>CM077516.1:64235405-64824304 GCA_039654895.1 Mongoloraphidia duomilia
TGGCTAGCGATGGAATTCCATGCGACGTTGTTGCAGGACTCAGACCTTCTCTATGCGGCGGTAGCGAACCAGCTTCAGATATTGTAGGATTGCCTGCCGTGGTATGGTCAGGACCAGTCGGAGATGTGAAGACTTCATCGCCGTCTGTCTCTGCTTGTGCTCTTGTTCTTGGCATAATAAATTATCTTCACTTTTTACTCGCCGATAAATGATAATGTTATTATTTTATTTAATTATTTTTTTTTTTCAGAAATTTTAAAATTTAAAAATAAACGTATTTAAAAAAAAAACCAGAGTAAACTTCGCTCTGCTACCATTTGTTGCGTTGCTGGGATAGGAGAATGATTAAAATAATAGATAGATTAAAACAATAGTGTGAATGATTTAAATATTTGACTATAACTGAAATTTTATTTTATGATATTTTCTGTACAAGATGTTTAAAAGAATTTTTGATTCTTCAACTGGACAACACATTACATAAAGAATAAACTACGGATTATTTAACCACTGACAAGATTAATTTGATAAAAGTTTTAAAACGATAATTTTTATATTAAAATATTCCATGTATTTTTTTTTGTTAAATAAAATTAATTTCAAAATAAATATATTAAGTACTTATTTTTTTTTTCTTTCTTCACCATCAATGACGCTACAAGGCTCTACAAAACAAGAAGATTATTTGGAAATTTGAAAAAAAAATAATGAAAAAATAAATTAAAGAAAATAAAACGATGTTGAGCGTTTTAAAAATTACGTATGCTGTATAAGTAAATAATTTTTTTTTTTGCAAAATCTTAGATACCAACCTAAGATTATGATTCAGGGTGGTTCTGAAATAAATGCGGAAAAAAGTCCAAAAATCAAGTAGGCTTAAATAATCACTGTCTTAAAATATTAACGAAATCGGCAGGTTAATTTTCAAGAAAAAAGAAAAAGTTTTATTAGAAAAATAATTGTAGCCGCCACTGACGAATTAAATTTCATAACATGCATTCGTTAAGGCTTAAGAGCGATGATACACACACCGGCTTGTGCCGACTCGACGATGACACACACAGCGTTGTCAACTCGGTAGCCAGGTGGCCATGAAAACCTATAAATTAGGTATTTAAATTTAAAAAAAAATATAAATTTTTTAATTTTTTCTAATAATTTAACATAAATAATATTGAAAAACCAAAAGAAAATTTTTTTTAAAGCCATAGATAAATTACTAAAAATTAATTAAAATGTATAAAAATTTAAAAAATATCACTTGACTTCAAAACACGCCAGGAATGTTTGTGACGTCGGTATGTTAAAATTTGTGTGCATTTGTTGGTATTTGTGTATAATATGTATTACACATACTATCAAAAATAATAAATTTTTAACTTGGTAACCATGGATACAAAGACCATAGATAACATAATGACGTCACACGCGTTCGGATTCTTTCGGCGCGTCATCGGAACTGAGTTTAAAAACTAATTTTTATTTAAATATAGCTTTTTAATTAGTAAGCAAAAAAATTAAATAAAAACAGTTTTGCTATAAAACTTGTATGTGGTCTTTCCATTTAACTAAAAAAAAATTCATTCAAAAACCCAATTGTGTAGTATAGTGTTTGCGAAACAGCGAGCGGCGAGATAAACCGATGTGTGTGGCACCGTTTATACAAAACAATGTAAACAAATGCTACTAGAGCAATAAAACCGCACGAGTTTCTTCTGGAGAACGATGTGTCTAACTTTATATACAAACCTTTATTACTGATTATGTAACTGCTATAAAATTTGGGTAAAATGCAAAATTTTATAATCAGTTATTATGGATTGCTCTGCCGTGATGTTCATAAAACAGTGTAGCACATTTTACGAAATTGATAAAAACAGACTTAGTTTTATTATACAGTGAAGCTATAGCGGAAATTTTGCAGAAGCACGCTGACGGCACGCTCTTTTAAACTGTGCAGCATTTGTGGATTTTTGAGTTTGTGAATTCTATTGTTTAATACAGTTTCCAAGTTTTGTGTAAGTACATGTCATTATGTATTATTTTTAACTTCCCACTGGAAGTTATTGTAATGGGTCCGAAAATCGAAATCAAAAAGGAAAAAAAATTTTAATGTTTCAAGGTCACTACACTATTTTTACACTACTTTTAGAAAGATGTGTGTGTGTGTGTGTGTGTGTACGTACGTACGTACGTACGTACGTACGTACGTATGTGTACATTTCTTTCAAAGACGAAATCTCGAGAACGAAAAATGATATCGACTACGTTAGGGTGCCAATCGACGCGTATTAACGTAAATATGATCTGAAAGAAATTTTTTCAAAATCGGTTCAGCCGTTCTTTTTTCTTAACCAAATAACCTCCAAAAAAGTAGATTTTACACAATATCTCGCGAATAAAAAATTATATCGACTTCGTAAGGGTGTCAATCGAGGCGTGTTAACGTCATTTTGATCCGACATAAATTTTATAAAAATCGGTTCAGCCGTTTTTTTTTTTTTTTTATTTATTGATGTTTTAATGATTGAAATGATTACTTTTCTGTGTAATATCTAATTTAATTATTATTATTAAATATTTATCAAACTGGGAAGTTCGTCGTGTGGACCTCAAGGGTCGCACTTTAGTCCTAATAAACGACCCACCTCACGGCTTGTTTCTTTTAATTTTGCGCTCGTTTTATAATTATACAACTAAAGTTAAAAATTCATTAAATTATACTACAGCTCAAAGTTGTTCAGACTTTCAAAAAAATCCCCCAGGGAGAACATTCGAATATAGTTGTTATCGCAATTGCATTCCAATGTACTTTGGGAATTGACGCTCCCAGGATCCAGAGCTCGTACCAGTCGGTCTGTGTATGCCGGCTGGCAGATTCTAATATACAAATTGATTATTAATTGTTGTGTTGAAGACGCTAATGACCTGAGTTGTCGAGGCGTCTATAATTTACAATAATAATGACTTTCGAAAATGCTTTCATCTCGGATTTTCGATAATAAAGTGAATAATTCAATAAATGTGAGCACGTTTTCTTCTTAATAAATTAATATCATTAGTTTTACGTCGCATTAATATTAACAAAAAACATTAAGCAGCCACACATTGATTACTTTGTACCTTGAAATTATGAAACAGAAATAACACAATTACATAATTTTTAATTTGGGAAATAAATTTAATAAAACCACGTCATCATTCCTGTTGCCGATACAGTTTTCATAAGCGTCGGAATAGGGATGGTTCCGAGTTTTTTAATTAAAATTTAAAATAATGTAAAATTAGTTTTTATTTATTTATTTATTGTAAATTATAGACGCGTCGACAACTTAGGCCATTAGCGTCTTGATTATACATTTAATAACAACACACTTAAAACTAAATGACATCACAAAACATCCATGAGCGGAGGTGAGATTTGAACCCACGACAGTCTGATTCAGAGGCAGCGACGCTAACCAGAATTAGTTTTTTATTTATTTATTGTAGATTATAGACGCGTCGACATCTAAGGTCATTAGCGTCTTTCAACTACACTAAATAACAACTAACTTAAAACTAAATAACATCACAAAACATCCATGAGCGCAGGTGGGATTCGAACCCACGGCAGTCCAGTCTAGAGGTTGCGGCGCCAAGCACGCTACCATCTAGGCTATACTGCCCTCAGAAGAATTAGTTTTTAACCCATAATATCTCTTAGACTTCATTATACCCACGCTGAGGGCAGTATAGCCTGCTTGGTGCCGCAACTTCTAGACTGGACTGCCATGGGTTCGAATCCCACCTGCGCTCATGGATGTTTTGTGATGTTATTTAGTTTTAAGTTATTGGTTATTTAGTGTAGTTGAAAGACGCTAATGACCTTAGATGTCGACGCGTCTATAATCTACAATAAATAAAAAATATACCCACGCTTTTTCCGCCTACATTTTTTAATCACTCTGTATTTATAAGAATTGTTTTGTTTTTCTGATTGTTAACGTTTCCTGTCCATAATTTAAAAAAATCTACGTCTCTAAGACAATTTTTGTTTTATTTAATATCATATTAGATTGGGGACGGAGGGGTGGTTCATAAGAAATAGTTATGACATGTGTTCCACGATCTTTTAAAAAATCGGAAAGGGATTCTTCGTTTCCTGATAAAATAACTCTGTGAAACTCTGATCTAGTGACGTAACGGTTTGTGCAAATCCATCATTGTATAGATTCCCTGTATACACCTGGCTGTTCACTCCGTTAGCTAGCCCGCCATGTAAACTGTACGTGAGGGAATCATTTAACGTTTTGCTGATGACAATATCCCTCCGTTCACTTCCGTTTTATAATGGCATTGCACAATCGAATTCTCTTCTCCCGTCGACTGAGTAGGTGAGTGAGTGAGTCCACAGACACAATATATACTGGTAGAGGGTTCCAATCTATTCTACTCTGGTCTCCACCGTGAATTTCATTTCGATTCATTCAATCCAATGGAATAATATTAGTGTAACGTTTGCATTTTCATCACAAATCGCAATCTATACCTTTTGCGACGAGAAAAGATCAAAAACAATTTATTGCTTTTGTGATTGATTGACATGTGATCACTACGATAACTGTGTGTAAGAAAATCACCACTTCCAGTACAAATAGACAAAAGTTAAAAATTTCAGAAAAACGTCCTTCCGTCTTAGATAAAATACCCCGAAAAACGAACTTCCAGAACGCCAAAATATGGCTCCATTGTAGAGAATTTAGATATTTGGTGTTATGGGAAGGCATTTGCTTCAGTGCTCACGCACAGAGTTGTAGAGATATTGCAGGTAGTAAATCTTTCCCCAGAACTTCACCATACTCGTTCACGACCCTCCTATGATTTCAAACTTACCCCGATTTCACCAGAAAACCAAAACATGCTTCTAGTCCACTTGTTCCTTTAACACAAAAAATAATTTATAGCAGAAAAACCGGTCACGTGCGAGTTCGACTCGCGCATAGAGGGTTCCGTACAACTAAGAAAGGAATAAAATAAAATACACTTAATTAAATTAAATTAATTTGTTTGAAATTATGTTCAAATTAAATTTCTTATTCTAAAAATTCCAAAATATTTACATTATAAACAAGTCGTGGGGTGGGTCGCTTATTAGGATTAAAGTGCGACCCTTGAGGACGAACTTCCCAGTTTGATAAATATTTAATAATAATAATTAAATTAGATATTACACAGAAAAGTAACCTTTTTAATCATTAAAACATAATTATTATTTATTTTTAACAATAATTAAAAAAAAAAAACAAGCCGTGAGGTGGGTCGTTTATTAGGACTAAAGTGCGACCCTTGAGGTCCACACGACGAACTTCCCAGTTTGATAAATATTTAATAATAATAATTAAATTAGATATTACACAGAAAAGTAATCATTTTAATCATTAAAACATAATTATTATTTATTTTTAACAATAATTAAAAAAAACTCGGGTCGCAGTGCCAAACCCTGCCGACAATATAGTGTATTTGCTAATACAGGCATTGTGGCAGTATTATGTGAACTTAAGTTTGTTTTTTGACAAAATAAAAAATTTAACCCCTTAATACATCCCTTGAAATAATTAAATTTTTCTAAATTTCAATATTAGACATGGATTTTATCAGTACAACATCTGCACCAAATTAAATACACCCTTCCATAAGTAAATCCGTATCAACAAACTAGTGTTTTCATAAAATTTGAAAGTCCGGTCCTGTCGGGCCGATTTTATTAAAATTTTAGCAGCACATTTTAATCTTTACTAAAGAGTTAAATTTCAATTTTGAAACGATTCTGACAAATTTTTCGGTATTTTTGGGCCCAAAAACTTTTTGGAACCCCTAAATACAACCCTGAAAATGGTCCGATCGGGCCCATTTTAAATAGGCTTCGTGCGGTGATGGGTTCCAATGTGTGTACCAAATTTCGTTTAAATCGATTAAGTCTGTCGAGAGTTATCGTGTACACACATATATATATATATAAATATATATATATATATATATATATATATATACATACATATATACATAAACATTTTCAAAAATGGTGGCAAACTGTGCAGGGGGGTATGAAACGTCGAGAAATTTTGGTCCGACCCCTAGGTCCCGCCATCCGACCGACGCCAATAGTGTATGTGCCATATGGCAAATACACTAAAAACGGCTGAATCGATTTTTTAAAAATTTATGTCAGATCAAAATGACGTTAACACGCCTCGATTGACACCCTTACGAAGTCGATATAATTTTTTATTCGCGAGATATTGTGTAAAATCTACTATTTTGGAGTTTATTTGGTTAAGAAAAAAGAACGGCTGAACCAATTTTGAAAAAATTTCTTTCAGATCATATTTACGTTTACGCGTCGATTGGCACTCTAACGTAGTCGATATCATTTTTCATTCTCGAGATTTCGTCTTAGAAAGAAATGGACACATACGTGCGTACGTACGTACATACGTACACACACACACATGCATACACACAGTCATCTTTCTAAAAATAGTGTAGTGACCTTGAAACATAAAAATTTGTTATACATTTTGATTTCGATTTTCAATAACTTCCAATGGGAAGTTAAAAAAACGTGTCGTCAGTCGAATTTAAACCCGGTTTTTTGGGATGACATGCGAACGGCTTATCCATTGCGTTAAAGACCCTGTATAGCACAGCAGAAACAAGGTATACTTGAGTAGTATAAGCGTTCAATTCTAGAGAAGGCAATGATACATACAATAATTTAGATATACGAGTATATGTGTGGGCAGCTTCCTAGGGATTAAACTTTTTCATTTTTAATATTTGCCAGGATTCATGGCACAACAACACACAATCTGTGAAAATTTCGACTAGCTACCTCTTACCGTTTGTGACAGACTGAAATTTTACATTATATAATACTATGCTTATTTTGCTATACTTGTTTTTTATTTTCTTAATTTTGTATTCACCGTAGCCTTAGAATTCCCTTAATATGTCAGAATTGCCGACTTTTCATTTAAAAACATGATCTGTATAGAAAACTAAATTAAATTAACTACTTACCTGGCTTTGTATATCATTTTTGAATTAATTTCAAATGAAATTTACTAATCTAATGGGTTTTAATTCGTAGATTGTTAATTATATTAATTTTAAAATCTAATATACAAGTCTTCTTTATTTCTGTTTGATTTTCTATATCGACTGTCAAAAGAAAATTTTATACGCTCTATACATTTTCCGAAAGATCAGCAAAATTCATTTAGCAAATAAGTTATTGGATCGTCAGAGTTTTTTCTTTATGATAAGATAATTTATGATTTTGTTTTTTGAGAATTTATTATGGCACAGCTTTCATTCACGCCGGAGTGACTCTGGAAAAAATTTCTGCACAAATCCTTGAATGATGAAAAAACATTCATTCTTCTGAAACTTTCATAAAATGATTACTTAAATAGAACCGGATGAAAGGAGAAAAAAAACTTGAACTATAATTTGCAAAACTGTCACAAAGTTTGTATCATAGAAGTAAATCGCTAAAACAAATAACTAACCCAGAATGCAACGGCACGTTCTGATCTTTTGTAACTTAACACGGCCTACGTGACAGGGTCACTTCTTGATTCCAGTTCCTCGTTTACAGATGTCTCTATACTTATCCTCTATACTGTGCGTTCGTTAAAAAAGACACGAGTCTCTCAAACAACTTACATAGAAATAGGAATATTTATTTTGTTCCCAAAACATTATATAAGTACAGTATAAAACTATCTATGCATAATAATATATGGTTGTATAAATTATTTTGTATCTTTTTTTTTTTTTTCTTCTTGTGTACAATTTTTTTATACTCTCTAATTGGGACTATTTTGTCCTGTTGAGTATTACTATAAATAAATAAAAAAAAATAAATAAATAATAATATATTATAAAATGATAACTGGTGTACTGCACGTTGTTAGCGCATCACGCAAAAACCACTAGACAAATTTTAATGAAACTTTGCAGATCTATACCTTACAGGCTAGGTCTTTACCTCCAATTAGAATTCTCACGATATTCCTCATGGGGGATTAGCAGTGAGCGAAAATAGTTATTTTAGTAGTACAAGGAGTTTAAAGACTGTGACAAATATACAGAGATTTATAATAATAATAAATTATAATTTAAAAAAAACTAAAAAACACGCTTCAATGAACTAAAAAGTAAAAAATAATTAATTTTATTGTAAAAAAGCGTGGGGTAGTATGATTTACACTAAAATTAATTATTTTTTACTTTTTAGTTCATGAAGCGTGTTTTTTAGTTTTTTTAAATTATAATTTATTTTTGATTTTTAGTCCTGGATATCCTTGTCAGGATAATGGGACAAACTTATTGAATTATTGTATTGTCATCGGTCCTTGATAAGTGTGCAAAGTTTCAGTTCAATCTGAAGCTTTGAAGTGGGTGAAAATCGCGTTCAAAGAATCCGTTACATACATAGATACATACATACAGGTGGAACTAATATAAGCGTGTTAATAAAAGAACTGTAACGCCACTCACTGGCGCAAAAACGGCACGTAGACGAAGCCACACTCCAACCTCTTTTAATTTCAACATTTAACAGTGGGTTATTAGTAAACGATAAAGTACTTAATACTTATATCTATATTTATTCTTGTGTTACTGGAAATATTCGTTATAAAGAGGTGTTCTTTAACACGTGTTACACTGTGCTCTAAAAGTTGATGTGAATTGTTATATGTCGACACGTGTCAACACAAAAAGTCAGTTTAGTCTGAATTCTGCTTTAAAGAATAAAAATTAAAGAATACAAGTCAATAAAAATGAAACAAAAGTTTTTAATCAGTGAAAATAACGAACAGAATAAATTTAATCAATATCTTAAAACAGTCATTAAGGATGAATTCAAACAATTAAGCAGCGGAAGAAGGCAGCGGTGATGAAATTCCTGATTATTTTCATTTAAATTACTTCCTTCCCCTCGTTGTGTGCGCTCTGATGTTTTCCAATGAAAACTTTTCCTAAGTGAAAATTATTATCACCATGCGAACTGAAAATTTTTACGTGAAGCTGTATTAAAATTGGAAGAGGCCCACTGAAATATAGAAATTCTGGAACGCGCGCGTAAATTGACGCGCTGCTAGCGAATAAAGACAGGCATAATTAATAGGGCCACCTGTCTTTGTCGTACAGTCTATTAAGACTGCAGTGAAACAGGGACAGGTGGCTCTATTAATTAATATCTGTCTTTACCCGCTTCCCACGAACAGCTAGGTATAGGGAGTAAGCTTTCTAGCATTACTTTATTTCAGTGAAGACAAAAAAACAAATCTGTACCCGAAAGAACTATGTTAAGTCCAAAGTGGCAAGAATTTTTTTTGTTGTCACTAAACGAAAATCACATTTTTCATTGCTTTTGTCAAAAACCTTCTACCTATAAGCATTTCTAAAGTAGCTTGCTATAAAGGATGTTAAGTCCGTCAATAGACTAGTGCGTAACAATGTTAAGTCCACTTAACATTGTCTGCCTCTGAATATTTCAAATTTCGCGCTATTTCGAAAGTACCTTATTATTTTTGAGAATAATAATAATTATATCTTCTGTATTTGGTCAGTAAAGAATGTTTTTGAATAGTACCAAAGAATCACATCAAATTTCGTGTTAATTTAATAAAAAAACTATGAGAGATGAATTATTTCATCCAGGACATTTTTTGCGTTAAAATACTTTGTTGTGCTAGTGAACTTGACTCGATGTCAAGTCCGTTGAATTTTTTTTTTTTTTTGATACCCTATGTTAAGTCCAGTTTTCTTCAAAAATTGTCCAGTTTTTTCAAAAAATTGAAATAATTTCGCAGATTTTTTTATCTTAATTTTGACATTGATTCCTGAGCATTTTACAAATTTTAGTAATCATTTTGATTACTAAAATTTGTAAAATGTTTTGTCATGGAGCTTTAGCTAAAACGGTTGTAAAAAAAACTTTATAATGCTCTCCTGAAAATTTAACATTTTGGACTTATCATAGTTTGCTTCTGGGGTACAGAAATGCAGTAAACCCTCGTATAACACGGTAGTTAGGTTCCTATAAGATCTATATATAAATTAATGGATTATCTGTTGAATTAGTTGAATGCTATATTTTTGTATTTGTATTTGTTTTGTTTTGTTGTTTTGTTTTATTGTCACATTTTTGTTATTTTGTAATACCGTTACACCGTATGTACGTGTTCGATATTGAAAAGGGCAGACGTTGACAGCCTGCTAAAGGCTTTTGTCAGTCCCTAAATAAAGATATATTATTTTTATTATTATTATTATTTAACGTCAGTTGCCGAGCGTTTATGACCTACAATCTTATAAAATCTTATGTAGTACGAAACTATGTCTAAAACTGAAATTAAGAACCAGCACAAATAGGAGGTTTTCTAAAAACTAATAACAATAGATACACATTTTTGTAACTAGCAAAGACCTAAAAAAGGCATATGTATGTTTTTCACATGGCGGAAGTTATACTACCCCGTGCTGTCCTGTACCCCGCGACTGGTACGGCAGCGACATCTGTGAATTGAGGTACAAAGTGTTCGGGTCGTGAGTCGTGACATCTAACGGAATTTTTCTAAAGTTTTTAGTTCAGCAACTACCTGCATTGGGGCGTGCGCATCATTTAACGCTTTGCGCAAACTTTTACGGAGTCGCATAAAGAAGTATAACTTCTAATAAAACGTAGTAAAAGAGTTTATCTAAATGATGTTAAAATAAACTGTCTTATGGTACATTGTGTATCTAAATGCGTAATGGGGTATATAACTGACGAGTAGTGACAGTATCTAAAAACGAGCGATTACACGGTTACTTGCCCGCATTTATTCTGTTAGTATTTATGGTGGTTAATATTTTACGTGTCTAAATGGTTAAACGAATGATTTAAACGAAACCACACCTTAGCTTCTTCCAATTTTAATATAATTCGAGCACATTATGAAATTTTAATATAATATCTGAAGTTTTGTTTTTGATAATTCTTTCTCGTAATTTGTATTGTGTGCGAAATGGCAAAAGGCCTAGCTCCTATATACCGTGGTATCAATTTACCTTTAAACTTTAACTAAGATAGCAAGTAACCAAACCTTGAAAGCTATTTCTTATAAAAATGTTTTTATCTGTTTTTTTATTCCATAATTATTTATTAGGAATATCAACATTAATGTGAGAGAAGCCGCGGGTAATGTCTAGTACCGTTGTATATATGTTTTTATAGAGGAATAGATACGTAAGTATTTTTAAACAAACGGATTAATTAATTCCTATTGGAAGTTATTGTAATGGGTTCGATTTTGCGAATGAAAAATCTACTGTTTTTAGAGAAATAGAGAGATGTCTCTCTCGCTCTTTCTCTCTCTCTCTCTGTGTGTGTGTGTGTGTGTACGTACGTTCGTAGTTGGTGAACATTTTTTCGTCTCGCATATCTCGAGAACAAAATATAATTATATCGTCTTCGGACCAATTTCATTCAACACATAATTACATAATGAACACCTGATTAGATTTGTAAAAAAAAAAATTTTTTAATAAAAAAAACTAGGGACATCAAATGGAAACTTAGCAGTGTGGTTTTACCTCTTTTTTCTTCGTGGTATTTTACAAGCTTTTTATTAACTTTATTGGTTAGTGATGTTAGTGTCAGATCTTCAAATCCAATTTTGACCCACTTCTAGATATTCGATTGACTTGAAACTTTTGTACACATACGTACTTCCGATGACAATCAAATATTTTTTTATAATAATCTAATTTTTATAACCATCATGGCTTCTTCGTTATCCAATTTTTCTAACCGTCCCATCACTTCCACCATAAGTGTTCCGTTTTTGTCGCCATGCGAAAGTTTCAATAAACTTGAGAAAGTATTGTAATGTAACAATTTTGAAACAATTGAGTTCATTGTTAGTGACTATTGCAAATTAAATATTTTAATGTATCCGAAAAAAGCATATTTAAAAAAATGTTTATTCAAAAAATAATTAGTGTCTAATTCACAATAATATTTTAACAGTAACATAAATGATAACAGAAAGTCGGATAATGGAAACTCGACTGTATTTCCTCTGTAAATAGTTTTCCAACTATAAAGCATAATTTCATTGTAACGGATGATGACAACTTATATTTAATTACTGTATTCGCTGGAGAGGTTTATTTTTGTAAAATATATATAGGTAATCTGAAACGAAGTGTGATGTTGTCTGGGAAATTAATAAAAAGCTACTGAAACATATTCAAACCATTCCCAACAACAAGTAAACATAAAGATTGGTCATACCAACCTCATAAATACAAAGTGTTCTTATAACTTTTTAACAAAGCATATTCGGAAACATGTCCTTAGGAGTTTTTTGGACCTATTGGATCCTCTCGAAACGCTATAGTCATTTGATCCCATATTTTAAGATCACACTATTATACTTATACCGTGCGAGTTTTTTCAAAGCGTACATAGGCTGTTTCACAATTTAAAATCGTGTTATAGACCGTGGTATGCAAGATACTGGTTTGCCTGGAAACTGCACACTAAATAACGCAGAGACTTGCCCACAACTATTTCCCCCAGAATACAAATTGTACATAAGAACCTCTTCTTCCACGGTGTACATTTTTTATAGAAAAAATATTAAATAAATCTCTGAACTTATAAAATTTATTATCACAACTCAATAATTATAATAAATTGTAAATAAAAACATTCGTTTCCATAGTTTCTAACAATATCTATACCACGATTTCAAATTGTGAAACAGCCTATGTACGCTTTGAAAAAACTCGCACGGTATAATAATAATTGAAATTTATTTTGGGTAACCAAAGATATAAAACATGTCAAATAAAACAAATAATAGTAACAATACTGTTACAAAATTGTTTTTTGAGTTGGCGGAATAAATATTTATTTACAATAATTAAAAATACAATAACAATAAATGCAAAACGAAAAGTCATTTCTAACAATAAAAAAACTTAAACGGTAATTATTGAACTAAACGGGCCACTTAAATAACACTTAACAAATAACTATATATACAAGGATTATTTATTTGTAATTATTTATGTCACTGTATTTATATCAGATATATTTCGCTGTTCAACACTGTCACCATACAATCTACACTGACTGATTCCCGTTGACTGATCAATATTTATACCACTGATCCGCTTGATGGCACGACGCACCATTCACTGATTACCGATTGCGACTGATTCTCTGACTCACTCGTACTTCGCTTATATAGGTCGCGCAGCCCAGCCTAGTATCTCGCGTTCTCTAGAACATTCCGGCAGGTACTCGTTGTTCAGTATCTTCGATACCATTCCACGCTTTACTACTGTGACCTTTCTTTCTCGTGGTTTCTATTGGAGGCAGTGGCGTAACATCTTGGGGTTTGCAACAATACAAATACAATATTAGAAATTATTACTTGGAACATTGAATAAAATCATTTGTACTGTAAAAGCACTGTTCAGAGTGTCCCAGGAGACGTCGGTTAACTTGATAAGATAAGATAATTTTATTGGTTCAATATTACACCAAAGTGTGGAAAAGTCAACATAATTACATAATATTAAATATAAGTACTAAGTAGTATGGACATTTTTCCAGATGATAATTTTTCAACACAATGTTGAAATTTGTATTGCCGAACTTGGGTTTGATTTGGTCTGGCAACCAATTATAGATGTTTGATACAGAGCAACGCAAGCTTTCCTTTACTTATACTTTGAGATAGGGCATCGAACCTGATTTTCCCGGTTCCAAAAGAACCGGTTTTTCCCGGTTCCGAGAAGCAAAATAAAAACCGGTTCCTAAATATAAAAGCCCGGGTAATTCGGTTCTTACAGTTCTTGCAAAAAACTGATTATTTGATAAGTATGTAATTAAAATACTTAAAAAGACTCTTGTTCTTAAAATAAATAATTCTTTGATTTGGAATTTATTGTTTAATTTACGATCTTTCCCTTGTATCATGTTCGTAATGAACAAAACTCTAAAATAAATAATATTAAAAATAATCTGCTTACTGTTTTATAGCTAAGAACCAATAAAACCGAAAGAACCGGGTACCCGGTTCTGGTATAAGTTCAGAACCGAAAGAACCGGTTCTCAAAATATAGCCGGTTCTCGATGCCCTACTTTGAGAGACGATGCACCGGAACTTCTAGTGCCATATGAGCGTGCAAAATTATTTGAAAATAAATCCGGATTATTTTTTAAAAATAATATTTTTGTACTTATAAATGGCTGAAATAGTTCAGTCGCCATAGTGTCAAATCGGAGTGGTACCTTAGAAAAATTCCGAACTTAATGAAACTTTGGAATGTTGTTTGTGGATGTCAATGCTGGAGTAATGATGACAAAATTAGTGAGAATCAACTATATATAATATAATTGTAACCAATTTTCGACCGTAGTATCCTGGTATAGTTCAGTTTAATAATTAAGACAATAATAACTGCGGTCATATCTTGCGAATCTAAAGGTCCTTAAGGAGCGTCGCCTTGGGAACTTTCACAAGTGTAATTATATCACTACATTATTATTTTAATAAGAGACACAAATGATACGATTTCATGGCTCAACGTATATAACTATGCTATGGCCAACTTTTAAAAAATCTGGATGCCTTAATTCAAAAATGTTTTTGTTTTATTAAATTTTGTAAAGGTCATTACTTGTGGGGGTTATTTGAGACCTATACTAATTCATATTTTTAATTTATTATTTATCCGCAAACTAGTGATTTTATAAACTTTGTAAGTGGCCCTCTCAGTTCGATTTTGATAAATTTCTAGTGGTACATTTAAACTTTTATCAAAGGGTTAAATTTCGATTTCCAACCAATTTTTCGACATTTTTGAGTCAATTTTTTTTTCAACCCAACCCTAAAATGGCCTAATTACGCCCATTATTTATAAATATTTTCAAAAATGGTGTCAAGTTGTTCAGAATGATGTGAAACGTCTAGATTTTTCGGTCCGACCTTTAAGTCCCATTCGATCGACGCTAATACTGTATGTGTCATATATAGACAAATCCATTAATAATGTGACGTCGGTTTGCAAAAAAATTCGCTTTGGCAAATTAGGTGCACTATAGTTAATAATCAGCTTCTCTTGATACTGCAGTGGGAGCTCTTTGTGACTGCAAAGTCCATTGACTAAAACATATAATTGTAAGTAATACTACGTTTATATTACGATATTGTTATTATCAAGCATATAGATTTTGTATAAGCCTGAAGCATATCCAATAACATGATAATATACAGACAGACTTCAGTTATTGTTTGTAATAGAATCTATAAAATGATTCGATAAACTCTGTGAGAGGTATTTGAAAGGTAATTGAAAAATCAATATCTATAAATAAAACAGTAGGTAATTGCACTTGTAATTTTGTTTTCATGAGAATTTCAGGGATTTTTAATTACACTAATGCCCGTATTCTGAAAGAACAGGCATTAATGGTAACTATGGTGACAGCACCGGTAGCGTCCTGAAATTACTATTCGCTGTGCACGATTGGTCCTGCCATCTGGTCAGTGATAGCGTAAATCGGGGGTACTAAAGTTAAAATGTAATTATTCAATGATTCTGTTGAATTGAAAAATAACAACGTTAAAAGTGTGTGTTGTGAATTTCTCTGAACAATATAAATCATAAACCTTGTTATTCATGATTTGCAAAGCAATTTCGGTAAGTAGGTACACTTTATCAACTTTACGCGCAAAACCGAAATCTCAGCTGTTAAATTAGAACATAAATGTCAACTACTTATGTAGTTAAATTACATCCAAAAAAGTATTTTATAATAATATTATTAAATAATTTACAAAAATAATAATGTTATAATAAACATAAAAGTAAATGAACATTTTGCATATTATATTTTTTCTGCATGAAAAATCAAACTTTATTTTGACAACAAGTGTCACTTTTATGGCTCATTTTATATTTCATTATTTACTATCACGTATTTATGCTTAGCAATTACCATAGAGAAGGGAGTTATAGGTACTACCGCATGTTTCTGTATTTTTCCGCTGTTGCGCGCTAACATTCACTCTGAAATACCCTCCATGCATCTGCTGATACTGAATACTAAAAAATATTAGATATAGGTACCTATTTATAATAAACATAAAAATAATTTTCTTAAAACATTTTAGCGTAATTTTTTCAGACTGTTTGGTAAAATAAAACCGTAATGAATGTTCAAACAACGGTTGTTGGAACGTTTTTTACTGAATCCCATTGTTAGAAACTTTTCACTGAAAGTTTTAATCTACTTAATTCATAAATTCAAATCAAGTAAAGTATTAAAAACTCCACTTTGCGTCGATAGACATAATTACAAAGAATCCTTGCCGCAAGTTTAACAATGTGAGTCTTTCTCGTTCAGCTTTGGTTACACTGGAACCGTTTCAGACCCACGAAAGCGAATTTGCCATTAGACTAAGTCACCTAGAGTCTAGGGCGGCACGTTTCGAGGAGCGGAATATTAATTTGAGATGAAAGTTAAAAAACAATGGGTGCAAACTTGACATGTAAAATTCTTGGAACCATTGTTTGTTTTCATAATATTTGTTAAAAATTGATCAAAAATAGAATCTGATAATTAATTATAATTCACAAAAATGGCGGCGTCTACTTTAGAGCCTACGGGATCTGCAGACTCAGGCATTAGAGGTTTGTTCCTACAGAAATCCAAAAGCGTTCGTGAACGTCAGGAGTGTACGCAGTTTATTGTTCTATTAACTGTCTCACTGAAATCCCTGATTATTAGTCAAATGTGTATACAAATTGCTGACAATCAGAAAAATTAGCTGATTGTATGCGAATTTTTAATCAGAGACATGCGGGGCATTATGTAATTCCTGCGATCGTATCGGTAACTGTGGTCGCATCAATATGATCGCATTTTGCAATAGAACTCGCAAGGGGTTCGACGAATGTTTTTGAACCTGTCTGTTTTTTTCGAGTACTGTCAACACCGCGTCAGCTGTTCCATGTAACGAGTTGGTGACTAGTTTCCAGTAATGAAAAAATCAGAAAATTGTCAGAGACAAGTCCGTGATTGTCTATAGGAGCAAGTTTAATGTTTTATTAAACGTTATTAAAAATTAGAAATTTAAACATGCGCATATTTTTTGAGAGGTAAAATATTGGTATAATGAAAAAAACTGAAAATAAAGCCCTATATCGAATATTTCCAAAAATGGCGTCCTAGTTATTCAAAATGATTTGAAACATCGAAATATTGTGTACGACCCCTATAGTTCCCGCCATCCGATTAACACCAAAAGTGTATGTGCTATACACTGTGCATAACAAGTCAAACTCTGTATTTGGTAGAGTAGGTTTAGAGAAGATAGTAGCGTCATTTCTGCGCACAAACGAGTTTTGGATCGGGCGGGTCTATGTTTTCTAACAAGGGGTGGTCAACGGTGTATCTCGACTGGCGACGAACAACTAAATAATCATTTTCATAGAACCACCCCTTAGACCCATCCAACCCGAAACTCGTCTGTACGCAGAATTGCAGACGCTACTGTAGTATGTAAGTATTGTACAAATGTATCTAGATTTACGCAATTAGGTTAAGTATTAGCGGTGCCATTAGAAATGCTTAGATATGCAAAGTCAGAAAATAATTGTTAAACAATTACTTAAAACTGTTCTAGTTTGACAACGCAAGCTAAGCAGTTCTATTGATATATAATAGGAATACTATTTGGTCATGGGGAAGTAGAGAGTATATCGTATTACTATGTCAGTGTATTTAATAATTGTAACTATAATTTATTAAATACAGCTACATATAATGAATAAATCAACAACTTTATTCATTTACTAAAACTAAACGAACCTTAAAAACCAAACCTTTACACTACTTATCTTCTCTTAATGATACTACTCTAGCAGCATTCCACTGTCTAATGATTTACGCTACGCTTAGATCTGAAACGATTCCGGTGTAGTCAAGATCTTCGCGTGTGAGTACCGCGAAGGGTAACGCCGGGTCCATTGGAATGGGGGACCGGTTGGCTGGTATGAGCAATAGGAGGAGCTTCACCGCAATGACGTTTCACCTTATAGCAAGAGACAGACGTCGCACATATAGTGTGTGTAGGTATATGTGTGTGTGTAAGTTTTTGCCCGGAAGGCATCTGCGTTTTCACAGCTATCTACGATCAGAGCCCTGGTATGTCCTCAGTTCTACTTCTAATTTGATACAAATGATACGAACAGCTTGTTGGAAAGGCTAGTTCACACAACTAAATTCGTAAAATTTCGTGAGTTAACAAAAAACATTTTAGAAACTTTTCAAATACAAAATATTATCATCAGTAATTGACGGTATTATTTTGAGTCACAGAAAAACAAATGACGTATCAACACTAACTAATGTTAAGGTGGTAAATTTTAATCGAAATGCTTAGAAAAATGTTTTGAGTACATGTATACACAGTTTAAAAAATATTAGTAAAAAAAACTTTTTAAAGGCACACTTTTATTTAAATGTACTAAAAAGGAAAAGAATAAGTTTTAATAATTTAGTTTCATAATTATAAAAGCGTGGGTTGTAAACTCTATGATAATTTATTAGT
Source organism: Mongoloraphidia duomilia (assembly GCA_039654895.1). Lineage (NCBI taxonomy): Eukaryota > Metazoa > Arthropoda > Insecta > Raphidioptera > Raphidiidae > Mongoloraphidia > Mongoloraphidia duomilia. The sequence continues at coordinate 64,254,083 of CM077516.1, forward strand.
AACGACCCACGCTTTTATAATTATGAAACTAAATTATTAAAACTTATTTTTTTCCTTTTTAATACATTTAAATAAAAGCGTGTCTTTAAAAAGTTTTTTTTGCTAATATTTTATTTTGTTCCTTTTAGTCATTCAAAAGCTTATCCCCTTTTGACTCCCTTAGGGATTGAATTTCGAAAAATCCCTTCATATAGTCGGTGCTTACGTCACAAAAGAAACCGACTGTCTAAATTCCAAGTTTCTAGCTTCAGCGGTTTGGCCTAGGCCCTAGGCGTTGAATAGTCAAAAACCCCTACTCCCTCGTTTGATCCCCTTAGGGATTGAATTTAATTCTAAAAACAATTGATTCATGTATTGTCATCGGGAATGCATTTGTGTACCAAATTTTAAATCGATCGGATACGTAGAAGTCGTTCAAAGTTGACTTGCAAGATTTGACCTAAACAAAAAAACTAACATACAAACATTGCATGTTAAATAAAAGCTTGTAAAAAAAGCATCGTTTCAATTGATCAATTTCAAGCAGGATCGATTAAAATTCTGAAATGCTTTTTTATGGTAAAATATGCGTGGTCATAACCTAAGGTCATTGTCAAACTATATTTTCTGATAATGCTTTCTGCAACCCAGCATATCTCTGGTAGAGCCCGATTACTATTAGAATGACACAGTGACATCATCAGCCTATTGGCGGCAAAGCACCGCTCTCACTTAGCAACGGACTGTCTGCTTGACAACCGTTACCCTCTTTGCTACTCTCTAATAGTTTTTACCATAGACGACGTGTATATTATGCCACTGAGTTCAAGTAGGCGGATACCGGAACAATTGGCATTGTCGAGTGATGACGTTTCGGTATCATTCTTATAAGTTATAGTATTGTGTCTTTAGATGCATGGATAGTATATTATGGGCTGAGAATGACTTTGGCGAAGGGTAAGCAACAAGATTTTGAGATTGTATATTTTTTAAGTTCAGTCATTGATTAACATATTATATGGGAAGATAGTGATTCCATGTACTGAAAAATATACTATAGCTGCCCGCTTACGTTTCATTCCCCTGGCCGACAAACTCAATGTTGACTTGTGCTTCCACCTATATTATTGTTGAACTAACAGCTCAGATATTGTCAATGCTACCTCTAACTGATCCTAAATAATGATATAAGATATTTACATCACTGCCGCAGCTGACATTATTTTAATGTTTTGAAATTTGTTGAGACTGTATAAAACTTATATAAAGTGAACTTAGTTTAGTTACATAATTTATCTGTAAACGCTATCTGATTTTATATTTCTTTGTCTCTGAATAAAAATTGTTCAAACACTCGTAAAATATATTTTGATGTATTCATAGGCTAAGAGCTGATAACACTTTTTTCATGTGTTTTTATAAGACTTGGAACTTTTTTAAAAGATGAATTTTATATATCTCTACAAGGGGTATATAGTCTGTCATTCCAAACGCGGGGCAAAACCACCCCATATTTTTTTGTTCACTCTTGCGAAAAAAGACTTATGTGTGTTTATCATTAGTAAAGTCTAGAAAAAGTTTTGCCCCGCGTTTGGAATGACAGACTATTTACCCCTTGTAGAGATATTTAAAAGTTATCTTTTAAAAAAAGTTCCAAGTCTTCTAAAAACACATAAAAAAGTGTTATCCGCTCTTAGTCTATCATAGCAACTTATACTAATTAGTTAACAAAAGCAAGCAGTTTAAGAGAATTAGATAATCAAATTCATTAAGATTGTAAAATTTGTTGTTAAATAAAAGAATTTAAAATAAATCTTTCACAATTTTTCCAATCGTTAGGGGCCTACACACGATCAGTTTAACTTCGCAGTTTATCTGTGCAGTCAAACTGCACAGTTGTGTGAACTGTACGGTGTGTGGGCTATTTCAGTTTGCTCCTCAATTGTTCTCAGTTTGAAGAGCTGACGTGCGTGGCTAGACACGACTAGAAAGGGAAGTTCGGTTTTGCGCTCAGATTGATCTGAGCGCAAAACCGAACTTACCCAAAGACTACACATGACTGTGCCAACTGTTCAATTAACTGAGCTGACTTCGCAGTTTATCGGTGCAAAGTAGAGTCATATGCGCAGGCCAAAAGCCTGCGTTAAAATTTGTCGGAACTATGCAGTTATCTCAGTTTATCGCTCAGACATGACGCCACAAGGGTTAAACTGCGCAGTTAAACTGATCGTGTGTAGGCCCCTTTAATGAATTTGATTATCTAATTTTCTTATGTATGAATATTTTTAGTTTGACATAATAATGATTAACATTATTAAGTTTAAAATTAAATAAAATATCAGAATGGTCCAAAAGTCTTGCCCTAATGTTAAATCCAATTAAATTCAATATAATGTCTATAGAAAGCCGGAATCAGTTGGCTAAAGTGCCGTAACGCTGTCTGGTCATCAAACTAATTCTGTAGACTACTGCAAAAATTTAGGATTATACATAGACAAATACTTAGTGGAATCGCTCATTTTATCATCTTTTAATTATTGTGATATTGTGTACGGACCATGTATAAACCAGTCAACATCGCAGCTTATCCAAAAATTTTAAAATATATGCTTCAGATATATTGTATACAACATAAATTTACATATCGCATACTTCGTAGACAACTTGATCACAACCGGGCAGCCAGATTATCTAAATTGCAATTTAAAAAATTTATCAGATTATCATAATAATAATAAAAATACGATGTCACAGGATACAACATTGTCAATAAACTTGCATGAAACAAATTTTTATAAAAAATCTTTTACTTATGGTTCTGCCTCTATATACTTATAATAATATTCCTCGTGAATATAAACATCTCAAAAAAGAGGCGTTTCGAAAGAACGTTAGGGGTTGTCTATTAATAATCACCGCGAAATATTATGCAATATGAACCAATGACGCAAGATTGTCTTAAATAAAATTAAGATGCTAGTCACCAGATGGCCTAACGATTGTCAACACAACTCACTTCTGTAAACTCTACAATTATTCTGTACTCAAAGATTAAATAATAAAACTTAGGATGCTAGTCAACAGATGGCCAATAGTGCGACGTCTAGCTGCCTCTATTAAAAGTGGCCTCATTTACGCTCATAAGGATCAAAATCTTCTAGTAATATGTTAAACAATGGTTCAGTATAAATGATATTTTTCGTCAGATTTGCATAACCTATTTTTGATCATGGGGTAAATGAAAGTGTTCTTTTGTATTTTAAAACAAAGATAGCTTTATAAATAACATAATTTATTTTTCAATATTTTCTTGATTGTTTTTTCAAGGCAATTATCTACTTAAGCGCAATTCGCTTGATTAAATTTCTAAGAAATAGAATGTATTCGTCGAGCAGTACAAGGAGAAAAAGTTTAGATACCTACTTAAAAAATTGTTATGAAAACAATTTTCAGTGTTTCATATTATTGAGTTTTGAACTACTCGAATAGTCTCCTCAATCGAGTATTTGATATTCGACACGACTGGCAAAGGAAAATCTACTCCCACACTCCTAATTATTTTCCTGTTCATTATAAAACGTAAGTTATGTGTTAATTAATTATTGACAAGTGTAATACACTGCTAGAATAATAATAGTGTTCTACATGTTGCTTCCGGAAAGCTTTGAGATTACATGCTTGTATGTAATTTGACAGCTTTAATTGCAAAAAGGTATTTCAATCTTCAATACGTTTACTGTTTAATTGACATAAATAAAATGAACAATATTTTCTTAATACTCGTTCACACAGAGAATATTATTTATATATTTTAAAACAACAAAAACGTGATAGTACTTTACACACATAATTAATTTCAAAAAGTAACTAAAAAAAACAAATTAAAAAAAGTATTGTGTCGAGGCACACACGACCGAAGAAAAATTTCTTATGATATGAATAATATAAAATGAATGGATCAGAATGAGCCAGGAGCATGACTACATTAATTATTTAGGGTTGTTTTAGTAATTCGCGTCACACCATTTTCATCATTCATTTTCGTTTCATCGAGACAGCATTTTACCCTTCAAAACGTCTAGGCAGTGACGCCTAAGAAGTTTTACTTAAAAAAATTTAATTCGTGGGAAATCATGTTTTCAAATAAAATAAGTCTTTCGTTTACGGCACACTAGAGGGACAAATGTTGAACGAATCGTTCATGAAAGACCACTTCCAGCGCCTTATTGACTTATTTTGCGTTAGATCTGAAAAACTATTCAAAATTTGAATTTTGCTATAGTTTTTCTGTAATCTTTAAATAATAATGTACCAAAAAAGTGTTCTCCCTTCCCCTTATCACCGAAAACACTAGGCGCTTTCGATGATAAGGGGAAGAGGGAATATTTTTTTGGTACATTATTATTTATAAAATAAATCATTTTTTAAAAAAAACTTATCAGAAAAATTAACAAAAGACGTTTTTATTAACTTCAAAGTCAACATTTTCCCACGATATGCCACGTGAAGTATTCATATCACGAGCCGCAGAGGACACAAAAACATATTTTGGTAAAACGCGATTCCAGGAACATCTGCGGACCGCAATTCTCTACCTAAATACCAAATTCCAAGATTCTATATTCCCACGTTCAGAAATTGACCTGTGACAAACAGACGGACGGACGACGAACTCTGTTTTTTACCATTTTGTTATGGTACCTTAAAAACTATCAAATCGAACGTATTGTCATCTATTGAGATTATTGATCGAATGAAACCTTGAAGTAAAGCCTTAAACTTATCTAAATTCTAAAATATGAACGACTTCATACAATCATAAACATTGTAAAAAAACTTAAAATGATATTCAGAATTTGGATGTTTCAATAGTTGAAAACGCAGCTTTAGAACGTATGTATCTCGTTCAACATAAGGAAATGTCAGAGCTTTCTCTGTGTTGTGTAATATAATGTTTATTTGTTGTTTTGTCGTCACAAAGCGCTCTGTAATCGCAATTCGTTTTGTTGTTTTCTTGTTGTTCAACTCAACTATCTCAACGTCAACTATAACCCCATTTTCCTATCAGCAATCTACTCTTATTTTTAGTTACTAAAAAGTTCCATTTCAGCTGTCTTAATCACATAGAAAAATCGTTCCCTGTCGACTTTATTTCAGTTTAAAGCCAAGAACAATACGGTACAAAAACAAATGAACCCATTTTTACTTATTCATTCATGGATCATGATTTTCGTGATAACCAGGGTTCACGATACCTGTTATAAATAATAGAAGCTCGACAACAGAGGTCATGAGCGTTAATGTGATATTTAAAAAGATTGAATGTTAAAAAATATTGGATAACCATTAAATCGGTTTCAAATCGAAGAAAACAAAGGTTTTGGTTTAATTTTTTTTTCGAAGAAATGAAAATATTGTATCTCGCATGGTGTAAGAAACGGAACATTTCTGGTGGAAATAACGGGATAGTTACAGAAACGATAACAAAGGAATTGGTTATCCAAATTAGATCCTTATAAAAAATATTTTTATATCATCGGATATTACAAAATTATTACTTTAAAAAAATTTGCCATTTTATTTAAGAAAAAAACACCGCGCATTTGATTAAAGCTAGACTAATAAAAAATTTTAGTCTACAATGCACGCTACAATGTTCACACGAAAATTTTTCACGTATTTCAATGTTCTGTCTTTTGAGTTAGAAATTGCAAACTTTGAGGAGTTAATAATCGATACTTGACAAACTTGACATAGGCGTTGAACCTTTGCGCCGCCTCTAACCGCGTCGGGGCACTTTCCTTTGTTACCTTAATAAACACCCTGTATTTTTTCGATAGATTCGTTTTTAGGAGGACCTCATTTTGAGCATTTTTCATGCAATTAAGTGCCAAGCTGAAATATCACAGATCAAATTTGTAGAAATTAAGACTTTCAATAATTAGCTTATTTAAAAAAATGAGTGCATTTTTATGAAATTCTTCAATTTATTATTTGGGGATAAACCTTTAGAATAAAGTTATAAATATATCAAAATAGCCAAATTAACAAAGGTTATTTTCAGAACTTATGTGGTGAAAATTAAAATTATTACTAATTTGGTTATAGCTCCAAATCTGACCTCAAATTTTTCAGAAACATTTCATTTTATCCTGGTGCTTTATTGCATGTACAATGCTCAAAATGAAGTTATCCTTCTAAATTCGTCGAAAAAAATATAGGGTGCATTTTTAAAATAACAAGGGGACAGCTTAAGGTATAACAGGTAGCGTTCTGGCCTTTCTGTCAATCTAGGTCGTGGGTTCGAATCTCACCTCCTCATAGATGTCTTGTGATATCATTTAATTTAACTTGATGTAATTAGATGCTAATGACCATAGTTATAGAGTGTCTATAATCTACTGCAATGAATTAATTAAAATAACAAAGTTATGTGTGCCGACAACTATGCAGTCAGCGGTTGTGTCCTCCCCCGTAAGTTTCCAATTTTTAACTCAAACAGCAAAAAATTAAATGCGTGGACACGCTGTATAAATCAACCCATAAACATTTACAAAATTAGCTGTATCCGTTTTAAAAAATCTGTTCAGGCAAGTAAAAGTGTACACTGTACAGATTTCCCAGAATGAACGCAAATTAATTTTGAAAATACAGTAGAATCCGGATAGAACGACTTTCAAGGGACTGGCGACATTATGTCGTATTAACCGGACGACGCACAAAGCGGACGCATGATATATACAATATAATATATATGAAACCTAACTTGAGTTTGCATTTATGTCACTAAAAACGGTTAGTCGTTATAAACGAAGTCGTAATAGACGGACTCTACTGTATTATTTTGTGTTTACGTATCGAAAAACATAATCAAAGTCATTAATTTTTATCCTATTTTATAAAAGTCAACGTAGCAGATTTATGTCAAAAACTGTCCAATCGAGCGATCGTTAAGTTTCACCTTTGAAGTCTAACCTTAAAAATATTTACCAGCAATATTATATATTTTGTGATGAGTTTCTATTTCATGTCAAACTAACCGGAATATTAAAATGTGTTTGTGATATACCAATAATTATGGATAAATGAACACATTCTAGTTTCGGTTATTCTGTCATTAGGATAACATTTTTGCAAAGAAATTCATCATTAATGCAGCAAACCTACTTCTGACACAGGCCCCAGCTAAATGGGAATCATGGATTTAAAATAACGTTCGGGTTTCGGTTACACTTATTTGAGCACTTTTGACGTCATTTCCTTTAAATATCACATCTTAACTTTTATAAATTATTGCACTTCAACTACCTAATCAATCATTATTTCTAGACCACAATGTTTTACTTTAAATAAAAGAATAAAAGGAAAAGCTTGAAGAGGAAAATAATATTTTTTTTATTATTTTACATTAAAAATACAAGCTCAAACATCAAAATAAAAATGAAACATGCGTGACCATCTTTCACGCACGACACTGACCTCACCACAACGCATTCCGTTTGAAGTATGTTTAATATTATATCGTCGAGCTCCCTCTATGTGTACACGAATTATGTAAATAACAGTAATAATTATAACTAGATTTGCTTACACTTCAAAGCTTTGTTTTTGTCTGATGAATTTATGCTTCGGAAGTTTGTCACTTCAAACAGGACCGGTTTTCTTCTTTTGCTAGGCGTCGAGGTGCTTTAATTAAGAATTTTATTGGATGAGCAGCCAAATTATCCAATAAAATTTCTAATTGCTTAATTAGCCGTTCAAAAAAATTCTTAATTAATATATCCTAAATCAAAACTTATTCGTTCGATTTCTATACTGTGTTTATTATAAGATTTTTTCGTCGGAGAGCAGCCAATTATATAATTGTTTCGAAACATATAGGAAAAAATCATTTTACCAACCAGTGGTCACAGTCAGGATTCTAACCTGAACCTTTCCAATTTCGCGTCGGAATGAGCTTACAATACTCAACTGTGACATGATTGCTAAATTAATATTCTCCTTATATGCTTCAGAATCAATAGATTTTCACTACATGCGAGTGTCAATTCATATCTGCTAATTCAATAGCTATGATATGAAGTGAATCTTCGTACCAGCGAGAGCCCAACATGAAAGTGAAAATTATTTCGAATTCCCTTTAATGGGATATATTAATAAATACATACCTAGATATATCATGCTATAAACGGTATTTCCACATAATATTCTAGAAACAATCATATCTTGTAGACATCATAAGATAATCTACATATTAGATATATACATAAAACACGATATAGAAATCAACCAACGAGTTGATTTTCTTTAAGATAATAATAGTTTTTTTTATACGGCTGTATGCAATTGAAAGATTTTTTCTTTGGAGAGCAGCCAATTATATAATTGTTTCGAAACATATAGGAAAAAATCATTTTACCAACCAGTGGTCACAGTCAGGATTCTAACCTGAACCTTTCCAATTTCGCGTCGGAATGAGCTTACACTCACACTGACCTATATGTTTCGAAACAATTATATAATTGGCTGCTCTCCAATGAAAAAATCTTTCAATTGCATACAGCCGTATAAAAAAACTATTATTATGTGTTTATTATGTATGTAGGTATCTGACAATGTAGATAATCTTACGATGTTTACAGATAATTATTTTCTAGAATATTATGTTGTAATATCAATTATTATAGTTAATTATAACATTGATATATTTGGTTGGTTTTTTACTGTATCCCCTTTGGGTGTTTGAAATAATTTCACCTACATGACTAGCACTCGCTATACCGATGATTCATATCTACAACCTAGCTTTATTTAACACTTGCATGTAGTGGAATATCAATTGATTCCTAGCATATAAGGAGAATGTTAGATTGGTAATCATGTCACGGTTGAGTATTGTAAGCTCATCCCGCCGCGATAGTGGAAAGGTTCAGGTTAGATTCCTGACTGTGACTATGGTTAGTAAAATGATTTTTTCCGGTATTGCAGGAATAAATTATGTAATTTGGCTGCTCATCCAATAAAATTCTTAAATGCTTAATCAGCCGTTAAAAATTTTCTATTAATATAATTTATTATGAAAAAAAAAAAACAGTCAGACCTCACTTTGATAGAACCAACCTGATCATCAGCAGTCAGTAGAAGTTCCAAACTTTACCGACTGGTGACTATAGATTCAGCCTCTACAAATCACTAATATTTTTTTCATCTTTTAAAGCGCTGACTTGCTGACTAGTATATTTATTTACATCCTAAATACTGGCTAAACTACGACGAAAGAAGGATGAACAGTGAGCGAAAATGTAATTCAAGCCAGGCATAATATATTATGTATATCGTATGCTTGTATGTATGTATGGCCGCAATTATCTCTGGACTTTGTTTTTTACCCGTTCCAAATGTTTGCGAGTGTTTTCTACACAACTCGATGATCGAGTACTTTTTCTATTCGACCGATATCGATTTTCAAACTACTCGCATCCTCAGTCACCGACATTTATAAATAATTTTCAAAGTGAAGGTCGGCCCTGTTGTTGTTGATGAACTTCCGCATTCCACGCAGCTGACGAATATTATATTTATTAAATAATATGACGTATGAATATATGCCTGTTTGTTTGTCAACACAACTCGAACTATCAACTCTGCAATTTCACTGGAGATACTAAATTTATGAGAGTTTGGTCATACTAATATTTTTAACGTAGAACTACATATATTATGTCTTTCCCGGCGGTATATAGGGGGTAAAATGATGCGTTACAAAAAATGTGTGACAAAAAATGTGTGATGCGAATTACTATAGTTACGACATAGTTTTTTCGTGTTTTGTATTGCATGTATGTCATGTTAATATTTTTTGACAGATGTGACATCGCTATAAAACTATAGAAGTAGTTTTACGTCTTCAATTGCGGCACAAAAAAAAATTGAAAAGGGGCGCTATATGTACTAGTATTTTTTTTTCATTTTATTATTTCTAATAATAAATAAAAGTTAAATTCAATAATTTTAATAGTGTAGGTATAATATTATAATATACTAGCGGTACCCGTCCGGCTTCGCCCGGGTGCAATACACTACTCACTCGCTTCGCTCGTTCGCTTAAATATTATAAATACACTACTCACTCGCTTCGCTCGTTCGCTTGAATATTATAATTACATTACTCACTCGCTTCGCTCGTTCGCTATATATATAAACCTTCCGTGAAAAATTATCTAACTGATGGTGAAAACTGCATCAAAATCCGTTGCGTGGTTTAGGAATTACATTACTCACTCGCTTCGCTCGTTCGCTATATATTTAAACCTTCCGGGAACAATTCCGTCATACATGGTTTTTGCGTAACTTTAACCGTTTACGCAGCGCACGCAACGGAAGCTCTCAAAAGGAATAATTTTTCCCGTTTTTGCAACATTTTTCATTGATGCTCCGCTCCTATTGGTCGTAGCGTGATATTATATAGCTTATAGCCTGCCTCGATAAATGGTTTATCAAAACTATCAAAAATAATTTTTCAATTCGAACCAGTAGTTCCTGACATTAGCGCGCTCAACCAAACAAACAAACAAACTCTTCAGCTTAATAATATTAGTATAGATTAGTGTTAAGCTCCTCTTTCTTTATATTTGTCAGTACCTATACCTATTTAGTATGAGCTATGTGTATGACGTTGAGTAGCTCCAAAATAGGACTTATCGCCTATGGTGGCGAAAAATCATATTACGCCGTCAGCAGTTCCGAACTTCTACCGACTGCTGGCCAGGTCGGTACTATCAAAATAAGGTCTGCAGACTGTTTTTTTTCATAAATTATATTCACTAAATTAACCCTGTGCAAAAATTTAGCTTTTACAAAACACTAGTTTTTTTTACACCTTTTAAAGCGCTCCGACGCCAAGTGTCCCGACCGCTGACTCGCTGAGTTTATTCTTCGTATACCATAAATACTAATCTCAAAATATTAGCATTTACAAAAATTTTACAATTTTTGACCACGAGCTCTTGAACTATTCAAAGAAAAAAAAATAAAATGCTTTTATCAGGTCATTAGCGTCTTTCAATTACACTAAATAACAACTTTCTTAAAACTAATTAACATCACAAAACATCCATGAGCGCCGGTGGGATTCGAACCCACGACAGTCTAGTCTAGAGGCTGCGAAACCAAATACGCTATCCACTAGGCTACACTGCCTTCTGTACTCTCTTTTAAAACAACTCTATTTATCCATAGGTCGGAAGCTTTGAAAAGTACCTACTCTTGGGTTCTATACGTTTAAATAATATAAAGCAATTTTATGATCCTGACTGAAATATTAAAATTAATTTATTATCTAGACACTGAAATTCAAGAATCAAATTAAAAATTTTGAAAAAGAGGCCAAGTGCGTGTCGGACCTCGCACAGTTCAGGGTTTCGTAGTTATAAAATTAATGTTAATAATAAATTTAATAATAATTTATAGTCTTTTAAATAGCGTGTATTTTATTTTTTATTTTTTATTTATTGTAGATTATAGACGCGTCGACATCTAAGGTCATTAGCGTCTTTCAACTACACTAAATAACAACTAACTTAAAACTAAATAACATCACAAAACATCCATGAGCGCAGATGGGATTCGAACCCACGGCAGTCGAGTCTAGAGGTTGCGGCACCAAGCATGCTAACCACTAGGCTATCTGCCTAAATAGCGTGTAAGTAGTATATTTATGAGACTTCTACAACCTCCGTACTCACAGCCGGAGTACGGAGGCTGTTGAGCTCTCATAAATATACTAGTCGTGTAACCGATAATATCCCATATCTCAAAAACTACACAACATATCTTCTTGAAACCAATTTTCGTTGAACGTATTTTATAAGTTCTACTACCTTAAATTTTTTCAGAATTTTCCACTCCATAGTTGAAAAGGTTATATCTAAAACTATTCTGACGTTATAAAAACAAAATTTTAAAACCCTGGGATTCACTTTGGTATACAAAAATTGGGATAAGTCGTCCTAATTTGCTGTCCCACTAATTTACTGTAAAACGTTGTTGGTCCATTTTGCAGACTCGCTGCACAGTATAAAGGTACGTGCAGTTCGCAGCTGGGATTCTAAATGGTAGCATGTACGGTAGAGGTGGCTGAAATTATAAGCGCTTATAGGTTTGCACAACGAAACTTTGATACTAGCATTGATACAAACAAATCGTATTTGAAATGTCAGATAGCGAAGACGAATATTTGTGTTCTTCTGCTACAAAGTGGTGTATTTTAAATACAAATTTGGGTAGGAGCTATTATGTCCACCCTATTAATAGAAAACGATCTAAACATGGCAAATTTCATCATTTATACCTACCAAGCATTAAAATTTTACCCAAACCGGTTTTTTGAATATTTACGTATGGAACACTTTTAAATACGTCTTAAAAAAACTCAAAACAAATTAAATAAAAACTGGCAAAATTTCACTTATTAAACTAGTCACATCCATTGCTAAACTTGTAACGGCCATTTGACAGTTGTCACACGTTGATTGTAGTAGTCAGCGCGCTGAAAAAATGCTGAGATACATTCTTGAATCTACCAGCTCTTGTAACAGCGCTTATACCTGCTACACTCACTGCTTCGTTGTGTACGCTCGCATATATAACAATGCATAATTTAAGCAAGCCCTGCTATGATCTACGCTACCATCTAGAATCCCAGCTCCATACTACACGTACCTTTAGACATTTCAAACAAATCGCGTTCGCTTATAATTCATTTTAATTATTTCCTCTGAATGAAACATTGAAACATTATTGTAGGCATTTCTTATTACGTAAATGCGCTCTCGAAGTTTCTCGTGGCGAGAGAAAATTACAGCCTATTTAAAGTTTACAGGAATTTGAGGTTATCTGTGAAATATGTGTGTGTGTACTATCCTGAAAACTTTGACTACCGTTTTAATCTTTTGTAAGTTTATTTTTAGTCTACGCGACCTTAAAAAATAAAGAAACATTGCTCAAATAAATAAAGAAATAAAAACATTCAGTCGATTTTATTCACAATTAAAATCAAAATGGTTGACATCTGGGGTTCGAAATTGAAATTATATATGGAAAAAATATTTCCATGCATAAACTTCCTTAATAATCTAAGAGGCTTGTACCAATTAAAAATATTCTGAATCATTGCTCGGTAGAATTAAAAAAAAGCTATACATAATTACTTGAAAAATGTATACTTTTACCTGTTCCGAAAACGCAGAGGAGGAAGGTTGCCAGACTTATAGATTCTTAGAGGGGAAACACTTAAACACTAAACAGGTATTTTTAATGTTATTTTGCCTTACGTATACGCTTGAGAAATTCTGTCGCTAGCTCTCCGTCATGTTATAGACTATAGAGAATCGAAGAAATGTCACACGTACAAGGTCTGGTCATCCCTGCACATAGAAAATCCATACTGCTGCCATCCATAGTTCATTTTAATTGCGAATATTATCTATTTGCGTCAAATATGAATTTTCCGCGTATGTATCGAACACGTAAATATTGTAAGAAAATGAAATTTTGTGAAGTCAACAGTTGGAAAGTGGTCGTCCATAAACCACGTAACGTTCTTGAGAGGGAGGGAGTGGTGACCTCCAATGTCTACATGGAGTTAATTATTATTGAAAGATTTTTTCGTTGGAGAGCAGCCAATTATATAATTGTTTCGAAACATAGGAAAAAATCATTTTACCAACCAGTGGTCACAGTCAGGATTCTAACCTGAACCTTTCCAATTTCGCGTCGGAATGAGCTTACAATACTCTACTGTGACATGATTGCTAAATTAATATTCTCCTTATATGCTTCAGAATCAATAGATTTTCACTACATGCGAGTGTCAATTCATATCTGCTAATTCAATAGCTATGATATGAAGTGATTCCTCGTACCAGCGAGAGCCCAACATGAAAGTGAAAATTATTTCGAATTCCCTTTAATGGGATATATTAATAAATACATACCTAGATATATCAATGCTATAAACGGTATTACCACATAATATTCTAGAAACAATCATATCTTGTAGACATCATAAGATAATCTACATGTTAGATATATACATAAAACACGATATAGAAATCAACCAACGAGTTGATTTTCTTTAAGATAATAATAGTTTTTTTATACGGCTGTATGCAATTGAAAGATTTTTTCGTTGGAGAGCAGCCAATTATATAATTGTTTCAAAACACATAGGAAAAAATCATTTTACCAACCAGTGGTCACAGTCAGGATTCTAACCTGAACCTTTCCAATTTCGCGTCGGAATGAGCTTACAATACTCAACTGTGACATGATTGCTAAATTAATATTCTCCTTATATGCTTCAGAATCAATAGATTTTCACTACATGCGAGTGTCAATTCATATCTGCTAATTCAATAGCTATGATATATGAAGCATATAAGGAGAATATTAATTTAGCAATCATGTCACAGTTGAGTATTGTAAGCTCATTCCGACGCGAAATTGGAAAGGTTCAGGTTAGAATCCTGACTGTGACCACTGGTTGGTAAAGTGATTTTTTCCTATATGTTTCGAAACAATTATATAATTGGCTACTCTCCAACGAAAAAATCTTTCAATTGCATACAGCCGTATAAAAAAACTATTATTATCTTAATTATTATTGTTACGTCACACTATTTCTTTTCTAAAAAATTTGGTAGGGGACAGGAGTTGATTTTTACTTTTATGTGACGCTAATTTGTCGTCAGATTTTAATACTGAGGATGTAAAAGGCTACGTAGTTTTTGAGAGGAGGGAGGGAGAGGTCAAGCTTAATATGTCTATATGCAGGTACGTGGAGGGGGAACGGTAAAAAAACATAAGAAAAAGCATTACGTGATTTATGGACAGCCCCAAACGTTATGGTCGTTATATGGACTACGAATCAAAGAAAGTTTGCACCAATAAAACATGCTTTGTTTGAGAATCATAAGCCAATTATAAAAACAAAAAAATGACCAAAAAATACATAATATGTGTTAAAAACGTTTGTGTGGGTAAATGTAAATGTGTGGTTTGATACAAAATGTCTCACTCATTATTTTTGCTTACAGTTAAAATATAATTAGTGTGAAATACTCTTTTCATAATGAGTTATTTTGATAAATCCCAGCCGGGACGATTTCCCGCCCTTCTGTAAACCTACGTATTATATTATACACACAGGTTCAAAAAGACCAGCAAAATATGCTTTATTAAGCGACATAATATAAACCAAAGAGATATGAACTACCTACATCTGAACGATTTTAACACTGCAGTGACCAGTGCAGCATTGCTAGGGCTCGGAATTTATTCGACTAAATAAATATTCGAATCTAGTCGAACTTTCAAAACAGATTCGACTATTCAGATATCTGAATATTTAAATATTTGTCTATTCGACTATTCGAACATTTGAATATTCGAGTATTCGAATATTCGAATACTTATTTGAATATTCGACTATTTGAGGATTCGAATAATCGAATATTTTAATATTCGACTAATCGAGTATTCGACTATTCGAATATTTGAATATTCGACTATTCGAATATTCGAGTATTCGAATAGTCGAATACTCGATTAGTCGAATATTTCAAAATTTGAATATTCGAATATTCGACTAGGTATTTGACTAGTCGAATATTCGAAAATTGAATAATTCGAACATTCGAATAGAAGTTTGAACGAATATTCGAATACTTTAATTTGAAAAATTCCGAGCCCTAATTGCGACCACTTCAAGACAGGGTTGCTAACTCCTCCAAAATTCTCCCCCTAAAAACAAATCCAAATATTCCTAACAATCGCTAAACCCTGAATTTAAATCACCTTAAAAGTCACTAAACTTTATTATGAATATATTAAAAATGATACTATTTTATATAGGTACAGTAAAATATATGAGCACTGTGGTTGGAATACAAACAAAATTAAGGATTAAGCTATGCTTTCATCTTCAGCAAACACTATACATGTTTGCTGAAGATGAAAGCATAGCTTTCGAAATGTACATCCATCAATAAATCTGTTGTGGTAAGAAATAACTATCCTTAATTTTGTTTATAGGTACAGTGTTCAAAAATATATACTAGGTAGGACCTAATTAGGTACCTGCATCATAGAAAATTATGTTAAAATAAAAAACACGTTTTAGTAATAAGATATTATTACAAAATATTAAAAGTAATTTAGCTTCGCTTTAAAAAAATACCCCTTATAAACATTTTTGCCATTAAAAAAATCCCATTCTACATAATTTTCCCCTAAATATAGGGCTAAAACTCCGAAGTTGGCAACCTTACTTCAAGATGATTCATTGATATAGAAAAACCTGATGAAACCTACCAATAAAAAGAAAAGTAAAGAGTAAGAACCAGTTTTTTAGGAACCTGTTTCTAGGACCCTGTTCTTTAGAAATCAGATTTTTAGAACCGGTTCTTTAAGGGTCTGTTCATCAAGAACATCTCCTTTTAAAACCGACTCTTCAAGAGCACGATCTTCCAAAACCGATTTTTAAGAGCATGTTCTTCAAGAACATGTTCATTCAGAACCACTTCTTTAAAAACCTGTTCTTTAAGAGCTGTTATACTTATAACTGAACAACAAAATCCGGAGAACTGTTATTAATAGAACCGGTGGGCTTGAGAATAGCCGAGAATATCATGTCGTTTTCATGGCACCGCTATTAAAAACCCCAGCTCCCTGGCTCTATTCTGAGAGCTACTGGAAGTAACAATTGAATTTTCAATTTATTGTTAAAAAATAATAAATTGAAAATATGAATTGGTACTAGGCTTAAATAATCCAGGCTGTTGGTGACCTTAACCGATTCTGTCACTAGAAACATGACAGAGGCCAGAATAGCCTAAAAGCAGATATGAATGGGCACCATAAAATACGAAAATAAATCGAGCAAACTGTATAACAAAATAAACAAATATTTTCCAATTAATTAAAAATAATGTGAGATGACACATTATCTGTTTTCACCGGCTGGTCACATTGTAAATATTCGCGAACGCATTATAATGTATCGTTGATCCAATACTTGATTTGTTTATTTTACGATCAATTTTGATTAAGTAAACAGTCGACCGCTCTGCCGCCTAGCGGTCATCTCTGAAAACACGAGCTTGCAACAAACTTTTAACACCCAACTCCATTATTTCATGTTACAATTTGTGGACAAGGGAATACATATTGTAACAAAACTGTTTTCTTACGTGGGTGGAAGAAATTATTTATTTACAATAATTAAAAATGTAACAACAATTTACAGATAACAATAAAATGTAACAATAACAACTATATTTAATAATGAGAACGAACAGAAATTCTTAAATGAACTGAGGCACTTTAATCACACTTAACAATTTATATGCTGTATTTATTTCAAATCGACACTGTCACACGACTCCCCCACTACGGTGACTGCTCCTGCTTATATAGAGCTAACAGCTTGACCCTCCCACGCTCGCGCGCTCTCCAGAACATTCTGGTGGTTACCCGTGTCTTCGATATCATGCCACGCCTCACCATTGTTACTTGTTCTCGATGCTTCTATTGTCGCCAGCGACGTATGATCTGGGGTTTTGCTACAATATCCATTGCAAAATTATTTAAACTAAATGCAGATAAATGAAATAAACGAAATGGCATAGTCGAATCTGTCAGAATACATACACTTGTGTAAACTGACGGCTTGTCTAACTCCTGTTATTTAAGGTTCGATATTAAACAGATTGCGGATAATGTAAAACACATTCATTGGATAATTATTTTGTTTATTCTAGGATAAAAAATTACTAACCTAACCGACGAGACCTGCATTTTTAATGACTTGTTCGAAGCTTTCCTACCCCCTAACTTTCCTTCCAACATTTCCTAGGAGCAACTAGTCATGCCATATCTCATACTAGTACTGACTACTAAGGGAGTATATCCGTGTTTAAAATTTAATCAAAACCGTTAGAGCAGTTTTCGAAAAAAATATTTTTCAGTTTTTTTAACGGTTTTTAGGGCCACTTCCCCCACATTTGAGCTAGAACCAATTCTGCAATTTTGCTCCATAGGTGTTACCGTCCTGAATACGCATGCAATTTAAGCAAAATTTATCCAATGGTTTAGGCTCTGACTAGGTGCGATCACAGATAGACAAGACAGACAGACATTACCCACTTTTTCGAGTTCAAAGGACTTGAAAACGTGCAATTTCACAAAAAATAATTTTTAGGGTTCCGTGCATCTGATGAAAAAATGGAACTCTTATAGTTAGGTGACCCAATCACGGACGTATATAGCGTAAATAAACTAATTCTGATTTTAGGGGTTTATTTTGGGGAGCAAATTAAAAAAAAATCTCCAAGTGCAGCATGTGACGTATCAAATGAAAGCGCTCATTATGACAAATACAAATATATTTTTCTTATAATTTTAAAATACACAGTTTAAAAGATATTAAAGAAAATATACGAAAATCGAGCGTTCCCCCCCTTATCTCCGAAACTACTGAGGCTTAAATTTTGAAAAAAATAGTGAATTTAGGGCTTCACTCATAGTTTACAGGAAAACCTAAACGAAAATCATAAGTCTTTAAATTCCTACGAGAAACGGAATAGTACGCAATAGTGATGGGCGATTACGAGATATTTTAGTCGATTGTCTCGATTGTTCAAACATCTCGATGACTCTCGATGGTTTTCACTTGGACTCGATTGTTGTTGTTTCATAGTTCACCGAGACCAAGTTGCATAGTACTGAATCATACAGACGATGTACACTGTCGAGAGCCACATAATATATAATCGTTCATCACTCAACAACTGTGCAGTTGAGTCGATGGATAGTCGATTGTGCAGTAATCGAGTGCTCTGAGACCGAGTGAACAGTGTGAACAGTGAATCAACGATGAACGAGTAGCGTGAACGTCAGACTTTAATCGACTATAACATATAACCTTGAATCGCGATTATATGTATTCTCATTCGCTGGCAAATAATCGACTTGAACAATCGAACATTTCGATTATAAAATCAAACTCCGAGTCGATTGTGGACTCGATTGTTATTATGAACGATTGCAATTGTTTCGATTGTAAAAACATCTTACAATCGCCCATCACTAGTACGACGAACCTTCTCCACGCGAGTCCGACTCGCACCGTTTTTTTTGACATATTAGATTTGAACAGCCGAATGCCAATCTTTAGCCTGTATTTATTAACCGCCGGCCAGCCATTTGTGTTTCAAATGAAAAAGAAATGCTGGGCCAACAGTGGAAAGCCGCTGTCGGCATTTGCCCGATTGTGCCGGCGGGACCCCGTCGGGATTGTTAGTGATTCTGCATGAATACCACGAGATTGTAACCTTAGAGCGAACCCTGCTATCACCAAAAATAATAACTACTTAATTGCAAATAGTAACTCTGGCAGTTAGTGACTTTTAAAAAAAAATGAGTGAAGTGTAAAACTTGGGAGTAGACGAATGTAAAATAGGTATTTCTTGTTTGAGTAAACACAAGAATATTTTGCTAATTAATAACCGTTGTCACTGAATATTATTTATTTTCCAGTTTTCAGTCACCGACGTTCCACAATCCTGCACAATCAGTGTAATACTTTGATTGATGGACCAATTAAGAATGAAATTTTTTAATTAAATCTGTATCATTTATTTTCCCAATGCTTTACACAAATATAACGAGAAAATGTACGTAAGTTACTTATGTTTTTCGAAACAATGTTTTGTATACAGACAGATTTTTTTAACTGTATTTATAAGGAGCTTAATTTCAAAAATGGTTCATGTGATTTAAAATTTAAAAATTCGGTATAGAAAACCACATTAGGACATTTATGTTCCAAAATCATTTTTCAAAACAATTTTTTATAAAAAAAATTTAATTGGAAATTTCCAGAAAGCGCTTAGACGATGTTGTTAAGAAATATGCACAAAATTACGTATATTTCCAAAACCATTTTTTGGCACCAAAATCTATAAGCTTGGAATCCTTACTGAGACAAAACAAAAAAATCATTGAAAATGGTTTAATCAATAATCATTCAAATGTGCTTAAAATGAGGTCCTTGTCCTGAATCCGTCGAAAAAAAAAGTTGCTACTTAAAATAACAAAGTTGTGTGTGACTGGGGCGGTTGGGAGCGGTGCGAAGATTCGACACTTATGGCATGTTATGTTCCTCTATCGATTATCCAACCCCTCAAAAATTTCTAATTTTTAAGCTCAAAAAGTAAAACAATTTAAACCGTGTGGACACCATGTATGTAACATATGTGGAGCTTTAAAAAACTGCTGAGCCGATTTGAAAAATTCTTTCGCGTTTTGAAAGTCCACTTCTTTTTGAGTGTCGTATAGGCTATGTATACTATTAAAGACGCTAATGACCTTTGTTGTCGAGCGTCTATAATCCACAATTCATTATACTATTAAACTACGACCAAAGGGGGATAACCATCGAGCGAAAATAGTAGTAATACCGACATCAGACGGAATATATTACAAGCTCTTAGCTTAAAATTTAACCGCTATCACTTTATTTTAACTTTGTCATTTTAAAATGGGAATCACGCTGCGTCATGGAGGCACGGGCAATGTCGGGCTTAACAACTAGTATTAAATTAAAACCAGCAACGCACCATTACACCTAATCTAAAGGAAATTACCCAAATTTTCTGAAATTTCATTTAATTAACAAACTAGTTAGGTACACAAATTGCTTTTGAAAATAAGCTCCTATATGTTATTTCATTACAACCGAATCACGAATGAGTCATTTTCCTGAGAGTAGTTCTTTCAATTATACACGAGAGGCAGCACTTGTGGTAGGCACAAATTTTTATATTTTATTCCCCATTAGTGTCGTGTCATTTTAGTGGTATAACTTAATTATTAAATTAATTAAATAATTAAGTTATTCTTCTAAAATATTACGGGAATAAATAATGTTTGTATACCCACAACAAGTGCTGCCTCTCGTGGATAATTGAAGGAATTACCTCAGGAAAATGGTTCATTGTAAACACTAAATAAATATTTTTAAGACGGAATCTTTTTTTATTTTAATTTACGGAGATCTGGTTAAAGTTCGTACGATATATCTACCTAATGTTAGCTGCTATTTTTTACAAATTATGTCTGTAACTGTAGTACAGTAGGTTCCATAATATAGATCAAGGACAAGGGATAAAGACGCTGAATCGGCGAAACAGAGGCACATATTCGGAGAATAAAGTTATTTGAATTTTGAATTAGAGCCAGTCGATTAATGAATGAAAAACAAAAAAGGATCAATAAATCAGTTATAAAAAGTTATGACCGTAATTGTTTTGTTTTAACATTTTAAAAGTAGGTATTCTAAAATATAATAGGTAACACATTTTTAACTTCCCGCTAAGAAAATTGAAAATTTTCAGAAATAGGGAAGTTATTGATTTCACTCCGATTTTCGAAAATCGAGTTTTCATCAGATCTCGACGTTTTGTGATTCTATTTTGAAAATACTGCATGATTTATTTATCGTACGTACCAGGTTTTGATAAAATCAACCAACATTTTCGACAATTTTTCCGCACGATGCGTATAATTGATGACATTTACACTACTTTGCACAATATCTAGTTACACGTCGAACTATTTAATATTTTGCAATGTTCTGAGATGTTAATAATTAAAGTAAAACTTCATTAGCCTCGTTTTTTCCGTCCAGTTACGCATGTCGACCGTCACGTCACGTCCACGCACAATCGAAGCGATTGACCAAACCAGTACTCAGCGAAAAGCAGCGACGTTATGTTCATATATGTATAACTATTGTATTTTTACGTCTACATAACTAATATCTCACGAATGATTCATTCAAACAGCACATCAAATACCCATTGACCAACAACGATTGAATAATAATAATAATAATCCTTTATTGCTTATCGCAAATGGTCAGAAATCAGTCTTTACAAACTGGTCTGCCTTTCTGACCAATTAATACATAGATTTAATAAAATATGCATAGACAAAAATAAAATACATACATAAAATACATAGGTACATGAAACCAACATTAGTTCTTACAGACAAGCACGATATTTATTCGTACTGAATTGCCTTTTGTACACAAAGTTTTTTATTAATGTTTTAATTTTAATTGGTTTCAAATTTAAAATTTTGCTTGCAATATCTGCCAGGTCTGCTGATTGGGACATATCATTTAGAAGTTTTGGGGCTACATATGAAAAGGATTTTTGAAATTGAGAGGAATGAGATAAAGGCAGTGTAAATAATTCATAACGACAACTGTACGGATTTTGACTGGCAGTCAGTTTTCCAAGTAGATACTGGGGCTCATTTGATTTAATTATTTTTACTAAAAAATTGCAAAAATGCAATAAACCTCTGTGGTACATATCAAGCAAATTATGCTCAATTATTATCGGTGTTAAATTATGATTCTGATATGAAATATTATATATAAATCTTATGCATGCATTCTGCATCACTTGCAGTTTATTTCGGGTGGCAAAATCTAATGAGCTCCAGTAAGTAACATCACCGTACTCGATCATCGGTAGAATAAGTGTGCTAACCAGCCTTGATCTAATTTCAGTAGACATAAATTTTCCAAATCTGCGAATTACTCTTAATCGATAAAATGCTTGTTTGAATTTCGAAATTATATGCTCAGCAAAGTCCAGATGACAGTCAAATAGCACACCTAGATTTTTTGCGGAGGAAGCATTAGGAACCAATTCCCTATTTATATAAACTGATAGCGTGAGATTTGAAACACTTTTGACTGTTTGAGAACTTCCAATGTAGCATACAGATGATTTAGAAGAATTTAACCGTAAGGCGTGGTCTCTACTGTATGTACTAATAGATTGCAAATCATGATTCAATAGTTGTGTAGCGTTTCCGCTATCTGAAAGACAAAACGGCATGTATATCTGCGTGTCATCTGCATACTGCTGGATTTTGCAATATTTAAGGCAATTCGCTATGTCAAAAATATATAAAATAAACAGTAGAGGTCCAAGTATTGATCCTTGGGGAACTCCCCGTATGTTTTTTAAAAAATTTAAATTGGAATACTCTGTATTATTGGACATCAGTGAGACTGCCTGATGCCTGTTGTATAAATAAGAATTAAACCAGGAGATCGTTTGGTTAGAAAAACCCAGGTAATGAAGCTTTGCCAACAATCTGGATTCTTACGTTCGTCTCCATCAGGAATCAATTTATATAACCAAAACCACGTAAACAAAAGACTATTTCGGGTTAAAAACGTTAAGAATAATGGCAATAAAGTTTCACTTGCACCGAGTTTTCATAAAACTTCACCCTAAGTTTTTTTATACAGGGTGTCCAATGACTCGAGGTCCATAGCTTAAGGGCGTGTTATTGAAGTCATTTAGTCTTAAAATTGCTTAATAAACATATGTCTGAAAATTAATTACTAATAGTCATTCAATGACTATAGTCTTTTTTACATGATACCTAAATCATTGTAAATGTAATTTAATTATTTTATTATTTAATTTAATTTATTTCAACAACAGGGTAGATACCCCAATTACTGTTGAAATTTACACAGAAATATGTATTTTAGTGCATTGCGGAAATACAAAAATGTACTAGGTACAACATATTATATATTTTACATATTACATATGCAGATTAAATGACAACCACGATATATCAACACTCGGTCATAAGGATGAGTCGCCTGACAATAATGTAAAGCATGTTTTTTTGAACGTAGTTTTAATCATTTTAAAAATGTCGACATTAGAAGATAAACCATTATATAATATTAACATAAAGTATATTGGAGAGGAGGTACGGTAAACAGTTCTACAGTCTGATATTAAAAAGATTAGAATTTCGACTGTAGAATGTGGGCCTGTAAAAAGATATTGATGATAACGTTGCATTATCGTCAATTTGACCGTTGATTATGCTATAAATATACATCAAACATGCAACTTTGCGCTTACACTTAAGGAAACCATATGAAATATTACCAGATTTTGATTATTAGGTACTATATATTATGTGTAGTATCCAAACTGCCTGAAGAACAAAATTTTTTTTTATTTCTCAATTATATTGTCATACACAAAGTAATTTGGGTTCCATATTACTGATGCGAACTCTAATCGCGATCTCAATAAAGATGAGTATAATAATTTTATAACATTTATGACTGTAAAATTTTTAACATTTCTAATTATAAATCCCAATAGAGAGTATACTTTCGTAACATTCGACAGAATATGATCATTAAATTTTAGTTTTTGATCAAATATGACACCCAAATCACTTATAGTTGAGACTCTGGCCAGAATTTTGTCACACATTTTATAATCCTCAAGGAATGGATGAATTCTTCTTGTATATGTCATTACATAATACTTGGACAAATTGAATTTTAGTTTATTCTCCTGACTCCAAATTTCCAGCATTGATAAATCATATTGAAAGTTTACAACACTATTTGTTGTTCTGTTAAGAACCATTTTCAGACATATTATGTTTATTAGGCAATTTTAACTCTAAATGACTTAAATAACACGCCCTTACGCTATGGACCTCGAGTCATGAGACACCCTGTGTTCATATAGAATTAAAATAGGCTATCATATTGAAATATAAGACCCGATATGATCAGTTTCATGAGTGTTCTGAAATCCGATAACCACTCATCTACACAGGTCCTTACCAGTGTTATTGTTAGTGGGACAACGCTTATTAATTACAAGGGCCTACATTTCACCGCGACATGTTACAGGTATGGCCACTGTGGACAGTGGTGACTCGCGAAAATGGGTAGGAGTAGAGTTAATCGAGTTTAGTTTATTCTATTGAGATTTGACATTTGACGCTGTGACATCTGGTAGCAGAAATGAAATGTAATTTCAAAATTAGGTCACGCCTTCATGTCGAATCAGGTCAAAGCAATTTAGGCGCTGCCCATAAACGTAACGTAAATGTAACGCTATTTTTAGTTCTTTGTGACCCCCTATCTCCTATCTTGTTACATTTTCTCACAATCTTGTGAACTTTTCCTCCTTGTCACAATCTTGTGACACCTCTCCCGAATATTACGTTACAATATCACTCCCTCCACTTATTTACTTTCAAAAGTAAATTGTTTTTTTAATTAATTAAGTGATTTATTGAATTAGTTTTTATTTAAAAAAAATGCGCTAAGTGTCGTGTAATCACTGCCCCCTTCCACCGACATGCATTCATAGTTAAGGGACAGCCGTTTATAGCGATTTGACATTTGACTCCAGCACATCCATGGTAGCAGAACATGAAAGTAGGTATAGAAAGTTAGGTCATATACTAAGTATATGATTGGATCCCATTTTAACTCGACAGAATGATCGAAGTGAGTGTGATCCCGCTTTAACTAGACTGAACGATTAAAGAGAGTGGGTTTCGTGAAAGGCTGCTGTGAATTTGTGAGACGCCAAACCAAAGTCTACACGGGCTAGTATGTAATATTCAAGTAACGCTCATATCCAAAATTGTCTGAAACCATTATGAATTATATAATATGATAATAATAATATAATATGAATACTTACATCAAACAGTCACAAATTGTCCGCTTGAAAACAAAGTGGTCAAGTGCGAGTAGAACTCGCGCCATGAGGGTTCCGTACCGTTATAATAATTTAATAAAAATTAAGTTTGTCACTTAATAATTTCCAGATATAGTTTACTACCATCGCGTGTGATAGCGCTTCGGTCGACCGCAAGATTGGTTTGCGTCCATGGCTATATGTTTTTAACTTGTCCTCTTGAGGTTAGATGGTTTCTACATACTTGTGACTTGTAAGTTAGTCAGTATCGAAATACGTGATTTTTTTAAAGATCGTAGTACCTATCTTTTTATTGCATTAATTATAATAATAATAATAATAATAATAATAATAATTTTATTCGGCTATACGTAATAAAAAATTACAATGCCATTGTCAAACAAATAGATATCATTGCTAAGGAATGTACAAACTCATGAAAGTTACAATAAAAAGTTACAAATAAAAGTTACAAATAAAAGTTACAATAAAATTCACAGAACAATTCACATATATTAGATCGAGTATTAGATGTTCAATTAAAACTTAATGTTAAGTACTCCATTCCACAATCTCAGTTAGAAGCTTGAATTTTTTACAGGTTTATGAGGTTGTAGACCTTAGTATTTGCTATTAATTTAAACTTGATACTTCTAGCCGTTCCTGAGAAAAAGGGGATCTTGACGAACAGATAAACAGACACACTTATAAGGGTTCCGTTTTTTCATTCTGAGGTACGAAACCCTAAAAAACTAAATTAAAAATTGTGACGAGTGTGTAATATGTAGAGTATACCTGATTGGAGTTGAGTATCATGGAGACCAATCAACAACAGACAATAGTTCGTGACCCTCACCCTTCTGTCAACGACTGCCGAAGCTATCGTTAATTTTTTTTTTTCATTCCATGACATGAAAGCTCGGAATTTGCTAGCTTCAGGACAATAGTAGAGAACAAAATATGCCTACTGAAAAAATATTTTTAAAATGTCAGTACTTCAACAGAACCGGGCTAAAAAATATTGATCAGTCATTTTTGTATTTTATCACTAAAAAAGTTAAGATGGAGGCAATTTTGTAACAGTTTTTTCGAGAGTTGTATGAAGTTGTCATTAAATACGTAAAACATGAAAAACTCACGATGGGGTCATTTTAATTTTGGATTTACTATCAAAGAATTTTTGATGTATATAGGGGTCAAGAAAGTGGACAAGAGTATTTTTACAAGCTTTTATTTAACTTCCAATGTATGTTAGTTAGTTAGTTCGTGTGTTTGTTTAGGTCAAAAGTTGCAAGTCAATTTTGAACGACGTCCACGTATCCGATCGATTTGAAATTTTGTACACACATGTATTCCCGATGACAATACATGAATAAATCGTTTTTAGAAATAAATTCAACCCCTAAGGGGTTCAAACGCGGATGTAGAGTTTTTTTGACTAATCAACGTCCAGGCTAAATCACCGAAGCTAGAAACTTGAAATTTGGACAGTTGGTTCCTTTTCTGACGTAAGCATCAACTAAGAAAGGATTTTTCGAAATTCAACCCCTATACGGGTATATACGGGTGTCAAAGGGGGGTAAAATTTTGAAACACTAAAATGAACAAAATAAATATTAGTAAAAAAAACTTTTTAGAGACAAGCTTTTATTTAAACGCACTTAAAAGGAAAAAATAATTTTTAATAATTTAGGTTCATAATTATAAAAGCGTGGGCCGTGACTAATAAACTATCATAGAGTTCACGACCCACGCTTTTATAATTATGAACCTAAATTATTAAAAATTATTTTTTCCTTTTTAGTGCATTTAAATAAAAGCTTGTCTCTAAAAAGTTTTTTTACTAATATTTATTTACTTCCTGGTAATTATAAAGAACACACTTACCTTTTAAATGCTTTTGAAAAGAAAATTAAAAGTTTAATAATTATTCTACGCCATTAATTAATTTTTAAATTTTAATTGTAAGTAGGTATATTTTCATAAGTACGTTGACATGTTAGATAAAATGTAATTTCATTTTGACAATAAAATCTATTTATCTAAACGATTACACCGATGGCAAAAAATAAATTTTCCTAAAATATCACCCTGTGAAAAGTATTTTTATTACAAAAATTAAGCTGCCTCTTTTCAACACATAAAGAGGAGGTGGTAACTTTTTTGCTTCGTCACTTCTTTTATTTTCACTTTTTTATTAAAATGTACGTTGTTTGACGTAGAGACTGACTTACACAACTATAATCTGAGCCGTGAATGAAATTAATCTTATAGAAGGTACAGTGAAAGCTGTGAATTTATACATTGGCGCTTTACACATAAGTGATAAAATCGTCTTTTTTCATATTGCATCAGGTGTGTAATTTTGGAGCACACACATGCACAGTGTAATACGTTTTAAATAAATTTAATTACAGAGACTCACATAACTGAAAATCATTTTCACAAAAAATTAGGAGGGCAGTGTAGCCTATTGGATAGTGTACTTGGTACCGCAGACTCTAGACTAGACTGTCGTGGGTTCGAATCCCACCTGCGCTCATGGATGTTTTGTGATGTTATTTAGTTTTAAGAAAGTTGTTATTTAGTGTAGTTGAAAGACGCTAATGACCTGAGATCTCGACGCGTCTATAAATCTACAATAAATAAAAAAAAAATAAAAAAAAAAAAGGGTGTGGGTCTCGGGACCCCCGACAGATGTGAAACATCAAAGAAAACGTTATTGAACTCGGTGGTATTCTCTATGTAGTAGTATATATTTTTTCAAAAGCAGTAACTAACTGTTATGCTGACGTAATTCTATATACTGCACTGTAACACACGCGGTTGCCCGAGCGCGCGGAAGCCGAGAGAGAGAGAGAGCCGCAGTGGTGGGGAGAACAGCAGCGAAGGAGCGGACCAGAAATATCGTTGCATATTCCTCTCACGCGGCTGTTCACTGCCCGACATAAGATGTTTCACATCAAAAAAAAATTAGAAACAAACCTAAAATTATAATTTCCAATTTCGCATTTGGTAGAGATTTTTTACGTATTATAGCCTAAAGTACTCCCAAGATAATGCCCTATATAACCGTTAAAAACAAATTGAAATTGGTCCAGTGGTTTTCAAATTTATCGCGAACATAATCAAACGCGAAAAGGTGACTTGATAATATATTTAGTACCTAGTACGGAAAAAAATGTAGGTTCAATTTAAAAAAATTTCGAAAAGGGCTTGGATAAAGGATTTTTAAAATTCGAAAATACATTAATTGTTTAGAAAGTTGTTACTTAATAAGTGCATCCTAGTTGAACCACGTATGGTGCCCTGAAACTACAGTGTTAATTGTTGAGCGTTTATAATTTACAATCAATCTAATCTTGATTTACTGCAACATAAAAGAGTCGGTTTAAGTTCTATGGTGCTAGCTAGAAATGTTAGGAAATTAGGATAAAAACTGTGTAAACCAAAACGCTACAGGATTTGTTTCTCAGCGGAAAGCACAGTAAAACAAGCTGTGAGGTGGGTCGTTTATTAGGACTAAAGTGCGACCCTTAATTGAGGTCCACACGACGAACTTCCCAGTTTGATAAATATTTAATATTAATAATTAAATTAGATATTACACAGAAAAGTAATCATTTTAATCATTAAAACATAATTATTATTTATTTTTAACAATTAAAAAAAAAACGGCTGAACCGATTTTTATAAAATTTATTTCGGATTAAAATGACATTAAGACACCTCGATTGACACCCTTACGAAGTCGATATAATTTTTTATTCGCGAGATATTGTGTAAAATCTACTTTTTTGCAGTCTATTTGGTTAAGAAAAAAGAACGGCTGAACCGATTTTGAAAAAATTTCTTTCAGATCATACTTACGTTAATACGCGTCGATTGGCACCCTAACGTAGTCGATTCTCGAGATTTCGTCTTAGAAAGAAATGGACACATACGTACGTACGTACATACGTACACACACATACACACACAGATATCTTTCTAAAAATAGTGTAGTGACCTTGAAACATAAAAAATTGTTATACATTTCGATTTCGATTTTCGGACCCATTACAATAACTTCCAATGGGCTGTTAATAAATCCCATATTATATCGTGATTCGTGGAATCCGAAAACTTTCTTATACTTATAAATTAAAACTATTAACATTAAAAAAAATGTTATCCGTCTGCGATGTATTTTTGAGTATATAAATAAAAAACTCGGGTCGCAGTGCCAAACCCTGCCGACAATATAGTGTATTTGCTAATACAGGCATTGTGGCATTATTAAGTAAACTTAAGTTTGTTTTTTGACAAAATAAAAAATTTAACCCCTTAATACATCCCTTAAAATAATTAAATTTTTCTAAATTTCAATATTAGACATGGATTTTATCAGTACAACATCTGCACCAAATTAAATATACCCTTCCATAAGTAAATCCGTATCAACAAACTAGTGTTTTCATAAAATTTAAAAGTCCGGTCCTGTCGGGCCGATTTTATTAAAATTTTAGCAGCACATTTTAATCTTTACTAAAGAGTTAAATTTCAATTTTGAAACGATTCTGACAAATTTTTCGGTATTTTTGGGCCCAAAAACTTTTTGGAACCCCTAAATACAACCCTGAAAATGGTCCGATCGGGCCCATTTTAAATAGGCTTCTTGCGGTGATGGGTTCCAATGTCTGTACCAAATTTCGTTTCAATCGATTAAGTCTGTCGAGAGTTATCGTGTACACACATATATATATATATAAATATATATATAAATATATATATAAATATATACATACATATATATATATAAACATTTTCAAAAATGGTGCCAAAGTGTTCAGGAGGCTATGAAACGTCGAGAAATTTTGGTCCGACCCCTAGGTCCCGCCATCCGACCGACGCCAATAGTGTATGTGCCATATGGCAAATACACTAAAAAATTAATTATGCGATAGTGTTGGGACTTCCCAACAAACATGGCGGGCTAAACAATTTATCACTGCATTAATCATTAAGGAAACTAGCATAATATGACCGACCATCAGATCCGGATTAAAAATTATTATTAACAGTTTATGATGTGAGTCTTTAAAAATTGTTCACACTCTACTGTTTTAGTCAGGTAGCTATGGTTATATGGAATATAAAAATATAGTCTAATTATTTTAACTTATAGATCTTATGGAATTAATAACATTTTTTGCCCCCGGAAAGAAAATCGAACATATTCGGCTATTATTAATGCACTACACAATTGGCAACCGGAATAAAAAATTCCTGCCAATTGAACGCGAGACCATTCCAACTTTAAAAATACTGACCCTTGACATAATATTATAATAAATAAAATAAAATTTCTGTTAACGTGTGCGATGACGCGGTAACGGCTAGTATTAAATATTTATATTATATTTGCTTTTCGTTTCCATAGTTACATATGGTTTCACACATAAAAATTAACCTAAGCATGCTTGTCAGATAACTCATTTCTTTTTGACAGATAAATTACTTCAGAACAAAAAAACAACTTATTTTTTTATTTTCAAAATATTTACGAAACTATAATATTTAGAAAAAAAAATGTTATACAAAACTTTCTTGGAAAAATAATAATAAACCGTTATGAAAAGGATACCACTATTAGAAAAAAAAACAACGTTATAGGTCATATCCCTTCTGTGCATATGCCGCCTCAAAAACAATAGGGCTCTTCATATTTACATGTCAAACATCTAACCAAAATTTGGTTTCGATCCAGTCAGCCGTTTGATCTGTATCGTACTCACAGACAAAGAGATGAACAGACTTTTTCAAAAATATGTTGTTTAGATTCGAGGGATCTCAAAATGAAAAAATATTCTAAAATTTTGAAAAGTGAATTTTGACCTAAATTAGTACCAGTCCCCACTTGTGGAGATTGAATGGTAAAAGTTATTTGAAACCCATGTTTCCCTTTAACTGTAACAGTTTGTTACTATTCCTAAAAGAGTAGGTAACAATACCTAATTTTTTATGTATGTATATTGTATGTTAATTGGTTACAGGAACAAAACTGTTATGTGAAACTGATATTGTTTTGTAACAGCAACTGTTACTAAAAAACAAGTTAGTGATTTTTAATAATTATTGCACAACTTGTTTTAGATTTTGCGCACCGGGTTCTTTGCCAAACTCGCTCCAACACTGATACTGTAGGCACGTTATAGATTCTTATATTCACTGTTTTGAGATCATTAATTTTATATGACAAAACTTTTATAATTTTTTTATCGCAATGAAAAACAACAGACTACGCTGTGGATGCCTGGTTGGTCATTGTACGAGCTGGAGGATACAGGGTGAAAGACAAAATATTAAGCGTTTTATCAATAAATTATTTTTTGATTTGTAAGTATATCTAACACATATAATATATTTGCAAGGCTAATAGGATATTTGACTAAAATTTTTTTTTTGTGTTATATTAATAGAGCAGTAAATTCTGAACAAAATGACACCTAAATCACTTCATTCTGATTTTAAATTAGCTCAAAAATAATTTTTGAAATATTTATATTAGCCCCGCCCGCTAATAATCGTTTTTGCTCTACGAACAAATGACGTCATATTTTTATGAATCTACTAACTCATGCTAATTATATCAGAAACAGAGTGTTGAAAAATACCGTTTTGTACCTATGTGAACATGATGTAAACAATCTAAGCTCCGTTGCTATGGATACATTCATTTTTTACTTAAAATTGACGTCACACGTCTCACACGGTGTTTTAAGTCACGTGACACATAGATCAAAAATCATGATTTTATTTATTTATTTAAATATGTT
This sequence comes from Mongoloraphidia duomilia, assembly GCA_039654895.1. Classification (NCBI taxonomy): domain Eukaryota; kingdom Metazoa; phylum Arthropoda; class Insecta; order Raphidioptera; family Raphidiidae; genus Mongoloraphidia; species Mongoloraphidia duomilia. The sequence continues at coordinate 64,286,508 of CM077516.1, forward strand.
CACGAAACTTAATTAATAAAAATAAAAATTCTAATAACTATTTTAGAGCATAAACTTTCATTATAACAAAGTTTTATATATTATTTTGATCACTGGTAACTACCCTATTGAAGTAATTCAAAAAAATAAAATTGATTTGATTTTTTTTTACGGTCACCAACTTCTAGGATTCATGAAACATAGGTGTAGCACCAATTTAATTTATTATTCAATTGAAAATCCTATTAATATTTTCACCAGTTTTCAGACTAGAACCTTAGAACAGAGGGTTATTTTCATTTTTAAAAATATTAACTGAAACAGCCAGCCTTTACTCGTTTTTGAAAGAAAATAAGGTAAATTAGTGATTAAAGATCATTTTTGCATGAAATCAAAAATGTATTTGCTTATCATAATTAAAACGCCTTTTAAAAAAAAGTTACTGCACCTGCGTTCGGTATCAGGCGTGGCCTTGACAATAATTTCGTCACGCCGTTCCTGGAACGCGAGAAAAATAATAACGCTCATTATTGAATCATACACCAGACAGTCCCTCAATCCCCTCCACTCACATCAGCTGTCCTATTTTTAAAACATATCGGTGACAAGGCAAAGTAGCCTAATATCTAATGTTTACACTTACAGTGTTTTATAGCTTCAAATACTATCTTTTTTGAACACGCTTTTATTAGCGTCACTTGTATGTTTGCTTGTTTGTAACCGACTTCTTTGAACTTGATTTTGACCAACTTTGAACGTTCAGATTGAACTGAAACTTTGCACACTTATCAAGGACCGACGACAATACAATAATTCAATAAGTTTGTCCCATTATCCTGACCAGGATCTCCAGGACTAAAAAAAAAAGCAAAAAACTTCAGATTGAACTGAAACTTTGCACACTTATCAAGGACCGATGACAATACAATAATTCAATAAGTTTGTCCCATTATCCTGACCAGGATCTCCAGGACTAAAAAAAAGCAAAAAACTTCAGATTGAACTGAAACTTTGCACACTTATCAAGGACCGATGACAATACAATAATTCAATAAGTTTGTCCCATTATCCTGACCAGGATCTCCAGGACTAAAAAAAAAGCAAAAAACTTCAGATTGAACTAAAAACTAAAAAACACGCTTTAATGAACTAAAAAGTAAAAAATAATTAATTTTATTGTAAAAAAAGCGTGGGGTGCTTTGTATCATGTTTTCATACTACCCCACGCTTTTATACAATAAAATTAATTATTTTTTACTTTTTAGTTCATTAAAGCGTGTTTTTTAGTTTTTTTAAATTATAATTTATTTTTTGTTCAAAAAGATGGCACCATATTGTTATCAATATTCTGTCATTTGTCTATATGTATGTACAATACAATTACACAGTAAGCTTCCGTATAAACAACAAAATCAAACTCAATACGCAACAAACAAGCCGTGAGGTGGGTCGTTTATTAGAACTAAAGTGCGACCCTTGAGGTCCACACGACGAACTTCCCAGTTTGATAAATATTTAATAATAATAATTAAATTAGATATTACACAGAAAAGTAATCATTTTTATCATTAAAACATCAATAATTAAAAAAAAAAAAAAAAAAAAAAAACGGCTGAACCGATTTTTATAAAATTTATGTCGGATCAAAATGACGTTAACACGCCTCGATTGACACCCTTACGAAGTCGATATAATTTTTTATTCGCGAGATATTGTGTAAAATCTACTTTTTTGGAGGTTATTCGCTTAAGAAAAAAGAACGGCTGAACCGATTTTAAAAAAATTCCTTTCAGATCATATTTACGTTCATACGCGTCGATTGGCACCCCAACGTAGTCGATATCATTTTTCGTTCTCGAGATTTCGTCTTAGAAAGAAATGGACACATACATACGTACACACACACACACACACACACACACAGACATCTTTCTAAAAGTAGTGTAAAAATAGTGTAGTGACCTTGAAACATAAAAATTTTTTTTCCTTTTTGATTTCGATTTTCGGACCCATTACAATAACTTCCAATGGGAAGTTAACAATGCATGTATACTCTTTACGTCCTTCTAGCTCATAATATTTTTTTTATAAATGCTAGAATAATGAAATTGACAAAAGAATTGACATAATATTATATTATGTAAGTAAACTGATGAGCCAAATCCCAGACAAATTCTAATTAATAAGCTAACAAACGCACATTAACAATTTTCAATTATAATTGAACGAGATTTATTACTTCCCACCTCTACTATGGTAGGGAAGTAATGGATTCAGTCCGAAAACAATATTTCGAGATTTTAACAGATTTTCACGTTTTGAGACCCTAGTAATCGTTTAAGATCATTTTCTGACTGATGTCTGTATGTGTGTGTGTGTGTGTATGTGTGTGTGTGTGTATGTGTGTATGTGGTCAATTTTTCGCCTTCGATATCTTAAGAACGGAACAACATACGGGCATGCCGATTGTTCTATTGTGTTTATCAGCCTTTAACTTAGATCTGATTAGATTTTGAGTCAAATCGGTTCAGTGGATCCTGAGATATTCAAAAAAACGTCCTCAATGTCACGTATTAACATAGGTAAAAAAAATATAAATGAATTCTAGATGTTATAATATGAAAAAAATGTAAATATTTTTTTTCTCTAAAATGTATAGTTTTCGAGAAAAAAAATATTTTACTAAAAAAAATAAAAACTGTACGTAAATCAAGGTAACCATGATTTTTGCTATATTAAGTTAAGATCACCAAACAAAAAAGAGGGCCATGCTTTTTTCAAAGAATAAAAATTAAATTGTGTTTTAAAGACCACCAACAGCTAAGGTTATTTGGGCCTAGTCAAAGAATAAAAAAAAAAAAGAGTGTTTAATTTTTGCAAATATTTACTAGGTGGGAAGTATAGGACTGGTCATCAGTCGAATTTTTTGGCTTCCAAATGGCAACTAAAACATTTTTTCTTATTTTTACAAAGGTATAACTTATAGCAAATTTGTCCAGATATTTTGTCCACAAACTGAGCTTCACATTTTTTTCGATGTTCTTTACTTCTCACCTCAATCCGAAACATTTTTTTCGGGATATTAACAGATCTTCACATTTTGACACCCTAGGAATCATTTGAGATAATTTTCCGACTGTTGTGTGTGTGCGTATGTGGTGAAATTTTTTCTCCTTCGATATATCAAGAAAAAATGAAAATTGTGGGATTTGTTTTGTCATTTTTGCTCCTTCATTTGGCGTTTACCCGAACCCTTTAGCTTTAAAAGTAGCGTCGGGAGAGCGGTAACCGTTTTTAGGCGAGGGAAAAGGATTAGAGATGAAGAATGCAGGGGGTAACTTCCGGTAGAGAATACTCTTAATCATTATTTGTAGAGTGGGCCCGGCGTGTACCTACTCTGAGTTGGACCGAGGCCACCCGGACCCCCCTTCTTTTAGTTACCCCTATGATGACACCTCAAACATAATAATATTGTAGCTTTATTTTTTAACACGCTTATATTAGCTTTACCTGTATGTTTGCGTGCTTGCTTGCTTGCTTGTTTGTCAGTTTGTAACCGACTTCTTTGAACTTGATTTTGACCAACTTTGAACGGTCAGATTTAGTTTAAACTTTGCACACTTATCAAGGACCGACGACAATACAATAATTCCATAAGTTTGTCCCATTATCCTGACCAGGATCTCCAGGACTAAAAAAAAAAGCAAAAAACTTCAGATTGAACTGAAACTTTGCACACTTATCAAGAACCGATTACAATACAATAATTCCATAAGTTTGTCCCATTATCCTGACCAGGATCTCCAGGACTAAAAATCAAAAATAAATTATAATTTAAAAAAACTAAAAAACACGCTTTAATGAACTAAAAAGAAAACAAGCCGTGAGGTGGGTCGTTTATTAGGACTAAAGTGCGACCCTTGAGGTCCACACGACGAACTTCCCAGTTTGATAAATATTTAATAATAATAATTAAATTAGATATTACACAGAAAAGTAATCATTTTAATCATTAAAACATCAATAATTAAAAAAAAAAAAAAAAAAACGGCTGAACCGATTTTTATAAAATTTATGTCGGATCAAAATGACGTTAACACGCCTCGATTGACACCCTTACGAAGTCGATATAATTTTTTATTCGCGGGATATTGTGTAAAATCTACTTTTTTGGAGGTTATTTGGTTAAGAAAAAAAAACGGCTGAACCGATTTTAAAAAAATTCCTTTTAGATCATATTTACGTTAATACGCGTCGATTGGCACCCCAACGTAGTCGATATCATTTTTCGTTCTCGAGATTTCGTCTTAGAAAGAAATGGACACATACGTACGTACGTACGTACACACACACACACACACACACACACACACACAGACATCTTTCTAAAAGTAGTGTAAAAATAGTGTAGTGACCTTGAAACATTAAAATTTTTTTTCCTTTTTGATTTCGATTTTCGGACCCATTACAATAACTTCCAGTGGGAAGTTAAAAATAATTAATTTTATTGTAAAAAAAGCGTGGGGTGCTTTGTATCATATTTTCATACTACCCCACGCTTTTTTACAATAAAATTAATTATTTTTTACTTTTTTTTTGTAAGTCGGAATCAAATGGTGCAGGTATCCCCGCGAACATAGACGTAGCCTTACGTCAGAATTATCAAAAAATAAACATAAGCCATTTCTCCTTGTGATCATAAACAAACAACCGACTGGTCATGATAGCCAAACGAGCTGCGCGAATTGCGAATTAAACTTTGTTGTACTTCTTTGTTCACTGTTTAGACGTTCAGTGTTTCCAAAAACTAGACAGGTTTTCGTAGTTCTCAAAATGAGTGAAATTCGTTTAACTATAACAATTGTTGGAGATGCGGCAGTCGGTAAAACATGTCTTGTAATTCGTTTTACAACAGATAGTTTCAATAGACGAACTACAGGCACTGTAGGTTTCGATTTAGTATCAATGGAAATGAAGATGGACACAGATAATGTAAAACTTATTATAAGAGATACAGCCGGCATTGAAAGAATGCCCAATCAAAGAGGTAGTTTATTCTTCAGGTACGTAATAATTATGGTATTCTTACATTTTTTGAAGTGAAAACTTCTTTAGGCGCACGCGTGCATACTTATAACACGCCGTTTTTCTTTTTAAACAAGGAATTAAACTATTATTGCAGATGAACGATACATTTAAACTATACAATAGGTTAAACTATAATATAGTTTAATTCCGATGGCACGCCGTTTTACTTTTTAAAATTTAATTCCTTGTTTAAAAAGTAAAACGGCGTGCAATATACACTTTTTCCTGGGCAGTGAATAATTGCCTGATCCATCAGGCCTCGGGGTGAAACACACATTCGGGTAAACTCGGTTTAATCGAGCGAAGGAGAAACAGTCAGCTGTACGTCACTGCTGTGTTCGACTGTGTTTTGTAACTATGGTTGTCAGAATGGCTTTCAAAGAGGTTAATGTTGATTTTTACAATATTTTGATTTTGGGTGAAGATAGAAAAAAAAGTTTAAATAGAAAAGTTCTACGAATTTTAATGGTGTATACCTAACCTAAAAATATTTTTGTTTATACAGTGTGTTCGAGAGAAAAGTTGTGTTGTCTACAACTTTGTTATTTTAATTTGAACACCCTGTATATAATTTAATTTTTGGAGTGTATTGATAAGTTTACATAATATCTTTTATATGTTAGCCATAAAAAAGTTATGTATAAAAGATATGTAAACTTATCAATGCAATCCAAAAATTAAATTTATTTATTTTTATTTATTGTAGTTTATAGACGCGTCGACATCTCAGGAATTGAATTGAATTGTAGATTAGCGTCTTTCAACTATACTAAATAACAACTATCTTAAAACTAAATAACATCACAAAACATCCATGAGCGCAGGTGGGATTCGAACCCACGGCAGTCCAGTCCAGAGGTTGCGGCACTAAGCACGCTAACCACTAGGCTATACTACCCTCCCAATGCAACTAAAGCAACTAAAAGCAGACTGTTATTTTAACAGTTACGTTTTTTCAACAGTTACGTTTTTTCAAAAAAACAATTACACAATACTATGTAATAAAAAAATAACAATTCTGCACAGGTGCTCTGAAAACTGTCAAAACGAACTGCCATTTATAAACACTAATACTAATAAACAACTAGGACCTTGTCAATACAACTAAACTAACGTTAATGGAAATACAATTTTCAGAGGCGTGCATGGCGTTATATTTGCCTATGACATCAATCGTGCATCAACTTTCAAACATGTACCCAATTGGATGGAAGAAATGAAACAGAATTGCACGAACGACAATGTAGTTACCGCATTGGTTGGATTGCAATCAGACGTTGGAGATCGCCAAGTTTCTGTTTTGGAAGCTAGCGAGTTTGCTGTCAAGCACGGGATGCTCTTTGCAGAAACTAGTTCAAAAACACCTGAAGGCGTTAATGATTTATTTAAAACTGTGGTGCAAAAGATAATCCAAAAACAAAGTCTTAATGGAACATATGACTCCCTGCGTGACTGTAATCAATTACAATTGACAGCTGATCAGAAAAATGATCAAGCTGGTAATCAAAAAGGAGACGGAAATATTAATACAAACGTAGCTGTAAACGGTTCGAAAGTTTGTAGCTGTTAGCATTTTCTTAAATAATGTTTACCACAACAGTTCAAATAAACAAATTACAAGTGAAACCCAGAAATCGGCCGTCTGGCTCCTGGAATTACACGGCGTGCCGGAGAACAAAAATATCCGACGAAATTTAACTAATGTTAGCAATATTATGGGGTGATATTGCGTAATATTACCGAACTAATAAAATTACCACGTAACAGTGCAATTACGATTTAAGGCAGATATTTGAAAAAACAAGACGAAATATTTTTAATATGGTCAGATAATGTCCCAGAACAACAACAAAAAACCCGTTCTGGGTTTCTCACCAAAAAGCTAAGAAACCCACAACAGAATTTTTTGAATTTTTTTGTTGGTGTTCTGGTACATTATCTGAATATGTTACAAAAATGTCGTCTTGTTTTTTCAAATATCTACTACATCAAATTGTAAATTGCACTGTACTAGTTGTAAATAGCAATAACGTCGGTAATATTACCGATAATTTTAATAATGTTACGTAAGATTACCGGTAATTATAGTATTATTACCACGTAGCCATAAAATAATGATAACATTAAAATTCGTCGCGTATTTTTGTTTTTCGGCACACCGTGTAATTTTCCAAGTGCCAGACGGCCGATATTTTTTTGACTTAACAGCACGGTCGCAGAGAACGCTGAATTGTCCTCTCATTGAAATCTTGTGATTCAAGCCTGAAATAAGTTGAAGATTTTTTAAGTTTTTAATTAAGTGCATAGTTACATTCAAAAACTAGCGTATCGACAATATGTATATAAAATTGTTGATATTTTTTGACGCATACTAATATTTTGTTATAAATTACCATTGTTATAATATAACCATTTTTTATACTTACCTACTCTATTAATTTTCAAGATGAAGCAATACAATATGTGCGTCCTTTGTGTGTGTCTCTTTGTTTCTTGAGTTGTGATTGATCGGTTGGAGCATTCGAACGGCATGTATTTGTTTACATCCACTTCGTCTTGGAATCACAATTCGGATCTGTCAAATGGGCATATGGTGGTAAAATATGGTGGTAAAATATTTTACTCAAATAAGGGAAAAATTTAGTTACTAACAGTATAAGTTCATCATGAATATTACAATAAAAATAAAACAAGTAAAATAAACAAAAAATTTATTGAAAATAGAATTATCATGATTCATGGTACCTATAAAACTATCGGCTATCGCCCTGTAAATCTTACTTTGTAATAAAAGGTGAAGAAACTTTATAAATTAAAAAAATATCTATTTATATTTGTTAAGTCATAAAACTGTTAAGCAACTATTGAAATGTTTCCGTTAATTCCGCCGTGTTTTTAAAGCCCCTCCCATTTGACAAATCCAAATTTCTAAAAACATAATTTTATTTTCTGCTCACACGCTTCGATTACATGAGTGCCTTCAATGCCCGAGTATGAATGAGATTTTTTGTTTTTAGTGGCATGCAATTTTTCTGGCCTCAAAATACACGTTCATTTGAGGTGCCCTGATATCGTTATAGGCGACAACATATCTGATTTCGTTATCGTGTCGGCCAATGAAAAAACAAGGTGATTTTTTCATTGGCCGATAATGTCGCAATGGTGTTGAAGTATTAGCCGACACGACATCAGATGGTTTTAAAACTTTTTCATTCAAAGGTTCTACATCGAAATCGGTAGCGAGTAGCGACAAAATGTTAATTTATGACGTGTCAGTCGCTGTTTTGAGTTCAGTTAAAATACATGGCTACTATAGACTATATTGATAGATTTTTTTTTATACGGCTGAATTGCAATTGAAAATTTTGTTGAAAATGTTACCAATCATAATCACAGTCAGGACTCTGACTATGGTTGGTAAAATGATTTTTTCCGATATGTTTGGAATCAATTATATAATTGGCTGCTTTCCAACAAAATTTTTAATAGACTATATTATTATACATATTTCGCATTGATAAATACCCAATAAATTTACATGTTTCAATCCAGTTTTTCTCTTGCATTATGTTGTGTTTTTTTATTCCTCAGACATTTTGTTCCAAAGACAGGGTTTTTCTTTCAATAAGCTCAAATAACGTAACCGAATCGGAGGTAAGTATTTGAAGTTTGCCATTGTACTTTCCATATTATATAGGTACGCCATCCACTGTGGTCCAACTCTGGTACACAGTAACACAATACACCAAACTCTAGAGTATTGCGACATTTTGCGCGATATTGTGTAACAAGGTTGGCGTGTATATATATTATTATTCGTACGATATGTAATGATATACTGGACGTACCTATATTATTATGTATATTATGTACGTCAACCTTATTATTAGCCCAAACTAGGGATGCTACGGAGGTATAGTAGATACATATTTTAAAGAAAACTTAACCGCCTCATGTGCAGAAATGGGAAACCAGATTTGGTTCGAATTGGTCTATTCTATTTTTGAAGGGGTGCGGTGTACATGTCAGTGACGTCAGTCACTGCACTGTTTTTTATTGACTTGTCAAGTTGTTATTCAATGTTAACTATTTAGGTTATATTTCCTACATTCTGTTAAAAATCGAGTATTGAATTGTGTTTGAAATGCATTATCAGTGATGCATGTTTATTAACATTTTATTTTCTTTGTCTTATTAATTTGTCTTATTAATCGTTTTGCGTACGCCACTGACTACTTCTCACACCAGTTTTTATTAGTGATGGGCGATTGTAAGATATTTTTACAATCGAAACAATTGCAATCGTTCATAATAACAATCGAGTCCACAATCGACTCGGAGTTTGATTTTACAATCGAAATGTTCGATTGTTCAAGTCGAATATTTGCCAGCGAATGAGAATACATATAATCGCGATTCAAGGTTATATGCTATAGTCGATTGAAGTCTGACGTTCACGCTACTCGTTCATCGTTGATTCACTGTTCACACTGTTCAGTCGGTCTCAGAGCACTCGATTACTGCACAATCGACTATCCATCGACTCGACCACAGTTGTTGAGTGATGAACAATTATATATTATGTGGCTCTCGACAGTGTACATCGTCTGTATGATTCAGTACTATGCCACTCGGTCTCGGTAAACTATGAAACAACAACAATCGAATGCAAGTGAAAACCATCGAGAGTCATCGAGATGTTTGAACAATCGAGACAATCGACTAAAATATCTCGTAATCGCCCATCACTAGTTTTTATGCGCAGGTTCCATTAGGATTTGGTTTTCTCTAAATGTATGTACTCCAATTTTATCAGAGGCTGAGTCGGAGGTGAATCGGGAGTCGGAGGTCACAAAATCAAATGTGAAATTTGCAGAAAACAATTTAATTAATATATAATTTTTAATTGACGATAAAAAATATATTTTAATTTCTAATCGACGATTGTAAATTATAAAATAATTTTAATTCTATATAAAACTTTATTATTTTTTAATAGCTCTTAATAACTGTGTAATTTAAATTACAAAAAAAATGAATTTGCACAACACTAGTAAACACTAAAACACAGTTGCAACTTTTCGCAATCTGCCGCAACTTGCATGGCACTTGACGGCAGCCGAGCACTCTTTCACACCTCGTGGAGACAACAAATTCGGTCAATTAGCTCAATTAATGTGGGAGAAGTGGTAAACCGATAAAAACCGGATAAATTTTTTCTCGAAAGCGGCTTTAACAATTTTGATTAATCCAGGTGTGCAAGCTTTCACGGCCGGCATTGTTCCAAGTCTTCATGGTTTCCGGGCTTGTAGGCCGTGGTCCGGTGGTATTTCTACCTGACGTTTCGTCTACAACTGCGGTAGACATTCTCAAAGGCGATGTGGCAGCGGTCGAAGTGTCCTCCTTGGCGGCTCACAGGTCACACTGACCTGTGAGCGTCAGGTAGAAATACCACTGGGCCATGGCCTACAACTTACAAGCCCGGAAACCATGAAGACTTGGAATTTTGATTAAATTTTACAGATCGATAGTCCCTTAGTACCAACATATCCTCCTAGAAAATTCAGATAGGGAGGCTATAGGCGTAACTGTGTATGTACGTATATGCGTATTTCCATAATATACAAAAGTTAGTCCGAAATTACAAATTATGAAAAGGAAAATATTACTGATAATAATTCCAAATGAAATGCTTAAGTTAGGAACACCCATTGAATGACATTACATTACAATGCAATACCAGAAAAAATCTTCAAAAAAGGAGGTGGTTCTCAATTCGGTTGTGTTTTACTTCCCACCTCTACTATGGTAGGAAAGTAATGGATTTAGTCTGAAAAAAATATTTCAAGATTTTAACAGATCTTCACGTTTTGAGACCCTAGCAATCGTTTAAGATCATTTTCTGACTGATGTCTGTATGTGTATGTCTGTGTGTGTGTGTGTGTGTGTGTGTGTATGTGGTCAATTTTTCGCCTTCGATATCGTAAAAACGGAACAACATGCGGCCATGCCGATTGTTCTATTGTGTTTATCAGCCTTTAACTTAGATCTGATTAGATTTTGAGTCAAATCGGTTCAGTGGATCCTGAGATATTAAAAAAAACGTTCTCAATGTCACGTATTAACATAGGTAAAAAAATATAAATGAATTCTAGATGTTATAATATGAAAAATATTTTACTAAAAAAAATAAAAATTGTACCTACGTAAATCAAGATAACCATGATTTTTGCTATATTAAGCTAGCCATCCGTAAATCACTAAACAAAAAAGAGGGCTATGCTTTTTTTCAAAGAATAAAAAAGAGTGTTTATTTTTTGCAAATATGTACTAGGTGAGAAGTATAGGACTGGTCATCAGTCGAAATTTTTTTTATGTTTGTTACCTCAGAACTCCGTCATTTATAAACCGATTTAGAAAATTCTTTTTTTTTTTATTAATTACGTGCGACTACTTGATTCGCCTGATTCTTAAGTCTTAACTTTATGATTAGATATTGATAATACTTGTTAAAACGAGAAAAAATGGGAACAGGTTGAATTTCAAAATAATATTCGTTAATAAACCAAAATCCCAACGTTTGGCTTTGATGAATGAAAAAATATTTTTTTTGTAAAAGTGTACGTGTGCTTTTGTTAAAAAAATGCGTTTATAAAATGAATAATTAGTAATTTTATAAAATTACAAAAAAGCACGTTTATTGTTTGAAATAAATGACAGTAAACAATGTTTTATACATTTTATGTCGTTTTGAATAAAAAACAAGATATTGCACTGCATGGCCACGTGAGATAAAAGTTATTTTTTACATTCAATGGAAGAAAATTAATTTTTTTTAGTTTGTGTGAATCTATAACCTAAATTTGCCTTTTATTTCTAAATTATTTATTTTATAGTTCATCCGAATTTCATGATTTAAAATACTCTACAAATTCATAAATTTAAAAAAAAACAATTTAGTAGGTACTATATCCCTTATTTCAGTATAGACTTTTTCACTTTGATGTCACTGAAGTGACGCTAAACTCCACTCACAACTATATTCAACTCTCCTTGGTCAACTGTCAAAATGTTCTGAGGTTATGTGTAGCTGTCATTGTATTCGAATTTGAGAGTACAGTGGAATCACTGTTTTTTAACGTTTAACTGTTTTTTAAATAAAAAGTACGCCTAAACATTTCAGAAATATAATTTGTTTAAAAAGCGATTAATGTTATTCTCATAATCTGTTATAGAAATTTTTAGCAATTTTCGAGACAGGAAAAGTATTAAAATAACATTTTTAGTATATTATTAAGCACTTGGATATATTAAAATTCAAGTAGGTACTTAATACTGTATTGAAAAAAAATTATTTATAAATGTACTGTTATCTCCGAGTTATCTCATATATATATTTTTTTAAGTTTTTCCTTATTGACATAAATAAAAGATAATACATGAAAGGATCGTTCACGAATGACATATCACTATACATATGTTGTCTATTTCAGTTAAAAATATCTGGGTGCCGAGCTTTGCTCGGATGAGTTCAAAAAAATAGTACTTGTATGCTGTGAGATATTATTTTCTCAGAATATTATTCCGAAACGAATTTATTTCTGAAACATAATTTAAATAATTGTTTCTGTTAAATATTTTAAATACCTATGTGTATTTTTAAGCGTAAAAACTAAGTATCAACTTGAATTAAGCATTTTTTCCTGTAAATATTACTTAGGTCGCCATTTTCAAATCTACCGCCGTTATTGTTTTGTTGACTGAAGAACTCGCAAAAACCGATTTTCATAGATCTTGTAAAAATGTTCGAATCAGATGAAATTCTGCTTGCCCGTTGCCGTTTCAATAATCCGTTTTTAAACATTGATGCCAAATATCAACTTTATCGAAGTACTTTTTCTCTGTGATATCATCTTAGCAACTTCCAGTAAATTTCAAATATTTTTTTTGCATAGAAGGTACCTACTGAAAAACTCACAAAAATCGATTTTCGAAGAAATAGAATTCATATTATATCTTTTAATAACAAACGTCAGACTATAAACCTGCAGCGCAAAACATTTTTACATGCATCTTCACCATAGTTTTTAAAAATCGATGTGTTTTGATATACTGCATGCCTGCGTCGCTAGAAGTGCGGCCCTTCGGGCCGCCGTGCAAATTTTTAAACAAAACTTTTTTGTATGTATCTTAACAATAGTTTTCAAAAATCGATGTGTTTTTACACAGACTCGCGGTGCCAGAAGTGCGGCCCTTCGGGCCGCCTGTTTGTCATTGTTTACATATTGTGCAAGACACTTCTTATATTAGTGTTCATTTACAGTTTTAACCCTTGTGATATATTATACAAAATCTATGTAGAAATAGGCTTCGAATCGATCTGACAATTGACCGAGTTATAAATAAAAAAACCCTTTTTTTTAATTGCTCCCCTCTGGGACCAAGATTTCTACCTAGATCGATTTCTCGCCCCGAAAAATCCCCATTCTGTAAATTTCATCAAAATCGTTATTCGTTTTTGAGAAAAAAAGTCTAGGTAAGATTATACGTCATACTATATTTAACGTACATAATATACATATTTTATATAGGTAATATAAAAATAACATACTTAGGTACCTATTTATTTAAATATTAGTTAAAACTACTTACATAATTATGTTTAGTTTTTATTTCTGTTATTTTTTACTATACAAATAGTTCACGGATTATTTTAATAAGTTAAAAATTCTGTCAGATAATTTTGACATATAAATAATGAAAGTAGTTTGTTTTCTCCAAAGCCTACTCACGATATTACAATGTTTTGACAGGTCAAAAAACCGTTTTTAGAAATGATAAAATCGATAGGAAAACGAATTTTTCCAGGGATGAGACCTAGCTAAATCGATTTTTTGCCCCCCGAAACCCCTTTTTGGTAAATTTGATCAAAATCGTTAGAGCCGTTTTCGAGAAAATATTTATATAGATACATAGAAACATAGATAGGTAGGTATATACAAGATTTACTCGTTTAATAATATAGGGGGATAACAATTACGAGAGAAAAAGAAGATGAGAGAGAAGTGATGTTTGAATAAACGCCCAATTACGATGCCCCTATATAGAGAGTTCTCTATATTCGTAAAGTAGGTATATAAACATTTCTTAAATATATACCACCTCCACAATGCATGCGTTTCCTCAACATATTTTCCCGCTCTTCCCCAACATTACTTAAGCTGTAATAAGTAAGTTTCTAACCTCAAAATATTTGTACTATATATTATAGGTACCTACAGGGTGTCCAAGACTTGCGTTGTCGGCCGATATATTGATTTTGGGTGAAGATAAAAAATAAGTTTAAATATAAAAGTTGTATACATTTCAATGGTGCATAACCTAAAAATATTTTCAATTATACAATCTGTCCCATTTAAGCGTGGCAGATGTTTTTTAACCTAGCACCCTGTTTTTATTTGTTTTTTTCAATTCTGCACCTAAATGTGAATAGAAATTTGTAAGGGATGCCATGCCCGAAAATTCAGTAATTTTTGAGTTATTCAAGTTTTTTTAGAAATTTTTGACACGTGCAGACCTTTACCTAAAATTCGACATAACCAAAACAGAAACCTTTATCAAACTGAAATTTTGAGGATCACTAGATAGTAGAGGGGCAAATCATTGTTTGTCCTAAAAAAATGAATTTATTATACAGGGTGTTCAAAATAATGTACTTCTTTTACCTAATTTCAACCACGTGTAACTTTTGATTGTTAAATACAACAAGGTTATTATTTTGCTGGAATTGTATTCTTTAGGATATTTACTAACACTTTTATTAAGGGTTCTCCATACCTAAACCTAATATTTTAATACGAAAGTATTAGGTTTAGGTATGGAGAACCCTTAATAAAAGTGTTAGTAAATATCCTAAAGAATACAATTCCAGCAAAAAAATAACCTCGTTGTATTTAACAATTAAAAGTTCTCCATACCTAAACCTAATTTTTTAATACGAAAGTATTAGGTTTGGGTATGGAGAACTATTGTATAGTACAGTATGACAATGAGTACCAACACGTATGTACATCTTATATTTTTTTAATTCATAAATACAGTTTCTTCCCATTTTATTAAAAAATAATTTGCTGTAAAGTAGGTTTTACAGGGCAATAACTGATAGAGTTTAATACCATGATATTATGAAAACGTCGCGGATTCCATTTTCGATAAACTTTTTGTTTATTTTACTTGTTTTATTTTTGTAATAAACAATTCCACGATAAATTTACACTGTAAATTTAAAAACCAACATGAAATTCAATGTAAATTTTTCCCTTATTCGAGTAAAATTTTTTACCACCAGATGTCATATGCCCATTTGACAGATTCCAATACGCGATGTCAACAGATTAAAAACATTTGGAAAAAATACTGGACTTGATGTATGGAACGAAAAGTCATTGCACTATCGATAATGTAGTAACTGCACTTGTTGGTCAAGGCTCTAAATTTGTTTTTGTTTCGCAGAAGAGGATTGTCAGATGAATAGGTGGAGTGCCTCAAACAAGCTCGTACAGGGATCTTTTAAAAAAATTTCAAATTTTAACCTTAACATCTATTTTCATATATATACAAGCGGCCTCGTCCGACTTCGTCCGGGTGCTAAGAAAGCCCGGGTGCAATACACTACTCACTCGCTTCGCTCGTTCGCTATATACATAAACCTTCCGTGAAAGATTATCTAACTGATGGTGAAAACCGCATCAAAATTCGTTGCGTGGTTTAGGAGGAGTTAGCGGTTAAACAGACAGACTGACAGACGCGGAAATCGACTTAATTTTATACTATGTAAAGATGAGCTGTCTCTATAATATGTTTATAATAATCGATAAAATATGATCTAAATGGTTCTGATATCCCCCACATAAATACTCGTCAAAAAAAAACACCTTAAGAGTGCTCTACAGTCGTTTAAATGTAAGTCAGACGCTAATGACCTCAGTTGTCGAGCGTCTATAATTTACAATTCATTAAATGTAAATAAAAAAATCCCAGCATACCTAGGTGTTACCCATTTTCAATAATCTGCCTGATAATATAAAATCAGCTGCACATGTAAACGAATTCAAAAAATTATTAAAAAGCTATCTGCTGGAGGGTGCTTTTTATAGTAGTAATGAATAGCTGTAATCCAGAGACTTTGAGGCTTTTAATTCTGTACATGCAGTCTTTTAAATAAATTGTTATTTATTTATTTATTTATTTATCTAACATTATCTAACTACGATAATATGTTGTTTGTTGAAATTAGTCCTGCGAATGGAGAAGGTGTTGAATTGAAAAATGATTGAAACCCAATGTAAAAATGCTAATAGACCAGATGGAAAATACTTTGAAACCAAACGTACTCATTCAAAAATGAACGCAAAATAACGAGCAAAATAATCATCTGATCACAGTGGAAATGGGAATATGAATGTCAATGTTAGGCTAAATATATGAACTGCGGTATTTGTTAATTAATTAAAATTTCATTTCAGCTTGTAAAAAATCGCTAAATATTATTTTTCTTTCTTGCTTATTAAGTTATTATTCAGGTAAGATAAGATTTCTGTCAAAACTAACATTAATGCGAGTGAAACTGGGGTTACCATAAACGATGTTGAACTAATTCTTGTTTATAGTAAAAAACAAACACACGTGTTCCCCTCCACACTAATCTATGTAATAAATTCCCCAGGCTTGTATCACCACAAACGTATGTACTTCCCATAGCATATATGTACAATTGTACAAGCATCGAGTTTAGTTTTAGTTCATTCGTGTCTGCAAAGTAACTAAAAATGCAAGAATACAAAGTAACAGTGGTGATAGTTGGTGAAAGTGGTGTCGGCAAAACATGTCTAATCCTTCGTTTCACCGAAAACAATATTTCAAATCCGAAAGTAACAATTTTGGATACAAAATCTGCAAATCTAGTGGTTGACGACTATCAAGTAAAAATGATCATCAAGGATACAGCTGGCGGTGAAACTTATCGATCTTTGACACCGGCATATTTTAGGGGTGCCCAGGGCGTCATCTTTGCATACGATGTCAATAGATTGAAATCATTTGAACAGATACCGTTTTGGATGAACGAAATGGAATGCCATTGCACTGTCGATAATGTAGTATCCGCACTTGTCGGTACGCAAACAGATGTCGGAAACCGTCAAGTGGCGATCAGTAAAGGCAGCGAGTTTGCATCTAGGCACGATATGTTGTTTGCTGAGACTAGTGCCGTGAATGCAGAAGGTGTTGTCGAATTGTTTAAAAATCTGGCAAAGAAAGTTATTGAAAAACAATATAAGAATAGTAACAGACCGGATGGAAGAGAACCTGCAACCATACGTCTTGATTCGAAAGTTAGAGCAGATCAATCAGCTGAACAAAGTGGGCATGGAAATATTAGCGCCAATGTTACTTCAAACGCAAATTGCGGCTGTTAATTAATCAAAATTGTGCAATTCCGTTTTAGCAAATAAAACATCGCATTATATTATTTTTACAAGATTTTATTTAACTTCACCTGTTAGTATGTTTGGGTCAAATCTTGCAAGTCAATTTTGAACGACATCGATCGTGTGACGTATCCGATCGATTTGAAATTTTGTACACATATTATGTATTCCCGTTGACAATACATGCATAGATCTCTTTTAGAATTAAATTCAACCCAAAAGGGGTTTAAACGGGGGTGTACGGTTTTTGATGTGAAACATCTTATGTCGGGCTGTGAACAGCCGCGTGAGGGGAAATATGCAACGAAATTTATGATCCTCTCCTTCGCTGCTGTTCTCCCCACCACTGCGGCATTCTCTCTCTCTCTCTCTCTCGGCTTCCGCGCGCTCGGGCACGAGAAGAGAGAGAGAGTATACATACGAACGTACTGTAAAGCAAAAGTATATGTATACACGTTTAGGTATGTAATATAGATACTTCGCTGTGTATTTAGTTGCGTTTCTGGCTCAGACGTGCTCAAAAGCCGCAACCGCGTGTGTTACAGTGCAGTATATAGGATTACGTCAGCATAACAGTTAGTTGCTGCTTTTGAAAAAATATATACTACTACATAGAGAATACCACCGAGTTCAATAACGTTTTCTTTGATGTTTCACATATGTCGGGGGTCCCGAGACCCACACCCTTTTTTTTTTGACTAATCAACTCCCAGGTCAAATCGCTGAAGCTATAAACTTGAAATTTGGACAGTGGGTTCCTTTTCTGACGTAAGCATTCACTAAGAAGGGATTTTTCCTAATTCCTCTCCTACGGGGGTCAAAAGGGGGTAAAATTTTGAAAGACTAAAATGAACAAAATAAAATATGTATTAGTAAAAAAAACTTTTTAGAAACAAGCTTTTGTTGAATTGTACTGAAAAGGAAAAATTAATATTTAATAAATTAGGTTCCTTCATAATTATTATTAAAGTAACGCTTTCGACTAATAAACTATCATAGAGTTTACAACCAACGCTTTTATAATAATTATGAACCTAATTTAATAAATATTAAATTTTCCTTTTTGGTACATTTTAGTAAAAGCTTGTCTCTAAAAAGTTTTTTTTACTACAAGTAGGTACATATTTTATTACTTCCCACCTCTACTATGGTAGGGAAGTAATGGATTCAGTCCGAAAACAATATTTCGAGATTTTAACAGATTTTCACGTTTTGAGACCCTAGCAATCGTTTAAGATCATTTTCTGACTGATGTCTGTATGTGTGTGTGTATGTGTGTATGTGTGTGTGTGTGTATGTGGTCAATTTTTCGCCTTCGATATCTTAAGAACGGAACAACATACGGGCATGCCGATTGTTCTATTGTGTTTATCAGCCTTTAACTTAGATCTGATTAGATTTTGAGTCAAATCGGTTCAGTGGATCCTGAGATATTCAAAAAAACGTCCTCAATGTCACGTATTAACATAGGTAAAAAAAAATATAAATGAATTCTAGATGTTATAATATGAAAAAAATGTAAATATTTTTTTTCTCTAAAATGTATAGTTTTCGAGAAAAAAAATATTTTACTAAAAAAAATAAAAATTGTACGTAAATCAAGGTAACCATGATTTTTGCTATATTAAGCTAGCCATCAAGTAGATCACCAAACAAAAAAGAGGGCCATGCTTTTTTCAAAGAATAAAAATTAAATTGTGTTTTAAAGACCACCAACAGCTAAGGTTATTTGGGCCTAGTCAAAGAACAAAAAAAAAGAGTGTTTATTTTTTGCAAATATTTACTAGGTGGGAAGTATAGGACTGGTCATCAGTCGAATTTTTTTTTCTTGTTTATTAGGCTTATTATTAGACTGAGCGCTGACATACAATTATATTTAGTTGTGCAACAGAACCCGCCATCGCATACACAATTCAACGACACAAAACACATGGTTGCGCAATCAATCAGTTTGTATCAAAATTCGAATTGCACAACCGTAGCTAACTCGACGAAATCCATGTTGAAACTAAACAATTGAGTTGCGATTGATTGGTTAGTTGCATATTATGTAAGCGCCGTTTTCCAATCGAGTTGCGCAACTATTGCAAAACTAATTTTTTGCATGTATGGGCCTAGCCTAATAGTACACCAAACTGAATACCGAATATTCGGCAGGGTCATATACTGAGTGACCGAATATTAGGCATGGTTTTGGCGCCAAGTCAATAAAGAAAACATTGTGGTCACCGGCATCCCTTCTACGTGTATAGTGATTTGTAAGTAGTATGTACTGATTTATTATAAAGTTTATAAACCAGAAAATCAAAATTTGGAGATCGAAAAATCCCGAATTACTTTTAATTTCCTCAATTTAGAATTAATTTATAGTAGATTTAAACTATAATTAAGTCTTAGACTGAATACACATATCTCTTGTGTTCTGAACGGTCCACTGAACTCTATAATTAAATATATATATGTATAACAAAGTACCTCGCGAATTTAAAAACCTTCCTTTAAAATTATGTAAAAATAGTTTAGAACATTTTAAATTTCACACAATTTTTATATTTCGGGTGAATACTTAGCATTATACACTATATTATATATTATTATTTTAATATTTTTTTAATATATAATACTTTGTAATTAATCTTGACACGTTCTATGTTGTTATTGCAACTTAATGAATAAAGATAGATATGGTTATATTGGTTATTAGTGGAAAAATATTCAGACTGTATAACCATTTGCCGGCTAATGTTCAAAATTTAAAAAAGATTCAGTTTAGCAGTAAAGCAATTGTTACAAAACAAATTGTATTATAATGCGAATGCATATCTGAATGATAATATCAATATTAATAATAATAAATTCTCGGGAACTTGGATAAAAATAAGTTAATGCTAAATTTTCAAAATTTGCAACGTTTCGTTGGTTCCCGAGAATTTATTATTATTAATATTAAATCAACATGGATGCGACTCAACACATGGATAATATCAATGTTTAATTTCCTTGTGTGTTTAACTTGTCATATTCATTGTATACCTGTGTAATGTGTTGACTATATGATTAATAATTAATATATTTTTATTATTCGGCCAAATCCTATCGATAGTTTGTTATCCCTATAGGAATAACGCCAATACGCCGGCATGTGTATTCTCAGTATCTTTATTTATTTTGTTTTACATATTATTATGTGTTACATTGACCTTGGTTAAAAATATCTTCAAAATGAATTCTTTTCAAACTGTTTCCGAATCATTGTCGATGTTTAAAAATGTTTGTTAGTTTACCGGACTCGTGGAGTCGACTGACTCATGTCGACTGTCAAACGGAACGACGCGACGCGATAAATTACCTAAACGAGTTTTTAGGATAGCAATATGAATCATTTGATAATTTGCCTACATTTTTCCGTCGAGAGATTGAATTATCGCGATTCGCAACTAAACGCGTATTCTGTCTCCCCCCCTCTTTAGAATGACACAGTTTAACTCTTCTTCTCAGCAAAATTTCCGTAAGTCAACTTGTAACGTAAATGGAAAGCATTTTTGCTGACACAGGTCGCTGTGTCACTAAATGTAAAGCACCCAAATTAATAATTAATTATTATACCAGTAGTCTGTGGATTAATTAATGAAATTAATAATACCATTCAGAACCTCATAATTATTTTTCGAAATTAACGTAAAAGACATTTTTTTTTAATTTTTATTTCGGCATTTTACCAGTTCCTTCGCGACCCATTAAAAATTTAACGCGACCCAAAGGTTGAGAATCGCTGGTCTAAATAAGGCTGTATAAGTGGATGTACATTTCAGAACTGTATTTGTTGTATATCTATTTTTATGTACCTTTGTTTATGAAACTGAAAAAATATGTTAAGCTTGTTTTTTACTATATTGTAATTTAATAAAAAAAATTCAACACTGCTTTTAAAATATTATTATTGAATGGATATTAAAAATGTTTTGATAAGTTTAAAAAAGTGGTTTAATTTTTTTTTTTTTTAATAATTATGCTGGGTTGCAGAAAGCATTGTCATAAAATCTGATATGACAATGACCTTACATAGTGACCACACATATTTCTCCGTAAGGAATTTTAAGTCGATCCTCGAGTCGAATCAACATTAATTTTTTTAAATTTTGGTGGAAAAGAATTTTCCGAAGTACATACTTACCTACCTTTACATTTCACCGAAAAACCCATTGTCTTGTTTAAAATGCACTTATTTATAAAAAGATTATAATATTGCTTCAATTCGTGATTGCTAGATAATTTAACGCTAAAAAATGTATATGTATTATTACTTTAAAGTCGCCTACTATATGTCATCGGTACGTTCAGTTCCGTCTGGAAAATAAAAACCACTTTCCCATTTTCGAAAAAAAAATAAAATTTATATTTTAGTACTGGAAATAGTTATTAAAAAATTCGACTGATGACCAGTCCTATACTTCCTACCTAGTAAATATTTGCAAAAAATAAACACTCTTTTTTTATTCTTTGAAAAAAAGCATGGCCCTCTTTTTTGTTTGGTGATCTACTGATGGCTAGCTTAATATAGCAAAAATCATGGTTACCTTGATTTACGTACAATTTTTATTTTTTTTAGTAAAATATTTTTTTTTCTCGAAAACTACATTTTAGAGAAAAAAAGTATTTACATTTTTTTCATATTATAACATCTAGAATTCATTTATATTTTTTTTTTACCTATGTTAATACGTGACATTGAGAACGTTTTTCTTAATATCTCAGGATCCACTGAACCGATTTGACTCAAAATCTAATCAGATCTAAGTTAAAGGCTGATAAACACAATAGAACAATCGGCATGGTCGTATGTTGTTCCGTTTTTACGATATCGAAGGCGAAAAATTGACCACACACACACACACACACAGAGAGACATCAGTCAGAAAATGATCTTAAAGGATTGCTAGGGTCTCAAAACGTGAAGATCTCTTAAAATCTCGAAATATTTTTTCGGACTAAATCCATTACTTCCCTACCATAGTAGAGGTGGGAAGTAAAAATAAATAAGGTATAATAAAAGAGTAGATTATGTTTAATTTTACACATATCAATTTATTTTTGTGATGTTTTTCTGTAGTTTTTTTGCTTGAAAAAGGACCCCCAAACTCAGTGTGCTCAGGGACCCCTACGTGGCTTAAGACGGCCCTGGGTATGTTCAGGTAAGGTTTCTGTCAAAACCCACATTATTGCGAGTGAAACCGAGGCTACCATGAACGATGTAGAACTAATCTTGCTTACAGTAAAAAACACACACACGTGTTCCCCTCCACACTAATCTATGTAATAAATTCCCCAGCTTGTATCACCACAAACGTACCATGTACATTGTACAAGCAATAAGCATTGAGTTTAGTTTTAGTTTATTCGTGTTCGCAAAGTATTATTTTGTAACCTAAAAATGCAGGAATACAAAGTAACAGTGGTGATAGTTGGTGAAAGTGGTGTCGGCAAAACATGTCTAATGCTTCGTTTCACTGAAAACAATATTTCAAATCCGAAAATAACAATTTTGGATACAAAATCTGCAACTTTAGTGGTTGACGACTATCAAGTAAAAATGATCATTAAGGATACAGCTGGCGGTGAAACTTTTCGATCTTTGACACCGGCATATTTTAGGGACGCCCAGGGTGTTATCTTTGCATACGATGTCAATAGATTGAAATCATTTGAACAGATACCGTTTTGGATGAATGAAATGGAATGCCATTGCACTGTCGATAATGTAGTATCCGCACTTGTCGGTACGCAAACAGATGTCGGAAAACGTCAAGTGACAATCATTCAAGGCAGTGAGTTTGCATCTAGGCACGATATGTTGTTTACTGAGACTAGTGCTGTGAATGCAGAAGGAGTCGATGAATTGTTCAAAAATCTAGCAAAGAAAGTTATAGAAAAACAATACAAAAATGGGAATAAACGAAACGAAAATGACCCCAATACCATACGACTTGGTGCAAATCTAAACGCGCAACAATCGTCAACTCAAAATGGAGACCGAAATATTAGCGCAAATGTTGCAACAAACGTTAATTGTTTTTGCTAGTGAACCAAAATTATGTAATTCCATTTTAACTGCTAAAAACATTAAATTTATCGACCGTCTATACTTTACAAATACAATACTACTACTAAAAATATTATAATTAATATTATTTTTCTCTTTAGATTGTGATCATATAATCCCAGTTTTTATATATGTATACAGGACAGTCTAAAGTCGTGAAACTCTCTGGCAAGTAGAATATTGGATTGTAGAGTACATTCATTTAGAGTTTAGAGAAAACCAAATCCTAACGGAACTGACAACTTGACAAATAAATAAAAAACAGTGTACTGTGACTGATGCCACTGACATGTACACCGCACCCCTTCAAAAATTCCGAACCATGTTTCTGCGCATGAGGCGGTTAAGTTTTCTCTAAAATATGTATCTACTACACTCACACTAAAACAAATGATTTATCTACATAGAAAATACGTAGAAAATGTTTGTTTTTGAGTGTAAATTGTGCAAAAAAAATACGCTAAATACATGTGTTCATAGTTTTTAACAAAATGTCGTTTCAATCGATCAATTATTTTTCGAGCAGATTCGATTTAAAATTCTACAATACTTTTCTTATGTATAGAAATACGTGTGGTCACATTCTTGAATCTAAGATCATTGTCAAACTATATTTTCTGAAACTAATATCAATGTTTTATAAAAAAGCGTATTATCTATAAAATTAATACGTTTTTAGAACAGTGGCGGCACGTTAAATTAAACACAGTAGACGTAAATATTAATAATGATGACAGTTGCGGTTTAATCATTTGAAGGACGCCAAGCGCAATCTAATTTTGAGGTTCCCTTTAAAATATTTTTGTGGACATTAAAGAATTTGCCTTTTTTATCGCTATTATTATTTTATAATTCTATTAATTAACAGAGTGTTAAAAGACGCCATTGTTTATATGGCGCTTCAATGGCTCGTCTGTTACAAACCTCCAGTTCTATTCTGAAAACTGGTGAAAGTATCAACTAAGTTTTCAATTTATTATGAAAGAAAAATAAATTGAAATGTATTATTAAAAAAACAATAAATTGAAAATCTAAAAAAAAAACAACTATAAAAAAACGAGGTTTCTCTTGGATTTTTCAAGTTTTTTGAAATACTGAGGTCCTAAGAGCGCGCTAATTGCGGTTGTGATATGATCCGCCACTAAATTGTATTTATATAAATTATATTTTAGTACAATTATAGCCAATATATTGGCCATTATGTAAATGTGAAATGAACTAACCCACAAAATGATTATTTCAAAATATTAGATAGATTCAAATTCTATTTCAGCTATAAACTTAGCTCAATGTCTATTTTTTTCAAAATTTTATTGGCTTTCATAAACTTTTATAGCCCAGTTGATTTTTATAATTCTTTGACGTCCGTTTCTGTCTCTGAGCTTACTGACCTCTCATTGGGGCTTATTTATATTATGCATTAATATTATGCATTAATTTTTTTTCTATACACACTTAAGTGTCAAAAATTAAAAAAAAATATTGCTAATAGATGTACCTATTTAGTTTTAAGTTTTTACTGGGGAGTTAAGAAAATCATGCAAACTCTCCATTATTTGTCTGAAATCTGAATTGTGGCTAATTTAAACAACTGACCAGTTTATCAAATTTTATTAGACTTACTACTTTTATATGTATATTTTTTATGAATGATAAGTTTGTGATATTATTTCTTTTGTAATAAAATTGTGATAAAAAAATGTTTTAATTTTTTTTTCAAACTAAAAATTTCATTCTCGTTATAAAATTAATACTTTTAATGGTTATTTTTGAAAATGACTCATATGTGAACAGATGGCACAGCATGTACTCTTTAAAACGAAATACACTGTAAAAAATGGATGTAAAAATACTTTGAAAGTTAAGGTAGAATTCGCTCGATTTTCTAAGTGATTTTACATTATTAATTATTTTTACATAGAAAACTTCATAAAAACTTGGACTTTTACTATAAAGTTAAACAAATTTGTGATTTTTACATAAAGTAAATTAAAATTACATAATTTGTGTAATATTCCAAAAAAGTGTGTAAAAATTACAAAATAAAATGTATAGTTACATATATAAAATGGATGAATACAAAACAAATTAATGTAAAATTAGTAACCACGCATGCGCAATGTGTTTTTATGGAATCTACGCGATGTGCAGGCGATACCTGTTTGCGACGCCATTGTCTCTTTGTGTGCCTATTACCAGATTTAATCGCTGGCTACAAATGGACCATCGACAATCTCATTTCTTACAGTGTACTTTGTCAAATATTAAGTGTACTTGCTGACGTTGAATGTTCAACGCAGGCAGTCATCAAATAATGTACTAGTAAATAATTTTATTCAAGACACTGACACTGACTGTTACGTTATCTGCCATTCGCTAATAAAGCCACGCTAAGAACTAACTTCAAACGTATGTCTTAGCTCGAAAATACATTTATTTTGTACTTTTATAAATAAATATATTATAATTTTATCAGCAAAACACAATTTCCTTAATAATTTATCGTAAAATAAATACTAAACAGATAACCGGTTCACAGTTTTTTTTCGCGTGCCACCTAAATCAATGAGCCAGGTAGTACCGATTTATAGTAAGTATGAAAAATTTGTTTTTGCCATTCCCACTATAAAGTAGCTGCTTTACATACATGTATGTATGCATGTAAAGTGACAGTAAAAAAAGGATATACCTGAACAAGGGCGTATGCAGAATTTTCTTCAGGGGGAGGCAAAAGTTATGAAAGTTACTGTTCACATGGACATCTGATACTGCAATTAGATCAACGATAATCCGTACGTTCTAAGTGCATATCAGGCGCTAAAGTTCAGTAACGGTAATTAAAACTGATTATTCTGTTGGGCCGATTTTATTAAGATTTTAGAAGCACATTTTAATCTTTATTAAAGGATTAAATTTCAATTTTGAAACGAATCTGAGAATTTTTTCGGTATTGTTTGGCCCAAAAACCTTTTGCAGTCCCTAAAAAACACTGTTATTATTAGCAATGATTTTTAATGTAAAAGATTAATTAAAGTTATAACGATTAAAAACTCGATGAAAAAAGTTTCCATGCCGAGGTTTTATATTTTTCAAGGCTAAATGCACTCGAATTAAACGATTTAGAACTAATTTTAGAGCATACTAAAAAACAAACGTTCCTTCCACGTGTTCCCCTCCACACTAATCTATGTATGTGCTTCCCCAGCATTGTATTTTTGTATACGTTACACCCAGTTCAGTTTTAGTTCATTCGTTAATCGTTGTCGCAAAATATTATTTTAAATCTTAAAAATGCAAGAATACAAACTAACAGTGGTAATAGTGGGTGAAAGCGGTGTTGGGAAAACGTGTCTAATGCTTCGCTTTACTGATAATACTATTTCAAATGCAAGTGTGACAATTCCAATCGACACTAAACTGACAACTCTGGTAATCAATGGATGTCAAGTGAAGATGCTCATTAAAGATACAGCTGGCGGTGAAACATTTCGATCGTTGACACCAGCATATTTCCGAGGCGCCAATGGCGTAATCTATGCTTACGATGTTAACAGAGTGAAAACATTTGAACAGATACCGTTCTGGATGAAAGAAATGGAACGTTTTTGCAATGTCGATAATGCAGTAGCTGCCCTTGTCGGTACCAAAACTGATGTTGGAAACCGTCAAGTGACGATCAACCAAGGCAGTACTTTTGCTATTAGTCATAATTTATTGTTTACTGAAACTAGTGCTTTGAATGCAGATGGTGTCGATGAACTGTTCAAAAATCTAGCGGAAAAAATTGTAGAAAAATAATTTAAAAATGGAAATAGAGAGGATGAAAGGGATCGCAACACCATACAACTTGATTCAAAAGTAAAAGCGGATCAAGCAAACAATCAAAGAGGAAATGGGAATTTTAGCGCCAATGCTACAACTAACGTCAATTGTTTTTGCTAGTGATTTAACAATATCGTTTTAAATCAGGGATTAGCTGTGGACCATTCCCGTATTAGTCTAAGTCTGGAGACGCTCTTTAATCGACAATAAAAAACTTTTTAACAAAAAAAAACCTCCTTCAAAAAACCACCAAAAGAGGAAAATAATGAAATTTTGAGGTCTGTGCCAATTTAATAAAATATGAATACGGTTAAAAAGTATATTAAAATGATTAATATCTTCTTTTTAACCAACTTCATATTTTATTAAATTGGCACAGACCTCAAAATTTCATGATTTTTCTCTTTTTAGTGGTTTTTTGAAGGAGGTTTTTTTTTGTTAAAAAGTTTTTTTTTGTTAAAAAGTTTTTTATTTTTTACTTTTTAGTGTCAAAAGGGTCATTTACCTTAATAGAATCACACGCCGTTAATCACTTTTATTAAACCGACTTTCTTACGCTGTCTGATATGTCAAAAAGTGACATTTACCTTAAAGAATCATATGCCGTTACTGACTTTTATTAAAATCAGCCGAACTACTGAACCGATTTTTATGAAATTTCTATGGGAACAATCTAACTGTATAGCCTTTCAAATAAAAAAAATTTTCAAAATCGGTTTATAAATGACTGAGTTATGAGGTAACAAACATAAAAAAAAATACAACCGAATTGAGAACCACCTCTTTTTTTTGAAGTCGGTTAAAAAAAGGTTTATTGTATGTATGGCCGAGTTTTCCTCAGGAACTACTGAACCGATTTGGATGAAATTTTCTTATTGTTTAGGGTTGTAGGAGAAAGGCCTGGTCGTATTATACGGCTTTATCCGGGCGACCCGAAATAAAACAAGCCGTGAGGTGGGTCGTTTATTAGGACTAAAGTGCGACCCTTGAGGTCCACACGACGAACTTCCCAGTTTGATAAATATTTAATAATAATAATTAAATTAGATATTACACAGAAAAGTAATCATTTTAATCATTAAAACATAATTATTATTTATTTTAAACAATAATTTAAAAAAAAACGGCTGAACCGATTTTTATAAAATTTATGTCCGATCAAAATGACGTTAACACGTCTCGATTGACACCCTTACGAAGTCGATATAATTTTTTATTCGCGAGATATTGTGCAAAATCTACTTTTTTGGAGTCTATTTGGTTAAGAAAAAAGAACGGCTGAACAGATTCTGAAAAAATTTCTTTAAGATCATATTTACGTTAATACGCGTCGATTGACACCCTAACGTAGTCGATATCATTTTTCATTTTCGAGATTTCGTCTTAGAAAGAAATGGACACATACGTAAACTTTGCGTACATAAAAAAAAAACTTTGCGTACATACTACATACGTACACACACACACAGACATCTTTCTAAAAATAGTGTAGTGACCTTGAAACATAAAAATTTGTTATATATTTTGATTTCGATTTTCGGACCCATTACAATAACTTCCAATGGGAAGTTAATAAAACCCAAGAACACAAATAATGTACCTAAATTTAAAAAAAACAAGCCGTGAGGTGGGTCGTTTATTAGGACTAAAGTGCAACCCTTGAGGTCCACACGACGAACTTCCCAGTTTGATAAATATTTAATAATAATAATTAAATTAGATATTACACAGAAAAGTAATCATTTTAATCATTAAAACATCAATAATTAAAAAAAAAAAAAAAAAAACGGCTGAACCGATTTTTATAAAATTTATGTTGGATCAAAATGACGTTAACACGCCTCGATTGACACCCTTACGAAGTCGATATAATTTTTTATTCGCGAGATATTGTGTAAAATCTACTTTTTTGGAGGTTATTTGGTTAAGAAAAAAGAACGGCTGAACCGATTTAAAAAAAATTCCTTTCAGATCATATCTACGTTAATACGCGTCGATTGGTACCCCAACGTAGTCGATATCATTTTTCGTTCTCGAGATTTCGTCTTAGAAAGAAATGGACACATACATACGTACGTACGTACACACACACACACACACACACACACACACACACAGAGACATCTTTCTAAAAGGAGTGTAAAAATAGTGTAGTGACCTTGAAACATAAAAATTTTTTTTCCTTTTTGATTTCATTTTCGGACCCATTACAATAACTTCCAATGGGAAGTTAATAACTTGACTTCAGAGAGATATAGATTGTAAATTTTAGACGCTCGACATCTGATGTCATCAGCATCTGTAGAATTAACTGACTTTAAAAAAGAAATCAGAATGCCTCTAAAAGGATAAAATCATCTTTTCCTTTGTTTTACAACAATCTTCCCTATCTAAATTCAATCAGAATTATCTATATTTATATATTGTTTTTTCCATAGAGATGGCACCTACTGCAAAAAACACGATCGTGGGTTGCAAAAGGCCTACGGACCGCCACGTTTCACATCATTTTGTACAACTTGATACGAAACACCGAAAAAAACTATTGGAATAGAATCAAAATTGAAATTTAACCCGTTAGTAAAGATTTAAATGTGTTCCTAAAATTTTAGCAAAATTTACCAGACAGGGTCAGACTAACAAAATTTATAAAAACACTAGTTTGCGGGTAGTGGATTACTAGTGAAGTGTGTATATAATTTGGTACAGATGTTGGATTGATAAAATTATTGCCGAATATTAAAATTGACAAAAATGTGCCTTAGTGCATTAACTATATAATTTTTGTCGGCAGGGTTCTGCACTGCAACCCGAGTATTTTATTTTGTTTTTTATTTTAGTTCGCAATACAAACTATATAGTACATTATATATTATACTAAACTCTGGAATCTGCGGTATTTGAAACCAAAAAAAAATATTTACAATGCGTACTACCTATAAATAATAGCAAGTAATTATCTTTATGGTCAAACTTGAGTTTGCGGTTACCGCCGTTATCGCAAGTCAACTGTCTTCAAAGTATTGGTCAAAAACTAAATTTGTTATCATGAAGTTGTAAATATTACCTATTCTAATTTGTTGACAGATTGGTAAATATATAAAAAATATAGATCATAAACCGTTATAGCTCATCCTGAAATAGTGTGCAGTAATAAAAATGATTCTGGTTTGGAATTTTTTAGATTCCAATGGTACTATAGAGTAGGTAACAGTCAGTTTATTGATTATTAGTAAGTCTTGACCGGAATTTGGGAATTATTTAAAAAAAGACTAGGTACCTTACGACGAGCTATTTCATGCTGAACTGTAGCAAATACTTGACTGTTGAATAGTAACGATTAATTATAAATATAAATTAATTATATTTATTGATATCTATATTTATTTATAATAAATTATCAATTTTTTTTAACAAAAGATTTTATTATTTTATACAGGGTGTCCAAGACTTGCGTTGTCGGCCAATATATTGATTTTGGGTGAAGATAGAAAAAAAGTTTAATTACAAAAGTTGTATAATTTTTAATGATGTATAACCTAAAAATATTTTCAATTATACAGCCTGTCCCATTTAAGCGTGGCAGATCAAAGTTATGTTTTTTTCAACCTAGCACCCTGTTTTTATTTGTTTTTTCAATTCTGCATCTAAATGTGAATAGAAATCGTAAGGGAAGTTATGCTCGAAAATTCAGTAATTTTTGAGTTATTCAAGTTTTTTAGAAATTTTTGACACGTGCAGACCTTTACAAAATTCGACATAGCCAAAACAAAAACCTTTATCAAACTGAAATTTTGAGGATCACTAGATAAACGACGGACAAATCAATGTCTGTCCTAAAAACATGAATTTATTATACAGGGTGTTCAAAATAATGTACTTCTTTTACCTAACTTCAAACACGTGTAACTTTTGTTTGTTAAATACGAGGTAATTATTTTGCTGGAATTGTATTCTTTAGGATATTTACTAACACTTTTATACCTAAAGGGTTGTCCATACCTAAACCTAATATTTTCATATAAAAATGTTTGGTTTAAGTATGGACAACCCTTAATAAAAGTGTTAGTAAATATCCTAAAGAAAACAATTCCAGCAAAAAAATAACCTCGTTGTATTTAACAAACAAAAGTTACACGTGATTGAAGTTAGGTAAAAGAAGTACATTATTTTGAACATCCTGTATAATAAATTCCTTTTTTTAGGACAGACATTGATTTGTCCATCCATTATATAGTGATCCTCAAAATTTCAGTTTGATAAAGGTTTCTGTTTTGGCTATGTCAAATTTTAGGTAAAGGTCTGCACGTGTCAAAAATTTCTAAAAAACTTGAATAACTCAAAAATTACTGAATTTTCGAGCATAACTTCCCTTACAATTTCTATTCACATTTAGATGCAGAATTGAAAAAACAAATAAAAATAGGGTGCTAGGTTAAAAAAAAACATAACTTTGATCTGCCACGCTTAAATGGGACAGGCTGTATAATTAAAAATATTTTTAGGTTATACACCATTAAAATTTATACAACTTTTGTATTTAAACTTTTTTTCTATCTTCACCCAAAATCAATATATCGGCCGAAAACGCAAGTCTTGGACACCCTGTATAATAGGTATTATATATTATGTAGGTAGAGTAAGTATTAATAAATTATAGAATGAAATAAATAAATAAACTTTATAGAATGACAAAATAAATACTGGTAAAGGTAGGTACCTACCGACTTCCGAAATTCCGACCAATCATTGCTTAGAGCCTCATCAAGTCTAAATACTGCACTGTTTGTTTTCAATTTGTCCATAAATAATGATAAATCGCGATTTATCCTTAATAAATATAAGTATTATATACCTACTAGCGGTCCGCTCCGGCTTCGACCGGGTGCTATGAATTAATGATTTATTAATAAATTACTCACTCGCTTTGCTCGTTCGCTCGAATTTATAATTTATTAAAACATTACTTACTCGCTTCGCTCGTTCGCTTCAGTGATTATAGCCTATGTCCTAAGGCAAAGTATCACCTATCGAACAGTGAAAAAAAATTTGAAATCGGTTCATGGTTCAGTATAGTTTCTGAGATTACCCGCGATTTTCACCCGGGCGAAGCTGGACCGGCTAGTTATTATAGCCTATGTCCTAAAGCAAAGTATCACCTATCCAACTGTGAAAAAAAATTTGAA
Organism: Mongoloraphidia duomilia; assembly: GCA_039654895.1. Lineage (NCBI taxonomy): Eukaryota > Metazoa > Arthropoda > Insecta > Raphidioptera > Raphidiidae > Mongoloraphidia > Mongoloraphidia duomilia. The sequence goes on from CM077516.1 coordinate 64,319,171, forward strand.
ATCGGTTCATGGTTCATGATAGTTTCTGAGATTACCCGTGATTTTCACCCGGGCGAAGCTGGACCGGCTAGTTATTATAGTATAAAGATCTTTTTGGTGATATTTTATAATATTGTAGATCTTTATATAAAATTAATAATAAATAAATAAAACACAACAAAATTTGATTTAATCAAGACGAGTCTAAAATAGGTCTGATCACAACGAAATTATAATTTTGAATAACTTGTTTGTTCCAAAAGCGTAGCTCTTAGAAACTGTCAATACAAAACAATGTTGTGGTCGACAATGTTGACTTAAAAAGACACAACAATAGCCTATATCCTAAAGCAAAATATCACCTATCGAACAGTGAACATTTTTTGAAATCGGCTCAGTAGATTTCTAGTTTACATCTTACAAACAAATTCATACTCTTTATAATATTATTACCTATAGATTATTAGCAATATTTTCAAAAAACGCTTTAAAATATAGGTAAGTATTTCGTAAACAACTTACAAAGAAAAATTAAAAAAATATCTGCCAGTTATTTTCAAAATTTATTTGATATTATCAGAAGCAGTTCCAGGAAGATTGAAACAAAAATATAAAAAAAATGAAAATATGCTAACAGTATAAAATTATTTCTTCCTTTTAAATTTCATGTTATAAATTTTTTGATTTCACTTTTTCGAATTTAAGCGGTAAATTATTTGGAAAATCTCCCAATTTTTTTTTCAAATTAAGCATGCTATTGGGGTCCGTCAAATGAGCATCTGACATCTGGTGGCAGAAAATTGTACTCAAACGAGGGAAAATTTTACATGCTAACAGTGCAAATTAATCATGAAATTGTTTATTACAAAAATAAAACAAGTAAAATTATCAAAAAGTTTATCGAAAATGGAATTCGCGACGTTTTCTAATATCATGGCAATAAACACTGTCAGTTATTGCCTTGTAAAACTTACTTTACAGAGAATTATTTTCTAATGAAATGTGGAAAAACTGTATTTATGAAGTAAAAAAATATTTTATAGTAATAATAAGATGTACTTGTTATCATACTGCACTAAAATAGTTGAATCCCTGATGATTAACAAATTTATAGGATTAACTTACAGATATTTTGAGGTTAGTAACTTACCGACTTATTACAATATAACTTATTATGTTGCAGTTATGTGTTTACATTATTCACCTAACCCAGCCTTAAAAGCGCATTGAACGCGGATGATTAATTTCGTGGAGATTTTCTTTTAATTTTGATGTTTTTAAGCAATATGTCGTAAAGATTACTACTTTTGACAGTTCATTTTGCATGCATTTTTCTCGTTATATTTCCGACATTTCATAATATGCCCGGCTTTGAGAATCCGTTCTCCTTCAAAAAAATTCCTTTGTTTAGGATTCGTACCGGCCCAATCACAAATTGCACTTATATTTATCATTTCTTATCACTTTGAAAATCATAAAATTACACGCAAAAGTATACCCCGTATATGAAATTTCCCCCCGTCTGCGCCATGTTTTTGAAGCTCCACCTATCTGACGGATCCCAATAGTTATCAAATTTAACGAGCCATTATTTGAAGTATATTCATTTTGAAAAACTGCAGATTTTTTTAATTTTCTCAAAGATTTCGTTTACATATCTACACATATTTTTTTGCAAAATTTGTTGTCATAAAATTCTACATGATGTTTGATACGTGCGTCGGCTTTACTAGTCTTTTGAAATATCTCAAATACGCATTTTCAATAAAAAACAAACGAAAATCAGCCGTCTTTTGTTCTGTTTACTTTTGATCGATTTAAATCTAGTTCAATAACTTCATATAAAAGTGATAAACCTAAACGTTTGATGAAATCCAATATCTCAGCTGCAAAGTAAGCAAATTGCAGTGAGAAGTACCGAATCAAGCGATATTATACCGCTGTAAAAATATCCCTTACTCTGTAGGATGCTAAGGAGAGCATCTGAGATGTGGGACTGGAATTCTAGAATGACGTAGGGTTTGAAAACCTTTAACGAGTGCCTTTAATGCTGGGTTGCAGAATCATTGTTAAAAAATTGCATTTGACAATGATCTCAGATTGTGACCACACCTATTATTCCATAAGAAAAGTGTTGTAGAATTTCAAATCGATCAAATTCGAAAAACTTCGAAACAATTTGTTTCTACGCACATTGAACAAAATTTAGCTTGAAAAGCGATCTTTTTCTTCAATCATTTGTTTTTGTGTGACTTCTACATGGCAGGGAGTTTGATAGATTATTCATGTAAAAATTCACAGATTTCGCAATCCTTGCAACCATCGAGGACATTGGAAATAATAACAGCATATATGAAACATAATTAACTGTTTATTATACACACAATATTTATCATTGCACTGTTTAGTTTTGTAAGGAATAACCCTATTATTCTTCTGTTATATACGCGTTCACTTTTGCTTGATTACTTAACTTTTAAATGGATTTTTCTACAGTATTTATTAACATTTACTCAAAAATAACACCGCAGATCGTCGCAAATACCTCTCAATTAACTAGACATGATATAAAACACATTTCGAAAAAATTGCACTTGTTCAATTTTGCATGATTGCTCCTCACTTGATCGCGACACCGTTGTCTTTTGGCCTTGAACGAAAACTCGTAACTCTGCCCCCATATACGAACATAAACATTTCCAATGTTAAAAATATTATGATCACAATCTAGAGCCATTGTCAATTCGAAATTTTTGACAATGCTTTTTGCAACAGAGCATATGTGCCAAAAATGTGTAGATATAACTCATTTTATTGCTTTTTTATTTTAGTACTTTATTTAATTTAATTTTTTTGTTGACATGTTCTATGTTGCAAGGCTCTTCGAATATATAAAGGATCTTATCTTATCTTATCTAAAAGTAGACTCTTATGACATAATTTTGTTGAATTTACCTATAACTTGACGTAACTTCAACATTTATGTTGGAATTACATGACGTAAAATCAACTTTACTACGTGGTGTGACATTAAAGTGACCTCTGCACGTCACTTCAATGTTGATGTGACGTCAAGTGACATTAAAATGACTTCACGTCTCTTCAACGTTAATAATACGTGACAACACATGTCACATTGACTTTAGTTATGTCGATATCAGGACTCTTACATCACGATGATGTATAACGTTACATCACGTTACGTTACAATATACGGATCTTCAAATCCACGTCACGTTTCAAATCAGTCAAGTCAAAAAAGATTGAACAAAAATTCCGAAATAAAAAAATGACCAGAACATATATACGTTAAAATATGACCTGAAATAACAGTTTTTTCTTTTTTCTTTTTTTTTGTTTATTTCCTGATTTTTTTTATATTTTTCACGTTTCATTTTTCCCTTATACTAATATCGTATTTTTTACAAACCTTGCCAGCGACTCATTATCCTAAAAATTTATGGATGGTCTAATCTGTGGTCCGCGGACCCCTGGGGGTCCGCGAGCATATGTTTGGTGGTCCGCGGTCCCATACGCATCTATCTTACTTAGAGCATTAACAAAAATAAATAAATTACCTACGCCAAACATCTCGTAATTATTAGTTGCAAAAAAGCAGCACCAACCTTCTCATTAATGTTTTTCTACGAAAAAGTTTGTTTTTTGTTTTTTAATTTAATGAAGGAATACTAAAATATAATATTGTCCGAAAATTGCACCTTTTTTCACTCAGGGGTCCTTGGCATTATGCTTGATTTCCTTGGGGGTCCGCGGCTGAAAAAGATTAGGAACCGCTGGACTCTAACATATCTTTTCTGAAATTTTCAGCCTCCCCGCTTAAATTTTAATGGTAATTTCAGACCTATTTTTACCCAGAATGTGTCTTTACGTTATTTTGGTATTCAGATTTTACTACACCGTCAACTCCGTCACTTGCCGTAAATTACATAATCATAGTGATGGAGTTGACGGTGTAGTAGAATCTGTCACGGATGTATAATCCCCAGAGTGCATCGTTAGTTCTTCCCTTGTGTTGGCAAACAACGTACAAGCGTAAACACGCTCTCTGAGATTGCACAGTTGGTTTACTCATAATGTGACTTGAGTTGAGGGTGTAGTCCATTCTGTCGCAGGTGTGTAATCTCGCAGCGCATCGTTGATACATCCCTTGCTAACGCAAATAATGTACGAGCCAAACACCGGTTGCTACTTGGCAGAGTTGGTAGCACGGCATGTTGCAACTGTACCGTCTTGTAAACGAGCGTTAATATCAAAGTAATGACTTGTGATTGCCTCCAGCGAATATTCCAACATCTACTACACTAATTGTTAGCGCCAATCCTCCACCACGCGCCCTCCCATTAAACACACTATGAATAACAAAATATTATATTGCATAAAGATTTAGTTCTACATATTTTTACCCATTACATTACTAGCTTAAGCAACGAATAATTTGTGGATGGAAAAGTCGAAAGCAGAACGTTTGACTTAGGAACTTTGTTTGGACTAGTTAGGAGATAAACATACTAAAAGTCCTTACCCCTCCGAAGTACGCCCGAGGGGGGGGCACAAAGAAGGTCCCGTTTTTTTGTTTTTTGCTTTTATCTCGAAAACGGTGCGTCGTACGAAATTTTGTTGTACTACATAATGAAAGCTGATAAAATTCTCTACAGCTTTAACTTTCACACTTTTTATCTATCTCCATTCTTTGCCTAGCTATGAGCTTCGAAAAATGGCCGATTTTCAAAAATGTGTTAAATTCTCTGTAGTACATTGTGACAATACGAATTTGCCAAAATCATTTCTTATTGCTCATCCACACTATTAAAAACACCCACATACTATTAAAAAATAACAAGCTGGGAGTACCTCCACGCGGTGAAGGCGGAAACAATTTACTTTTAAACTGGATAAAACTCCCAATAATATCAATGAATAAAATTCTCGACCAATTTTTCAGACAATGTATTAACAAAAAATTACAACAAATAATTGAGGTTTCGATCCGGATTTGGATTTTCTTCAGAATCGAGCTAAAAAAATAAAAATATAAAAATTAATTATTAATTAGTTTATATCTAAGAAATTAAGCCGTAGATTCGACAGATGAGGAAAAAGAAGAAGAGGCAAACGCTGAGGAACCACAACCAGGCCCGTCACGCCCAAATAGGCGGCGAATTAAATAATTCATTTTTTAATAAGGTGGACGAGCAATAAGAAATAATTTTGGAAAATTCGTATTGTTACAGTGTGCTACAGACAATTTAACACATTTTTGAAAATCGGTCGTTTTTCGAAGCTCATAGCTAGGCAAAGAATGGAGATAGATAAAAAGTGTGAAAGTTAAAGCTGTAGAGAATTTTATCAGCTTTCATTATGTAGTACAACAAAATTTCGTACGACGCACCGTTTTCGAGATAAAAGCAAAAAACCAAAAAACGGGACCCTCTTTGTGCCCGCCCCCCTCGGGCGTACTTCGGAGGGGTAAGGACTTTTAGTATGTTTATCTCCTAACTAGTCCAAACAAAGTTCCTAAGTCAAATTTTCTGTTTTCGACTTTTCCATCCACATTCCCCTTGTAAGCACTCATTGACTAAACTATACCTGAAATACGGATATCTATTTTAGACTAGCCCAAACGAAAAACTTCTACTGTTCCCATAGAAATTAGGAACTATTCAAGTTTCTAAGGATGCTGAATGACAAACTATTTTAGAAAAATTTTCGATCAAGAAATTTTAACAATAAATCTCTTGAAGAGAGACAGAATCTTTGTTGTAAAGATTGAAGATAAAAACCGGCGCACCGAGGGTTCCGTACAATAAAAAAAAGAATGAGTTAGGTAGCGGTAAAAATTAACAGATTTTTTTATCTAAGCTTGTTTTTAAAAAGTTTTTTTACTTTTATTTTGTTCTTTTTCGACCATATTGATCACTGAGAATCGACCATATTGATCACTGAGAATCGACCATATTGATCACTGAGAATCGACCATATTGATCACTGAGAATCGACCATATTGATCACTGTGAATCGACCATATTGATCACTGAGAATCGAGAATCACCCGCTCGGCTTTTTGTAACCTTGGTAACCCATGTGTAACATGTGTATTTTCAATTTAAAGTTCGATGAAGAACAAAATAAATAAAACTATTGTAAAGAACATTACATTTTAACCATTGGTTACCAAGGTTACAAAAAGCCGAGCGGGTGATTTTCAAGAAGCTGCAGCGCGCTTACCATTAGTACGACAGAAAAGTTGTGGGAATGAAAATTGTAGGAAATGTAATCCTCTTTAAAACATTACATAATGAAAGAATTGCTTAAATCGACTGCTTCTGAGAGATTTCGAAAAAAGCAAAAAAGGTGGTAAAATGTCGTGGTTTTTCGGCTCCCCCCACGTTAGCACAGGGTCCTCGAGGTCGAAAACTCAGATTCTACTTCACAGAGTACCCACAAATAACATACCAAAATATCATTAACTTTGGAATACTTTCCAGGTAAAAAGTACCTGAGCGCTGGACTAAATAACTAATAGTAAATAAGAATATTATAATACCAACGTGTCAGAGTACAAGGTACTTCATGACAACCTATAGTACAGTATAGAAGATAGAAGTACGGACAAGAGGACACAGTATGGCTCAGTTGGTAGCGTCGCGGCCTCTGAATCAGACTGTCGTGGGTTCGAATCCCACCTCTGTTCATGGATGTTTTGTGATGTTATTTAGTTTTAAGTGATTTATGATATTTGTTGTATTTAAGACGCTAATGATCTAAGTTGTCGACGCGTCTATAATTTACAATAAATAAATGAAGTACGGACTGGAGTCAGCATCGTAGTAAAAACATTAATTTATTAAAATTATTTAATTCTAATGGTCAGTTTATCGTACATTTTAATCACGCTGTTGACTTTGATTGCTACGTGTTCATTGGTTGCTGCGTTTCGTTACCATATCAACCCGCCATTTAACAGTGTGATTAAAAAACATCGCGATTAAAATGTACGATAAACCGGTCATAATTATTATTTTCCAGTATTCATGACATAACAACACACTATCTGTGAAAATGTCAACTACCTACCTCTTATCGTCTGTGACATACAGCCTTGTGACAGACGGACGGATAGACATCGTAGGCTCAGTAATCATTTGGAGGTACAAAACCATAAAAAATCGGATAGGTTCAACCATTGTGATGATCTATAAATCTTGAACTTTGTGATAATTACAAACCTGAATGAATAGCAATGTAAAAACGTAAATAAGCAATCAAACTTCATGTTTATAAAAAAATTTCATAGCATTTAATTATTTATCTAAAAATGTACAGTATTTTAACAAAAACGTCATTATATGGAAATATAATATTATGCTAAAACTTCGTAAAAAAAATATCTAAGAACTGTTATCTCTGATTAAAGTACAATTATTAAACTGTAGGTTCCAGTTAAATTTAAACTAGAAAACATTACTTGTGCAGTTTGGCTGATTTTCCAGCAATATTCGACGCTATCTAAAGGTACGTGCAGTACGCAGCTGGGATTCTAGATGGTAGCATGTATGGTAGATGGTGGCTGAAATTATAAGCGCTTATAGGTTTGCACAACGAAGCTTTGATACTAGCATTGATAAAAGCTTAAATCGCGTTTGAAATGTCAGATAGCGAAGACGAATATTTGTGTTCTTCTGCTACAAAGTAGAATATTTTAAATACAAATTTGGGTAGGAGCTATCATATCTACCTTATTAATAGAAAACGATCTAAACCGGTTTTTTGAATATTTACGTATGGAACACTTTTAAATACGTTTTAGCAAAAATTCAAAACAAATTAAATAAAAACTGGCAAAATTTCACTTATTAAACTAATCACATCCATTGCGAAACTTGTAACGGCCATTTCACAGTGTTCACACGTTGATTGTAGTAGTCAGCGCGCTGAAAGAATGGTGAGATACATTCTTGTATCTAGCAGCTCTTGTAACAGCGCTTATACCTGCTACACTCACTGCTTTGTTGTGTACGCTCGCATATATAACAATGCATTAATTTAAGCAAGCCCTGCTATGATCTACGCTACCATCTAGAATCCCAGCTCCATACTGCACGTACCTTAAATGAGCGAAACTTGTCAGCAGTTCGCACTGCAGTCCTTCAAAAAGAAAGAAATCTTTCGTAAAGTCTCACGAAGTTTTATTTAATAATGCATTTGTCGGTCATCCTGTGTAATCAGATGGCCGGTGGATAGAATGCCTAGGCATTTACTGAAATATCTAGACGTTTTATGAAATGTCAAGTTACATCAAATGGCTGTGGCACATAAATAAACAAAAATGAAATATTAAAAACTGACTAATTTTATTTCAAATAAAATTCAACTTTCTTGTTAGTTATTAGATGTCATTATTACTTCCCACCTCTACTATGGTAGGGAAGTAATGGATTTAGTCCGAAAAAAATATTTCGAGATTTTAACAGGTCTTCACGTTTTGAGACCCTAGCAATCGTTTAAGATCATTTTCTGACTGATGTCTGTATGTGTGTGTGTGTGGTCAATTTTTCGCCTTCGATATCTTAAGAACGGAACAACATACGGGCATGCCGATTGTTCTATTGTGTTTATCAGCCTTTAACTTAGATCTGATTAGATTTTGAGTCAAATCGGTTCAGTTTATCCTGAGATATTTAAAAAAACGTCCTCAATGTCACGTATTAACATAGGTAAAAAAAAATATAAATGTAAATATTTTTTTTCTCTAAAATGTATAGTTTTCGAGAAAAAAAATATTTTACTAAAAAAAATAAAAATTGTACGTAAATCAAGGTAACCATGATTTTTGCTATATTAAGCTAGCCATCAGTAGATCACCAAACAAAAAAGAGGGCCATGCTTTTTTCAAAGAATAGAAATTAAATTGTGTTTTAAAGACCACCAACAGCTAAGGTTATTTGGGCCTAGTCAAAGAATAAAAAAAAAGAGTGTTTATTTTTTGCAAATATTTACTAGGTGGGAAGTATAGGACTGATCATCAGTCGAATTTTTTTTTATTGTTATCTTTCTGAAGTACTTTAACCCGAGATTAATTTGTAATTAAATTTATTATAAATAATTAATGAAGTACTAATTACAATATAAATCATTAAACTTATTTTTAATACAGTGTGGTAATTTAGGTATACACATTATATGAGCTACAAGGGCCAGAAATTCTGTCTAAAATCAAACCAACAAAGAGCTGGGACAACTAAACTCTAAAGTACATAAAAAAACTTTTTGCAACACCTGCAATCTGCATCAAAAGTTCAATTTAAGAGTCCTATGCACCATTAATTGTTAAGTGATTCTTTATGAAAGCTTCTGCTGTAATGTGTAAAGTAAAATTTTACGCACTCCGTACTATAAAGTAATACTGTTTTGTTTTATTTTAAACCACGCGTGTATAAAGTAATACTTTATAGATTACTATGCTGCAATGTCACTAATAAAATTTTTATCTAAATTATGTTTTATTTGCTTAAAAGCAGTTGTTGCAAAAAAATTTGTATGTAACGAGTGGCTAAAGTGACGAATCTGACAGCCCCGATTTTACAATACTCTTCTAAGGTTATGTTGCATTTATCGCAGCATCGCAAATGTCATATAATTCGTCACTTAAGCCACTTGTTGCATAAATATCTCATGTTGTTGTACTGAATTGCGTTAAGTGTATTTTTTATTACATACTTGTATCTGATAGGTACTCATAAAATATTCACATAAGTTATGGACTTATTATGTAGTTAAGTACATCAAAGCATTCTTGTAGTCGTACTTAAGGACCTACAAATACAGTAATTATATTCGGTGCCTTATATGCTGTACTTACAAGAGTACCTACTTAAGTATTATGAACTTAACGACATTTTTGCGTAAGAACATTAAAATGTACTCTGTTATCATACTTAAGGACCTGGGGTAATGCAAGTTAAATACTTGAATATAATATACTAAAGTAGGTACATCAAAACACTTCAGTACCTAGTTAAAATTGTTAACCATGTTTAATTAAACATATTTATACATATTTTATTTACTGCTTATCAGGTGTAGGTACATAAGTATATTATATATACTTAAGTATCTACAACTGCAAATGCTATTATAATTTAAATAAAATATTAATAATTTAAGCACACAATTTGCTTGTTAAACCAGGTGCTCACGGGAGCCGGGAGGGTCCTATGCAAAATATGAGAAACGCATTCTGGCGTTTCATATAGATTCTAGAGGTAACAAAGTTCAATAGTTGATGTATTTTTTCAGTTTTTTAAATAATTTAGGCCTAGTCGGCCTAGTAGTGTATTTAAACATTCTTCACAAAAATCTGTTACCTATGTTTATTTACAAAAAAAATTAATATAGGTCGGTAATGAATTATTTTTAATTTTAATCCTTTTTAAGACTAAAAAGGTGGTCTGAAGCAAATGCTGAATAAGAAAAAAATTGGAGAGAAATAACGGGCGACTGGATTCGTGAAGCCCGTTGGAATTTAGTGCGGTGTAGATACTTAATAATAATAATAATATGGGTATTTTTTGAATTAAAAGAATTAATGAATATGTTATATTAATTTTAATCTACTTCGTTTAGGTCCTTAGGTACATTTTTCTTGTATTTATCCCAGTTCCCTATACATTTTTAGAAAAACTGGACCTTTGATAGCATATTATCACATTAAAATAATAATGTAATTAAAATAGAAAAATATATCATATTACTATTTTAAAATTATTTACAAATTAATCGATTTCAAAGAAAGTCTTTCCTCCTTTCTTAGCTTAAATACAATAATTTGTGAACTACAGCGTGTCATAAATGTTTCGATACGATTTTGTTTAACTGCCATTTTAGTTGTACGCATGGATGTATTATAGTACTCACTGGATACCCAACTGCTTATGTTCAATAGGTCACAAAAATGAAGCAGGCCTGTTTTTGCTCTGTTCAAACATGGCTGACATTGGAAACCATTTAAGTTGACACAGCTCACAATATAAATGAAAAAGTTTGTCACATATCCATGGCTCTCTACGGTGTCCCTGTTGTATTACAAGCGTCGATATAATAATATGTTTTGCCCGTTTCAAATATGGCGGTCTTGCCTCACTTTTAAACCACTACTCAGGTATCCAGTGAGTATAATACATCCATGGCTCTATCCATCATTTGACAGTTGTAAAGAGTGATCGTTGACAATTTATTATTATGGAACATCTTACGCCTCAATAACGTGTTATTGTTGTTAAAACTCTTAATGGAAATAGATTGTCGATTGTGAATACTCGGAGAAAATAACGTGATTTTTTTTGGTATTTACGTACCAAACAAGCCACCGTACTGCGTATACTTAAAATGTTTTTAGTTGTCATGTCCATCGTAACTATATATAAGAGATTAACGGGAACTTGGACCGTGGGTTTCAATCAACCCACGGTCCAAGTTCCCGTGGGTTTCAATCAACCCACGGTCCAAGTTCCCGTGGGTTTCAATCAACCCACGGTCCAAGTTCCCGTTAATCTCTTATATATACTTAAAATTTTTGAAAATAGCCGGTATTGGAGGACTTAAAATCCTCGACAGATCCATCAACGACCTCTGCATCTTCTGAGAGAAGCTTTATGGTGCATCGTTTGTGCCGGTGTATCAAACTGTGATGAAAATGTGGTTGAACAGTGCTTGTAATTGCACGGCGGCCAGAGGCGGCCATTTGACCGTTATCGTATTTCATAATTAATATTGTCAAAAATGAAATAAACGATATATGTAAAAAATACACAATTAATGTAGCTTCATTTAATTTTTATTCAATTTGAAAATGGTATTTCGACATTTATGACACCCGCTGTATGTGTATTTGAAAAATCGTTTTACTTCTATTAACTATGTGCACGGACAGACAGCGATCATGGTGGCATAAATTGGAACTGAGCGACTATCACTGCTATTATATTCATTTAGGTATAGAAATTGTTGTTAAAACGAAATAATCTTTTGAATGATTTTATTAGTTACGTACTGTGCATTGTATGATTGAATGAAAATGTAGACAACAAATAATTTGTAAATTATATAAATTTGAAAATACTGGGAACATTACTATTAGAATCATTTGTGGCACGGGATGATTTTACGGAATATTATTAATATTATCTTTAGTTTTCGCTTGTACAACTCAAATAAAAACAATGTCGATTAGTGCGAACAGTGTCCGCGTGGTGTCACTACAAGCAACCGTGCACATAGTCTATATGTTTATATTTTATATTATTTTATGTAGTGTTGGGTTTAAAAAGTATATAAAAATGCTTCTCTGTAACTGTGCTTTGGGAAAAAGTTTTGCAATATTCAGTACCTTTCTGATCTTAAAATATAAAGTTGAAAATAATCTTAAATAAAAGAAAGTTATAGCTCTCAGTTTTCGAGTCTAAATTTTGTTTGTATGTATTGTCTTAAAGTTCTGTTATGCTGCTGCTAACGTCAACAAACCATCCACAAAACATTGTATAATACAGACGCGGATCCAGGGGGGGCGGGGCAATTGCCCCCCCCCCTTTATTTACTAGAATCGTTATAAACTTATATCTATTACCTGTATTTTTTATTTTATCAATTTTACCAATGAGGTAAAACAAAATGTTAAATAATAATATATTTTACCCAATTTTTGATTTCATACGCACAAATCATAAAATCAGATCGAATCTTCTGGAAGATAGGTAACTTTCATAAAAAGACCCCCCTCCCTCCCGAGCGAAAACCTGGATCCGCGCCTGGTATAATAATGCAGCAGCGTTGCTTGAGAAAACTAAAGAATTGTTAACTTTTGTATAAAATCGTAGGAACGATGAATGGGAATGACTTAAAAGTTATTTTAAGATACTGGATCACTTCAAAATTTACCCAGGGGCCCTTAAAATCCAAGACGACGGTCAAAATTTCAATGTTTCCTAATTATAATGGCCTCATTTGACATATTCAAGGTTAAAGTTAGTATTTTGCAATGGAAAGTCACTGAAAACAAATATGGCGTCAAAAATTCCTTAGTTAAATTGGTTTACGCTGGCTAAACTATGAGATAGAGTAAAGTGATATAGGTATATGAGAAATTTGTTGCTTTTGATAATTTCGTTGCCAAACCACAATAAACTCGCGCAAAGCCGGATCGGAAAGCTAGTATAGCATAAAAACTATTTCATGAGAACTTGAAATTCGTTATAGCCCTCTTCTACTGAATTTACAAAATTCGTAGCAAACAAGAAATAGGCTTTTATATTTGGTTAACTTTTCTTAAAATATAAAATTTCATCGAAAACCAGTTACATAAAAACATTTTCTTATCTTTTTAAGATGGTAAAGAACGAAAACTTAAATATATATCTATATTTAAAAAAAATCTGTAAAATAATTATTTTGCTGTTCTACCAGCTCTAAAAAAACTGTCATCTATTTTTATCGTCCAGAATCTTTTCCACTATTTTTTATTAACCCTTCAACGAACGAATTGTTCACAAAAATGAATCGTTTGTCCCTATTTTGTTACAATAAAAAATGACAGCACTGCAAGTCACATGCCTTGGTACCTCTCTATTCAGAAGCGTACAACCTCAGATTCAACGTCTCAGCATAGCCACAGTTTAAACGTATACAAGCAGTTTCTCCACTCGGCAATATTTCTGTCCCAAGAAATTCAGTGCGCATGCGTTGTCCTGGTATAATTTTGAAGGCAGGATCGACATAATATTATATTTATGCACAGTGTGCCAACTGTGATTTATGTCTATGGCCTATGTACAATACACGGGCTAATGTGTCTATGGCACTGAATCAGGTCCTGTTCTATAGAAATTCAGCCACAGAGCGCTGGCTTCTCATTGGCTGTATAACGCGCATGTCCGTCGCTGATATATAAAGTAAAAAAGAAAACTTGGGGACAGCATCAAAGGTGCCGACAGTAAGTAACTGTAAAGCTTTTACACTGTGGCATAGCTGAGCCATCAATATGCACATTGCACACCTTTGTCTGTAAGGTATATTTTTTTTAACTCTTTGTTAAGTGGTTCCAGGCATATAAATTATAATCGACAATGCTGTCTCTTTCCATTAAAGTTGCTGCGTGATCTATACATCCATTAAAGAATTTATAAGTCTAGTTCTCATGGGTTTTCGGATAAAATATTCTCTCTCTCTGATGATGGCCTGCACGATGATTTGATTTAATTATCATGAAGAAATGAACTGCAGTGTCTCTAAAACATCAGCTAGTGTATCACGATTACTCTTATAGAATGATACAGTGACGTCATGCAAAACACCGCCCTCACTCAGCAAGGGACTGTAGAGTAAAGTGTCCTAATATCGGATAGCTTTTGAAAAGTGTCCATATTTTTTTAACTCATTACATAAAATGAAATTTCTTGGACATACAATACACAATTAGACCAGGGTCGATAATTTTTGAAACCAAAAAAAATTATAGTAAGATGAAACCCATTGGAAAAGGAAGAGAATAGAACAAAAATGAAAGGAAAAATAATTTACGGGCGATCTGAGGTCGGGAAGTGGTAGGGGGTGGGTTTTTAAGGGTAAAAAACGGTTTATCTCGATTTCCGGCAAAACTACAAGTCCTATGGAAAAAAGTTTAATCGCAAAGTTGTAGGTAATAAAAAGATCTACAACTTTTGTATCACACTTTTTTCACATAACCTCAAAATTTATGTAAAAAATTCAAATAACCAAGTTTTTGGTTTTTTATTTTTATCTTTTACAAAAAACATTTTTTTTTCACGAAATTTGGTGAAAACTTATCTTTTTATGTCCCAAACACACTGTAATTTTTTTGATTTAAAATATTTATTTTTTCACCTTATTTTGACTTAACATCGAAAAAGCACCCTAATTTTCAATCGAAAATTCTCACGTCAAAATATCTGCTTTTTTAAAAAAGTCGGTGGGCTTTTTGTTCGTTGAAATATCTACTTTATGATGGTGTAAAAAAAATATACATTACTACAGTAAATGTTCTCAGAAAATGCAAATAAACGAGTAATTAAAGTGTAAATTTTAATAAATACCTCAAAATTGTACATAATGATTAAAAAAAAATTTCGGATACGAGTTTTCTTCTCGTTTCTTTGCATTTTCTGAGAACATTTACCGTAGTAATGTATATTTTTTTTACACCATCATAAAGTAGATATTTCAACGAACAAAAAGCCCACCGACTTTTTTAAAAAAGCAGATATTTTGACGTGAGAATTTTCGATTGAAAATTAGGGTGCTTTTTCGATATTAAGTCAAAATAAGGTGGAAAAATAAATATTTTAAATTAAAAAAATTACAGTGTGTTTGGGACATAAAAAGGTAAGTTTTCACCAAATTTCGTGAAAAAAAAATGTTTTTTGTAAAAGATAAAAATAAAAAACCAAAAACTTGGTTATTTGAATTTTTTACATAAATTTTGAGGTTATGTGAAAAAAGTGTGATACAAAAGTTGTAGATCTTTTTATTACCTACAACTTTGCGATTAAACTTTTTTCCATTGGACTTGTAGTTTTGCCGGAAATCGAGATAAACCGTTTTTTACCCTTAAAAACCCACCCCCTACCACTTCCCGGCCTCAGATCGCCCGTAAATTATTTTTCCTTTCGTTTTTATTCTATTCTCTTCCTTTTCCAATGGGTTTCATCCTACTATAATTTTTTTTCACTTTTTACCATTTTCAAAGGCTTCAGCTCTAGTCTAAATATAGTGTAGTTAACAACGTCCCAAAAAAATGAAAAGTTTTAAGGGAATAAAAATGAACAAAAAAATTCAAATTTATAAAAAGTCTCATTTTTCTGTCATGTCAAAATGTAATCTTAATATCGGATAGTATATCCGATATTAGGAAAATGTTTTTAATAAGGTTTCAAATATTTTTACAAGCTTTTATAATTTTTTTATGCTTTAATATTATCAATATCTGTAACAAATCTGTAACAGAAATGATCATTTCATAATAACACCAACAAATTTCCTAATATCGGATACCCGATATTACGACGTCATTACTGTCCGATATTGCGCAATTAGTTTATTTCTAGGTTAAAAACTGAAATGTAACATTGATAAGATAATTTTAAAAAATTGAATAGTAGTAATCAAACTACACTTTCTGCAGGTTAACTTAAGCTAAAATTTGTAATTAAATGACTCATCTGTGAAAATGTATACGCACTTCAAAGTAAGATGTCAAATTTTCGGATGTTCGATTTTTCTTCAAATGCCTATAATGACATCTGTGTGCAAGTGATAAAAGATTATTCTATAGTAAAGGTTTGACTGCTGGATACACTTTAAATGGTTGTTTGCGACATCTTCCTTTTAGAACTTTTGTAACAGCGGTGTCCCAAATTAGGCAAATGTCCGATATTAGGGCACTTTCCTCTATGCTTGACAACCGTTACCCTCTCTGCTGTTCTCTAATGGTTTTTACCATAGACGGCGTGTATGAGTTCAAGTAAGAGGAGACCGAAACAATAGCCATCTCGGTGTCATTATTATAGTATTGTGTCTCTATTATGAATATCACACGGTTCAAATCCGAAAAACCGTGACAACTAAATTCATAAGTCGTTTTGAGATACAGTTTTTATGCTAAATAATTTACACAACATTACATAAAACAGTATGTACATAGACGCCGACTACGTGGGTGCTCGAGCATCTTTGAGATTTTTTGTGTAGGTATAAAATACTTATAAATATTCTCTAGCTTCAAAATACACGTTTGTAATTATTTGTTTCATTTGCAAATCACATACCGATTACTGTTTTTGATAAACTGAACCTATTTTTCATTACAATTTCAAAAGTCGGCGGCTATGACTAAGTACAAACATTTTATATGAAAATATAAAAAATTACCAGAAATTCAACTTAGCCATTTTTCCTTATGGCGACAAATTTGAGGACACTTTGTATATTTGGCAGTCCGGAGGGAAATGACGTTTTTTACCGGTATTTGCCTTCGGCTATTGGTAAACAAGAAACGCCGTCAAGGAAAATGATTTTCTTTCGATCGTCAATGAAAAGCGATGCTTATCGATACGTCGCAGTTGTGCCAACCTGCAACAAAGAAATTTATTTTTTTACATTTCCACAAAATCAACAAAAACTTTCACGAAAAATACTGCCTTTGGTTTTCAGTATATTCGGTGCTGCTGAGTTAAATAACAAAACACGGACACTTCAACATTTTTTCAAAAAGAAAGTAAATTTTCTATTTTTCTTTTCATCTCAAAATTTGACATCCACTGCCTATAATAGTTCTTCCCTCTCAATTTAAGTCACATCCTAAGTTCGGTTAACTTCGAGGTATATGAAATTTTAAATGAACATAGTGTAACAAAACTGTTTTCTTACGTGGGTGGAATAAATTATTTATTTACAACAATTAAAAAATGTAACAAAAATAGATAACAATAAGATGTAACAATAATTATATCTCAGTTCTAACAGTCAACACTGTTTATATAATAATAACACGAACAGTAATTCTTTAACGAACTGAAGCGCTTTAAATAACACTGAACAATTTATATGCTAAAAAATGATGTAGTGTTCGCTGAAGATGAAAGCTTAGCTTTCGAAATGTACATCCATCAATAAAACTGTTGTGGTAAGAAGTAACTATATTTTATTTTGAATTTATATGCTGCTCCTGTTTATATAGAGCTAGCAGCTTGACCCCCCCCACGCTTGCGCGCTTTCCAGAACATTCCTGTGTCTTCGATATCATGCCACGCCTCATCATTGTTACTTGTTCTCGATGATTCTATTGTCGCCAGCGGCGTAACATCTGGGGTTTTGCTACAATAGTATTATTATATGAGTCCTACTAACAGTAGTCATTTTGTGTGTTTTTCCAAGGTCTGAGTCCTGTGTTTGTCCTGGGTTCCTAATGCTGCGAGGGCCTGTGGCGAGAAAAGGTATTGATTCCTTTAATCCTTGTTTGTTTAACCCTTATCATTTTGTGTCTGGCATATGGGATTAAATCCTTAAAACCAAGGGGGGGTTTAAAAAAACTGCCTATAGCACTAATTCGTATATCTTTACATTGATAATTAAAATTTTCATTAATTATAGAAAAAACTCAGAGGACAGAAGGGCCAAATATAATCAGTTTTAAAAACAAATTTTTATAAGAGACGTTTCGTAATTTCTTGTAATCTTTAAGTATTACTAGTAGATGTCAGGGAGGTGATAATTAGTATATTGTTTCGTAATATTAAATAATTGTTAATTTGTCTGAAGGAAAAAGAATGTTTCATAGTGAAAAATACTGTTTTTATGGTTTCATTTTTAAGAAATACTTGGAATATAAGTGCAGCTTATAGTTATTGTAGACATACTTATTTACAAATGAAATATGATAATTTTTAAGGCTATTATATTGTGACAATACGATTAGTACAGGAAAAGATTGAAAAAAAAACGTTTTAACAAAAAAAAAACCTCCTTCAAAAAGGCACTAAAAAGAGGAAAATAATGAAATTTTGAGATCTGCGCCAATTTAATAAAATATGAAGTCGGTAAAAAAGTATAGTATAGTGATTAATATCTTCTTTTTAACCGACTTCATGTTTTATTAAATTTCGTTATTTTCCTCTTTTTGGTGCCTTTTTAGTGCCTTTTTGAAGGTTTTTTTTTGTTAAAAAGTTTTTTATTTTTTACTTTTTAGTTAATATTAAACCGATTTCTTACGCTGTGTGATGTGTCAAAAAGTGACATTTACCTTAAAGGAATCACACGCCGCTACTAACTTTTATTAAAGTCAGCCGAACTACTGAACCGATTTAAGTAAAATTTATATGGGACCAACTTCGAGGTATACCCTATCCAATAAAAAAAGAATTTTCCAAATCGGTTTATAAATGACGGAGTTCTGAGGTAACAAACATAAAAAAAAAATACAACCGAATTGAGAACCACCTCCTTTTTTTGAAGTCGGTTAAAAATGTAAGTTTAAAATAGGCCAAAGTTCAATAAACAAAAAAGTTTACGAGTTGGATCCGCGAGAACCTATAGGGGGTAAAAAAGGGTATTCTTAATAAAAAAATCGATTATTCTCTTTATTTTATTTATTTATTGTAGATTATAGACGCGTCGACATCTCAGATCATTAGCGTCTTTCAACTACACTAAATAACAACTATCTTAAAACTAAATAGCGTCACAAAACATCCATGCTCGCAGGTGGGATTCGAACCCACGGCCGTTCAATCTAGAGGTTGCGGCACTAAGCACGCTAACCACTAGGCTATACTCTGCCCTCCGATTTTTCTCTATTTCCTCGGGAAATATAGCAAGATAGTTCAAATAAAAGTTGTTTCTGATCAAATTGTCTTTAATTTGGTGTTTTTAAATTAATTTTATAGCAATAATTAACCGAAATACAGCTTTTTTTGGATATTCAGCATTGGTCGCCATTCGCCAATACATTTGCCAACCTTGGCAGACGTTGGCCATGTCGTCTGGAGCCGGCTTTAGAGGGGCCTGTACATTGAAAAGAGGGTAAAAAATAAAGTTTTTTGAAGATAGGCTTGTGGGGTTTCTATTATTTATTAATGTTTTATTTTTTTAAATTCCAGCAACAAAGTTTCCTCACTCCTATGAACGGGTACATCAAGCACTTAACTGGTGTAATATCATTCAAAAGAATCACTTTATATTACTTTCATAATTTCTAAATGAATCAAATTATTCGTTTCGTGGTATCAGCACTCGCAAAGTTTTAAAAGCAGCGAAGAGATGAAAATGTGAATAATATTCGAGGAAATATTTTATTTATAGAGAAAATTTTTGTGTAATATTATAATATTATGTAAAACTATAAGCTTTCGCTCGCGACTTTGTCCGCGTGAATAGAATATTATGTATTTCATATTAATCGCAAGCAAAAAATTCCAGCCAACTGGACGACGGAATAATTCCAACTCCAAAAATACTAACATTAATTGACATGATATGATAGATAAAATAAAGCGCGTGCGATGACGCGGATAATTGCTAGTAATAAATATTTATAATCATTAGTTTAAAAATGTAGACCAAATCCAAAAAATCATAAAATCTTTTATTTAATTGACGATCGTTTCGATTTACTAGACTTTTTCCAAAAATATGTTGTTTGGACTCCGGTGACCTCGAAACGAAGAAATATCGTAAAATTGCGAAAAGTTAATTTTGACCCAAATTAGTACTTACCATTCCCCACTTGTGGAGTTGGAACTTGGAATGATGAAATGGTTACCTATATACTCTGTAGTAATTAGTTTTCAGTTGGCAGTTCCAACTATGCGATCTATGAAAATATTAGTTAGAGTGCATACAATGGAAATGGACTGATGAGAAACGTAATAATAATACTATCCTTGGTTTTTCCGTATTAAGGTAAAAATAGAGATATTTGAAAGTTAAAAAAAAAATCGACTAATGACCAGTCCTATACTTCCCACCTAGTAAATATTTGCAAAAAATAAACACTCTTTTTTTATTCTTTGAAAAAAAGCATGGCCCTCTTTTTTGTTAAGTGATCTACTAATGGCTATTAATATAGCAAAAATCATGGTTACCTTGATTTACGTACAATTTTTATTTTTTTTAGTAAAATATTTTTTTTCTCGAAGACTACATTTTGGAGAAAAAAAAATTTACATTTTTTTTATATTTTAACATCTAGAATTCATTTATATTTTTTTTATCTATGTTAATACGTGACATTGAGAACGTTTTTTTTAATACCTCAGGATCCACTGAACCGATTTGACTCAAAATCTAATCAGATCTAAGTTAAAGGCTGATAAACACAATAGAACAATCGGCATGGCCGTATGTTGTTCCGTTTTTACGATATCGAAGGCGAAAAATTGACCACATACACACACACATACAGACATCAGTCAGAAAATGATCTTAAACGATTGTTAGGGTCTCAAAACGTGAAGATCTGTTAAAATCTCGAAATATTTTTTTCGGACTAAATCCATTACTTCCCTACCATAGTAGAGGTGGGAAGTAAAAATTGGAAGGTAAACGCAAAACGTATTGTAGTTGGCGCCACCATAGCATGTCCCGATCAATCAGTGACAGTTCAAAGTGATCACAGCACTTCTTTGATGTTGTGTCGTAAGTAAAATGTCATTTTACCGAAATTTGACTAATGTACAACTAAAAAATCTTTTACTAAAACGTGGTGCATTTAATGTAGATTAGGTAAAGTTATAACCTACAAACTACGCCGTGAAATAACACACTATGATTCACTGAATTCAACAATGAATATTTTTCAGGAAACCAAGTACATACCTGTGAAAAATCTTTCAGAAATATGATCTTCCGGCCTAAAATATAATATAAAGAGCCGTTCACTTGGGACGTGCTATGGTGGCGCCGCCAATGGCAAAAACTGGCAGTTGCCTTTCCAATTCGACATAAGCCACTTTGCCCCGTTATTACGGATATAAAAGGAGTGACTCATTACTGCAGTAATTAAAACTTTTAAAGAGTTTATACAAGTAAAATAACGTTCTATTCATAATGTCTATACATATTATATACAAAAATGTAAAAAAAAGAAAGGAATAAACTTTCTTTCTATTTAAAATCAGTGACGTATGAACACTGTGTTGATTACAATTAGAAAAAAAAAAACAACAATTATTTTATTAAAAAAGCTGAATACAAAACCTTTAATTTTTCTTTAAGATTTGTAATCAATGACCACAGATAATGGGCGCGTAAGTCAAGGATTTCATTCGATTAAAGTTGTCTATAGACAAACTTCCACATACTTCCTTGAAATTTAAGAATTTTAAAGGGTATCCCTAAAAAAGATATTTGCACATAAAAAATCTATCTATCTGAAAACAAAATATTGTATAATCATGAAAAACTCGATATAAGCCGTTTTAACTTTTAGCCGAAAATATTTATTAAATAAAACATGTAAAACTCATGACGATTTTAATATTAACTGCCTATAATTTCTCAATTTTTAAATGGGGAAAAAAGCACGATTTAGGGCGTTCTTTAAGTTTTATGAACTTATGTATATTCACTTTAAAATTCAATAAAGAACATAATAAATAAGTAATAATTATTAAATAGACAGTAGCCATTCCACAATCAAATACTTTTCAACCTGCCATCGTGATGTTAAACGTCAAACCATTAAGATATACAAGGAAAAAATCAGAAGCCACTGTCAGGACTTGAACTCGAAATTCCCAGTTTCCGGCTGGTTGATTTACCACTTACTCACACACTTCCCCAAGAGTGGGATCTGTTATTTTCCTATATATACCTATTTCAACACTAAATCACACTTCATGCGAGAGCGGATTTTATTTAAGTTATAAAGATACCTAAATATTAATAACTCGTAAGTACAGATAAGACCTGGCTTCTGATTTTTTGCTTGTATATCTTAATTGTTTGACGTTTAACATCGTGATGGCAGGTTGCCGACTGATTACGTTAACAAAAGTATTTGCTTGTGGAATGGCTACTGTCTATTTAATAATTATTATATTATAGCCACAAAAAACTTAACTCATTGTTGTATATAATAAATAAGCTTTTGAAAAGAACATTACATTTTAGCCATTGGTTTCTAACGCGACTTTTGGGCTCTTTTTCTGACCATTGAAGCACGCCACTGGATCAAAGCCAGGCCTGATTAATACAGCTGGGACAGAAAGCTGATTGAGTGAAAACAGTACTTTAAAACGTAAGACTTATTTAAATAAAAAAAGACGACTGAAATTATCCTTCTAGTTGGCAGCAATCGAGTCGTGAGAGGAGAATTATGATAATGTCGTCAATTTATTCAACTCCTAAACAGAGACAGGCTATGATGTCGCACTACTAGAGTAGTATTAAAATCGGAAGACGTCAAGACGTCTGCGCAAAAAAGCGAATACTGTGGCCAAAAGTCAAAACCGCTTATGTCAAAATTTTGATATTATTTTCTATATCTTCAAAATGATTTTCTAAATTGTAACTTCTAACGCGAATTCGGACCGTTTAACGTTTGCGTTAAATATTTAACGCTAATGCAGAGGGGAAATAAAAATGTAGAGGTGGAATAAGGAAAGAGAGAGCGCACTGTATTCTTTATGTCTGTAGCATACGTGGCACAACACTACATTTAAAAAAGGGTATGTCTGTATCACGGGTACAGACAGATGACGTGAATACAAAAATTATTATTGTATTTGTTGTCATGGGAAAGAATACATCTACTTTTATTTATCTTATGAAATCAAATGTTCGTATAAAATATAATAAATAAAATAATTGCAATTTTTTTTTTTTATATATTAAATTGTTATCCAATACCTGTATTATATTTTCATTATTAAACAAAATAAACATTAAACGCTGGGATTAGAACCTGGGCATGTCGTTTGTATTACCTGGTCACAGTATATTATTCTCTCTACTGTGACCTGGTCGACAGACTCGTGCTTTCCCGAACGGCCGTCTGACTTACTGTGTCTGAGAACTTAACATAGTTATACATGCTGTGTTTTATTTCACATATGTCAACCACTTCCGACTTTTTTCGTTTCATCTAATATTTCTAAAATGCCACCCCAGTATGAGACATTAGACGTTAGTCAGCAAAATGTTTTTGAAACGTACTACCTAGTACCTATATACCATGATTTTAACTGTGTCGAAACGGTTAATAGTTAAAACCAGTATCAGAAGTATGTACAAGATAATTAACCATTTTTTCTGATTTTATTTCTTATTTGCTAGAGTAACAATTTATCGCGTAATTTTTGAAGTGAGTTAGACACTTTTTGCCTGGGTAGGTACCTACTGAAAAAATGTGAAGCGTTCGCAATTTTGCGTAAGAATTCGCAACCCGACTGACATACTTATATCATAAAAACGGCGAGGTACACTGTTGTGTCAATAGCTCAGTTAGCAGCGTGCTTACGTTTTATGCATAGGGACCTGGGTTCGGAACCTGATGGCATCGTAGAATTTTTGACGTATTTTTTTCTAAATTCTACATGATATTTTTGTTATATTCTTTCTTCGACAATAATAATTTATAATTTTTTTGAAACCAAGGTGGAATTAATTAAAAATACAATATTTTAGTATTTTAGTAATAAATTATTTTTAGTTCATAAATGCGCTATAATAGATGACACCAAAGATTAGAAAATCTGAAGTTTTCACTTCTATCGTCTGGTCATAAGCACACAGCCATTTTTTTAATAAGTAAACCAATTTTTACTGTGTAATCTTTGAGTATTGCATAAGAAGTTTCACTTCCTCCGAGTGTCGCAACACACACACACACAATTTTTTAAACTCTATCTAATATCGCAGCTAAAATCATTTCATCTCTGTATAAATTATAAATTATTCTAAATGTAATCTTAATTTCAAAACATCATCAGCTAACCCTCCAGTGCATGTACCACTACCAACCAAGTCCAAAAACACGAGTATCTAGAATGACTAGTCAAATAAAATTAATCTAACTAATATTATAAATGTGAAAGTTTGGATGGATGTATGGATGTATGGATGGATGTTTGTTACTCAATCACGTCGGAACGGCTGAACGGATCTGGATGAAATTTGGCACAGAGATAGATTATAGTCTGGAATAGCACATAGGCTACTTTTTATCCCGGAAAAATGTACGGTTCCCGTGGGATAGTTTTGTTTTTGTTTTTCACTGAGCAAGGGATCGACATGATTTTATGCATAGTGGTAGTTTAGGGGTCAGAGAATATTATAGGCTAATTTTTATCCCGGAAAAATGTACGGTTCCCGTGGGATAGATTTGTTTTTGTTTTATCTCTGTTACTACTAAACCGATTCTAAAAATTCTTTCACTAATAGAAAGCTACGCAGTGGGGGAGATTCTCGCGGGGGGGAAACAAATTAGGGGGGAAGATTCTTGCGGGCGGATAACAGATTAGGGGGGAAAATTATCGCGGGGGATAACAAATTAGGGGGAAGATTCACGCGGAGGGATAACAAATTAGGGGGGGAAGATTCTTGCGGGGGTATAACAAATTAGGGGTGGAGATTCTCGCGGAGGGATAACAAATTAGGGGGGGAGATTCTCCCGGGGTGATAACAAATTAGGGGGGAAGATTCTCGCGGGGGGATAACAAATTAGGGGGGAAGATTCTCGCGGGGAAATAACAAATTAGGGGGAAGATTCTCGCGGGGGGAT
Organism: Mongoloraphidia duomilia; assembly: GCA_039654895.1. Classification (NCBI taxonomy): domain Eukaryota; kingdom Metazoa; phylum Arthropoda; class Insecta; order Raphidioptera; family Raphidiidae; genus Mongoloraphidia; species Mongoloraphidia duomilia. The sequence goes on from CM077516.1 coordinate 64,344,459, forward strand.
AACAAATTAGGGGGGAAGACTCTCGCGGGGGGATAACAAATTAGGGGGGGGGAGATTCTCGCGGGGGGATAACAAATTAGGGGGAAGATTCTCGCGGGGGGATAAAAAATCAGGGGGGAAGATTCTCGCGGGGGGATAACAAATTAGGGGGGGGAGAATCTCGCGGGGGGATAACAAATTAGGGGGGAAGATTCTCGCGGTAGGATAACAAATTTTGCACAGAAGTTCCTTATATAGGTATCGTAGGTGAGCAATAATGTATAAATAATATTCAAGCGAACGAGCGAAGCGAGTGAGTAATGTATTAATAATATTCCAGCGAACGAGCGAAGCGAGTGAGTAATATATTAATAATATTCAAGCGAACGAGCGAAGCGAGTGAGTAATGTATTATTAATATTCGAGCGAACGAGCGAAGCGAATGATGAATGTATTAATAAAATTCGAGCGAACGATCGAAGCGAGTGAGTAATGTATTAATAATATTCAAGCGAACGAGCGAGGCGAGTGAGTAATATATTAATAATATTCAAGCGAACGGGTGAGTAATGTGTTAATAAAATCCGAGCGAACGAGCGAAGCGAGTGGGTTATGTATTATAAAATTCGAGCGAATAAACACTACCGCCCGGCTTCGGTTTGCAGGAGAAGAATTTCTCGCGGGGGGGATAATAAATTATAAATCGTAAAATACGTGGGCGAAGCCACGGGTAACGGCTAGTTAGCTATAAATGTACGTTTTATATCTATATACATTTAAGATATTTCAGATTTATTTTAAAAAAATGTTGAAAAATGTTGAGAACTCCTGATTCATAATATAATGACTTAATAAGATTGCATTAATTCAATCCGTATATATACTCGTACAATGGCAATTATATACAAGCTAGAGCCACGTTTATATTGTAACAATTGAGGTGTTATTTGGCAATGTAAATAAAAATTATGCAAAACGACTTGGATTGTTGTGTGTAGTGTTATGTTTCGGTGTAGTTCCGTGCGGTGTTGTGCGCACGACCCTTTCAAATAGAGGAATAAACCCGTCATTATGTGATTGTTGTGCTAATGTGGTAAGACGGTGTGTACACAGCTTGTGCAGGGTTGAACAATGAACAGGACAACGAAGAATTTTAAAATCTATAACATCACAAAAACAAATAATATTTTTCCCATAGTAATACAGTCATGTCCAGTAAAGATGGAGAATCTCGAACAATTATTATTTTTATGTTAAGTTTGCCCACCGAATCTCTCGTGTTTCAGTTCGGAAATTGCAGGCTATCACTAATACTTAGTTTTTTTTTTATTATACGGGTTTTTTGGCTTCTACGCTTATTTACGTAATTAACCACGTCCTTTTTCTATATTATTATTCATTAATTAAACTTATTCTACATACTTAGTTATTAACAAGCTTAATTGAGCGGAAAAGCAATAAAACAATGTAAAGCATATACCCGTTCTTAGATTTTCGCATGCATAAAAACTGTGCCGTTTATATTGCATTGTGAAACTATAATAAGTCTTAGTCACTGCCTACAGTTTCCGAATTGAACTGTAGATGAGTTCAGTTTAAAGCTGGTTTTCAATCCAAACTATTAAACAAAAAAAAAAAAAAACGTTTACAATATTATAATATAATATAAGAAACAAATGAAAGCCGAATGACTTTCATTAATTGTTTCTTATATAGAACGTAACTAACAATTCAGCCAGCGCGATTCTGGAAGTTCCGGGTTTGAACCCTGACAGGTGACATTGTGTAATATTTTTTTCTGATATTGTATTGTAACATTATGGCAACAATGGGTGTTTGTAAACAGTAATTTGCTAATTAAAATTAGCAAAAATGTTTAGGGATATTGTCTGTACTTAATATAAATAATGTTACAATACAATATCAGAAAAAATTATGAGTTCAACGGCAAATATCCGCAAATAGTTCGCTGTAGCGAACTATTTGTGAATATTTGTGAATATTTAGCAGTGCTTCTTGTAAGTACGCGATTTAATATATTAGACTGCTTGCCTGAAGTAAAAAAGTAGTCAAAATGCAAATAAAAATTTGAGAAAAAACATTTTATATACCTACTACATTATAATGATAGCGAGAACAAAAAAAAATTTTTGTAAAGAAGATTTACATTCTAGAACATAAATTGGAAAATCTAATAGTTATTTACTAATTATAAAGATGGCAGTTCGTCTGGAAATGAAAGTTATAGAGAGGACAGTATGGTGTAACGGTTAGCGTAGCGGCCTTTGGATCACACTGTCGTGGGTTCGAATCCCATCTCCGCTCATGGATGTTTTGTGATGTCATTTAGTTTTCAGTGAGTTGTTATTTCAGATAATTAAGGCGCTAATGACCTAATTTGTCGACGCGTCTATAATCTACAATAAATAAAAGAAAGTTATAGATACTTGCATTTCTAATTTCATTAGATAAACTATTGCATAAAGAATGCGAAATAAGAAAAATTGTCAGAAACTCAATCTTAAAGTGCCGCCGGGCAAAAGCCAGGTAAAAAGTAACATGCAGGTACTAATATAAGTTTGAGTATCAACTGATACTTGATAGTTCATCAAGTTTCATCAAAATCGGTTCAGCCGTTTTCAAATAAAGCCGTTATATAGTGAGGCATGCAAAAATTTTAGAAACAGGTTTCTCCGTTTCAGTATCATTCAAAACACCCGAAAAACTCGCACGAAAACCAAAATTACAAATAAAGGTGACGTTTTACAATTTTATTTATATGCACTGATTATTTCTAGATTCTAGTTGATGTAAAATCGATTGACCAAAATCTTTTTTGTTACTTTTGGTAAGATAAAAGTAACGTTGGCAGCCCTGTAACACAATTCGGTTTCCGTTTCGTTGGTAAGCCACTGTGTCAATACCGTACCGGCAAGCTAACAAGAGAGGTTTGGGGTTAGGATTGGAATCTCTAAGTGGTAGTGGAGCTCTAAGATTGTGGCCATTCGCCAGTCGCAACCCCCAAATGCAAACGTACACAAATAGGTCATTTGTAGTCCATTTATATCACCCAATGTCCACATTTAAATGTGTATATGCTGTACATATAAATATTAATACAGACGATCAAATAGTTTCTCTCCTGTATACCTTCAACAATGAAGGGTCTCTTATTTTTTACGATATGTAATTATAATAATCTCCAGTTTATATACATTGAAGCAGGCTTGCGCCATTGAGCTAAAAGATATAAAGGTGCTATACCGTATACAACTGCTTATACAAAATTGACGCCAAGTTTGACGTCACAGGGGACAACAAATATGGCGGTCAAACACGGGATGGATTGGGAATATTATTCTCTTCTTTTTCTTACATACAAAATGAGAACTGAACAAATATAGCGACTGGCTTAGCTTTTAAATGCTTGTAGCGCCGTTGTACTTGATGAATGGCGACAGATATCGTAAAGAAATCAGACATGTTAAGATGCGTTCTAAGGAAAGATAGGAAACATTGCTGACAGAGGACATAGTTCCTGGAGCTATACATGTCCAGAACTATCCAAGTCTACACGAAATATTAGCTAATGCGAATCCGGCTCGAAGGACCAAATTGTTAAGGGTTATTGTCTGTACTTAATTTTGTTCTCTTGCTGAATTTTTTGTATGGTATTTAGACGAGAAAACGAATTTCTAGAATGTTTGTCTGCCTTCTCTATCAGATCATTTGAAAACATTAAACCGATTTTGATGAAATTTGGTACCACCATTTGTCTAGGGTACTTTAGTTTATTTCATCCAGCTACGGTCGGGTTAAAATAAGGTTTCTGTCAAAATCGACATTAACCCGAGCAAAGCCACGAACAAAAACTAGTTACCTATAGAATTTATTAAAAATTGTTTTTTACTTTTTTTTATTACAAAATAATCTGTATTGCACCAGTGGGTTCGTTACCTTACTACTTACATAGCGCAAAGAGTTTAGTCCTTAAGCATGGGTCACACTAGGCTGGTTGCCAGCCGCGAATTTAGTAGTCGCTACTGTCAGCCGTCGATCAGCTTGGTGTGACCACAAAATTCGCCGCTGGCGTCGCCAGTCGACGGGTATTCGTCAGCGGTTGGCGAAGTTGGACGAGTTCAACTTTTGGTAGCAGGTAGCGGTGACTAATAGATCACGTGATCGCTGTCACCAGCCGGCAGCACAGTCGGATCACTATTGCCACAGCAGCGAGTACCTAGCTACCGTACCTCACGTGGTATTTTGTATGTCGAATAGCAAACTGGCGAGATAGCAGCCGACAGTGTGAGCGGATTGCCAGCCGCTGCTTGCTAGTAGAAACTGGCAAGTAGCAGCCGAAAGTGTGACCGGGTTGCCAGCCGCTGCTTGCCAGTAGAAACTGGCAAGTAGCAGCCGAAAGTGTGACTGGGTTGCGGTCGCTGCTTGCTGGTGCTACTGTCACCCGCTGATCAGCAGCAGCTGGCAACCAGCCTAGTATGAGTGATAACCCGTGCTTTAGCCTGTAGAAAGGAACCACAAAGGTGCGAACCCACAGGTGACAAATAATTCTCTCTTTTTAATAGACTTAAAAACAGAGGTTATCAATTATTAATAATTTAGGTTCATTATTATTATAAAAGCGTGGGTTGTAAACCCCCGCTTTCAATAAAAGCTTGTCTCCAAAAAGTTTTTTTTTACTAATATTTTTTTCTTTCGTATTCGCATATTCGTTATAGGTATATTCGTTACAACCCTAATCTGTACTAAAACTAATATCTGACTGAAATTAAACACAGCCATATTCCTGAATAATACGTTTTTGAACAATTTATTATTATTACTGAAGCATGAACTTCAGTTTTAAATCATCAAGTAAACTGAACAGTTGGTATTAGGTACTGTGTAAATATTCAGACTATGTGCAGGCGTACCAACCAATGCGTGGTTTTGTATGTTGAATATTTACAACTTAATTATAAAACTAAAGCATGGCTGTTTACTTTGACTTTTATTGCAGTAGTTATGTTTCATTATTCAAAACATTTTATTCTGATTTAATTACAATGTATGTACCTATATTGTTTATTTTGTAATACGAAAATTTTCATTAATAAATTTTATAATGAATGATGAATAATAATATAAAAATTCCCCTAAAAAACTTTTTTTATATAACATAAATACAGCAGAACCTCCATTTTTTAATTTCACTGAAACATAACAAAAATTTTATAAAAAAAATAGAACTACCTACCATTTAGTTTTATTTTATTAAATTGGCGCCGACCTCAAAATTTTATTATTTTCCTCTTTTTAGTGGCTTTTTTTGAAGAAGGTTCTATTTTTTTATGATTTTTTTTATTTTTTACTTTTAGTGACTTTGCAATACGTAGTTAGCTTGTTATTAACCGACTTCTTTCTTGATATTTGATTACTAAACTTTAAAAAAAACTACTGAACCGATTTAATTAAATTTTATGTCGGACCACCCTGAAGGTATGCCCTATTGATTAAAAAGAGAATCATCACAAATGGTTCACAAATGCAAGGAGATAAATAAGGTAATATACCTACACAAAAAAAATAATTTAATTACTAGAAAAAAAAGAAACTACTGAACCGATTTAATTAAAAATTATACCATTTGGATGTTTAAAGAATTATAAATCCAGCTTTACAAGCTGAAATATTTTATTTTAAAAAATTGGTCAATTAGTATGATAGTGTCTTTAAACTACCTACTACATTTGTGCACAGAGGGTGCCGTAATTGCTATAATATTCTTGAGTTTCTGAGGCGCTTATTTCAGAAACCACCAAACTAATTTGGATTAAACTTATTTGTCGATAATTCCAATCGTGGAGACTAAAGACTATATATATTATTAAATTTCATGTTTCTAGTTCGAATAGTTTCCAAATGCGACAGATAGATTACATCCTGAGGAAGGACATAAGCTACTTTTTGTCTAAAAAAGAACCGGCTTTGCCCGAGTGAAAAAAGTAATCTCTGGAACTACTGAACCGATTCTAAACATTCTTTCACTAATAGAAAGCTACACTATCCCTGAGTGATATGGGCAATATTTTATTTTGATTCTCGCGGGGGATGGGGCTATAAATTATAAATTCTTTTCTCTGGAACTATACTGCGAACCTATAATTCTTTTTTTTTTTTTTTTTTTTTTTATTTGGAAGCGAGAAAAAAAAAATACTATGCGACTTGGCTTCTGTGGCCATTATCGCTATACATACATTGGTATTACATAATTAGTGTAGATATATAATGTTAGTGTAGGTATATTATGTTACATGTGATTACAATATGGTTTGTGGATTAATTATCTTGTGGTAAGTATTGGTATTTAAATTGGATATGACTATGGTGTATGTTATAATATATTGTAAGTATAAATTTATATTTTGTTGATTAAGTTTGTTATTTTTAAATAGTTAATTAATTTTGTAATTTTTTCAGGTTCATTTTCTAATATTTCTTTTATGTTGCAGGACATCTTCAACTGTTTTCTATGTGCGGCGTATTCGATACATTCGGTAAGTAGATGGTTGACTGTGCAGGGAATGTTGCAAGTTGTGCATGTTGGAGGGTTCTCTTTCTTCATTAGGTAAACGTGTGTTATATTTGTGTGTCCTATTCGCAGCCTATTTAGTATTATTTGTTCTTTTTTTTTTAGTATGATAGGGGTTTCCCATTTTGTTATATCGTCTTTGATTAGTCTTAATTTATTGTTTTGTAACTGACTCCATTTTGTTTCCCAGACTTTTTTGATCAACTGTTTGAAGTATATTTTTAGGTCGGTATCGGTCACTGTTTCAATGAGCGGTAAATCTCCTGTGAAAGATGCTTCTTTGGCTAGTTCGTCGACTGTGTCGTTGCCTGTGATTCCGGAATGGGATGGGATCCATGCAAAGGTGACTGTAACTTCGAATTCTTGATGTATTTTGTTTATTAATTCTTTAATATCTTGTATGTGTGGGTTTGTCGGTGAAAATTGTTGTATTGATTGAAGAGCGCTGATTGAGTCTGTGTATATTATTATCTTGTTTGGTATTTTCCTATTTATGTATTCTTGAAGATAGTACTTTATTGCATATATTTCGGCCGTGTAGATGGAATTTAGATTAGATAATTTTATTTTTTTTGAGTCATTATTTGTATAGTACGCACATCCTGTATTATCGCTTGTTTTGGAGCCGTCGGTGTATATTTTTTGGTAGCTTGTATATTTACTGTTTAGTTCGTTCAGATATAAATTAAAAATTGAACTTGGTGTTTCTGCTTTTTTGTGTAGTGTTAACGAGTAGTTTATTGAAGGGGAGTGTAGTAGCCAGGGTGGATTATTGTTTGGCGATTCTTGCTTGATTTCTGGAAGCGTGGTGTTTAGGCTTTTCAGTTGGTTTGCTATTGTTATAGCTAATGGTATAGATTCATTCTTTGTATGGTAAATTTCTTGGAGTTGCGGATATTTTAACATGTCGTAGTTCATATGTTTGTTGTTTGCAAGAATTGCGGAATAATAATTTAGACCTAGCTTTTGTCGTCTGTATTCTGGGGGTAGTTGGCCTGACAGGTTGTATAAGCTGATTAGGGGTGAAGATCTAAATGCACCTAGGGCTGTACGTAGACCGCTGTTGTATATTGTGTCGAATTTACGTAGTATGTTTGGCTTAGCTGAAGCGTAGATGAATGATGCATAGTCAAGTTTTGAACCTACTAGTGCTTGAAATATTCTTAGTATCGTTTTCTCTTCTCCTCCCCATTCTTGGTGGCTTAAGACTTTGATTAGGTCCAGATCTTTCTTACATTTTTTTTTCGTTTTGTTTAAATGGTGGTTCCAGGTTAGTTTCTGGTCTAGGGTAATGCCTAGATACGTGATTACCTTTGTATGTTGTAATTTTTGGTTATGTATGTAAAACTCTGGAGGGGAGTTGTTTTTATTCCTTTTGTTGAATACTATGTATTTTGTTTTTTGAGCTGAGAAGCTATATCCACTTGTGTTTTCCCATTTTTCTAAATTGTTTATTGTTGTCTGTAGGATTTTTTTCGTGTATTCTGGATTTTTGTGTGCTGCGAATATTACAAGATCATCGGCGTACATGCATGATTTTATTGGGTATTTGATTTTATCGAAAATGTCGTTTATAGCGATGAGGAATAGTGTTGTACTTAGGACTGAACCCTGTGGTATACCTGTTTCTTGGCTGTATTCGTTTGATAAGTTGTCTCCTGTTCTTACTCTGAATTTTCTGTTTTGTAGTAGGTTTTTTATAAAGTTTGTCATATTGCCTTTGATATCCCATTGCGTCATAGTGTGTATTATTTTATTTCGCCAAGTTCGGTCGAAGGCTTTATTAATGTCGAGAAATATTGCAGTTAGTTTTTCTTTTCTGGCGAAAGCTTGTTGTATTTCTGTGACTAGGTTTGTAATTGGGTCCATTGTGGAGTGCTTTTTCCTAAAACCTGCTTGGTGTGAGTTGATTAAGGACTTTTTTTCTAAGTACCAAATTAATCTTGTGTTTGTCATTTTCTCAAGAAGTTTGCTTAGGCAATTGATTAGAGAAATGGGTCTGTAATTTTCTGGGCTCGTGTAGTCTTTGTTGGTTTTTAGTATTGGAATGATGTGTGCTTCACGCCATGATGTGGGGAATTCTTGTTTTGTCCAAATAAGATTGTATATTTTTAATAAGTGTTCTTTGGCTTCTGTTGGTAAGTGCTTAAGCATGATGTTCGGAATGTTGTCGGGTCCTGCAGCTGATTCTTTTAAGGAAACTATGGCTGTATTTAATTCTGTGCTTGAAAACGGCACGTTGTAACATTCTGTATTGTTAGAGTTTATATCTATTTGTTCTTTTTCTTGATTACGTCTTCTTTTTTTGAATTTATTGTTGTATTTTGCGTTGCTGAAGGCTTCGTGGTAGTGTTGGCCTAATGCATTAGCAATTTTTTCTTGTGATGTAATTAAGTTGTTATTTATTTGTAAAGCTGGTATCTTGTGTGTTGAATATTTTCCTTTTATTTTGTTTATTTTATCCCATATTTCCTGTGTTGTTATTGTAGAGTTTATGGTATTTACGTAATTTGCCCAGGAGGTTCTTTTGCTTTCTTTTATTGTCCTTTTTGCTTGAGCAATGACTTTTTTCATTTGTATTAGGTTGTGTATGGTTTTATATTTTTTGTATTTATTTATTGCTTTGTTTCTTTCTTCTAGGATATTTTTACAGTTTTCATTCCACCATGGTACCACTTTTTTCGTTACTTTTTTCTTGGGAACTGAAAGTTTGGCTGCATCCAATATTTTTGTAGTAAAATCTTGTACTGTTTGGTTTATGTTTTCGTTTGCGTTAAGTTCAAATTTTACTTTTTGGAGATGTTGAGTAAAGTTTTCCCAGTTTGCTTTCTTTGTATTCCATTTGGAGTATTTGAGTGTATAAATGTCGTTGTTATTCTTTGTGGTATTCTTAATTAGAATTGGGAAATGGTCGCTGCTATGAAGGTCTGTTAGAACTTGCCATGAATATTCTAGGTATAATTTGGGATGAATTAACGATAGGTCTATTGCTGATAGTTTTCCTGTAGCTATACTGATGTGTGTAGGATGTCCATCGTTTAGTAACGTGACGTTGTTATTGTCTAGTACATTTTCGATTATGTTTCCTTTCTTGTTTGTTATTTCGCAACCCCATATTGTGTTGTGTGCGTTGAAGTCTCCGAGTAGCATGTATGATGTATGAAGTTGGTTTATTAGATCTTCAATATCTTCTGTTGTAAAGTTGAAGTTGGGTGGGATGTAGATATTGCATATCGTGATTTTATGTGGTATGTAAATATTTACTGCAACCGCTTCGAAAATTGTGTTCAGTGGAACATTTTCCGAATGTGTGTCTTTCCGTACTAATGTAGCAACCCCTCCACTGGCATGTTGCAGGTCTGGTCTATCTTTTCTATGGATGTCGTAATTTTTAATGTTGAGCTGTTGGTCTGTTTTAAGGTGTGATTCTTGTATGACACAAATTATGGGTTGATGTTCGGTCACTAATAATTGTAATTCTTCGTAATGGATCTTTAATCCATTAATATTCCACTGCAACATAGCCATTTTTACTCTGAGGTTTGAGAATCTTCCATTGTTTGTGAAGAATCTGTGGCTATTAGATCAAAGAGTTGTTTTTCCATTTTCTTTACTAGTCTTGTGATTTGTCCTTTGTGTGTAGGAGTGTCGGTCATTTTGTATAAATCTTTTAGGATAGAGATTATTGTGTCCGGGTTATCTGTGTAGTTTTGGGAAAGTTTCACTAAGTCTTCTGTTGTTTTAGCTTCTTCAATGAATGCTTGTAATGTCGTGTATGTTATTTTGTATATTGGGGGTTCTCTTTCCATGTGGTTTTTTATAGGTTTTAGCATTTCTTCAGTATTTATTTTAAGACTTGGGTATCTTTCTTTTTTCTTCTTCTTTTTGGGTGGTTTCATTATTAATATGTCATTTTTTATGTTACTTGTGAATAATTCATTTTCTTCTGTTTCAGGTGGAGCGCGGTGGACATCAGCGACTACTTGTATTTGGCGTGGTTGGGTGTCTTCAAGAGTTAAGATTTCTTCGTCATCTTTGGTGTCTTGGTTCTCGAAAGTACTTGACGTTTCTGTTGGGCTTGATGGCGGTGGTCGTTTACGGGTTTGTTCGACTTCCTGATGTGAGACTTCTAGTTGGGGTTGGGTGCAATTATTGGCGTAATGCCCTTCTTGGTTACAGTTTAGACATTTCATGGCGTCTATTGCGAGGAAAATCCGTAGCTCTTCATTTTCAAATTTGATTAATATAGATTCCGGAATTTCGTTTTTGTCGTTTAGTACTGCGAATAGATACCTTCGAAAGCATATTACGTGTGTGTACATTGCGTCTTTGATTCCCATGTTCATTGAGTAAATTGGTGACACTTGTTTTATATTATAATTTTTCAGTGCTTCTTCAACTGTGTGGTTTGGAACGCCGGGTGAGATGTTCGATATGATTATTTTTTTAGCTGGTGTAATTAGTCTACGTATTGAGATGCAGTGTTCGTCGATTATCACAGATTTATGTTGTTCGAGCAGTGTGTCAACCAGTTCTTTGCTTGATAGGTATATACATACTCTATTGTTTGAGATCCTTGAGGCTGCGATTACATTTTTTGGTTTTACTATGTCTCCAATTGCGAATACATATTCTTTTACTTTAATGTTTTGTATTGAGTTGAGTATTATTGCTTGATCTTTTTTGGGGTATTGGGTTATTATAGGATTTTTCAGTACACTTGAGTATGACGTATTTTGTTGCGTGGACATATTTGAGTTTGTTTGATTTATTTCGGTAGATTTATTTAATACAGTGATTTGAACATTTTGGTTAGAGGAATTTATATTGTCATTTTTAATCATTATTTTAAGTGCAGCATTTTATGCCTAGGCATATGCCCGGGCTTTAATATGCTTAGGTGTTATTTTATTTATTTGATTTATATTTAAAGCGTATATAAATAAACGATAGAACAAAAATTATTTTATACGATTTTATTATATCAAATATTTTATTGGAATTAATCAGTTATGTAACGGTTCACTTCACTGTCACAAGCACGTCCGCTTTGTTCAACGGTTGAATTCAGACCCAACCTATAATTCTAAAAAAAAATTCTTTCACTAATAGAAAGCTACGCAGGGGGTGAGATTCTCGCGGGGGCAGAGGGATAAATTTTTGCGAGGGGCTAATAAAACATAAATTCTTAACTTTGGAACTACTAAACCGATTCTAAAATTTTTTTCACTAATAGAAAGCTACGCAGGGGGAGAGATTCTCGCGGGGGGATAATAAATTAACAATATACTATAAATAATCATAATTTCATACCACCCGGGCGAAGCTCCGGGACGGGCTGCTAGTTGAAGAATAAATTTAATTTAATACATGACAATTTCATTCTCTTAGCACTTCATTTAGGAGCTAAAAGGCTATAACAGACGGACAAAATGGAGATAACAATAGGGAATCTTTAAAACAAACAATTTTTTTTGTATTGTACTACGTAACTTCATTTCAATAAGCTAATTACCTATAACCTTTGTTGGGTTTTTTATAGGATATTTTATTTTATAAAATAGCATCAGATTTATCAGGAGCATAAATAAAATTGGAACACGTGCGAAGAACAATTTGTGATAAAATGTACAGAAAGTCGAACAGTAAGATGTACTCTAGTAATAGACAGGACTGTACTAACATAATTTAAATTATATTAATAACTTAACGTCTGTAAAAATTATAATTTAATAAATTGACGACCACTTTAAAAAGATTTAAAAAATTGTCTGTTTGAACTGATCGTCAATTTAGTGAAATATATTTTAATTTTGTGTTATAATTGGTCATAAATTTATTAAAAATTTATATAATTTAAGTTATATTAATAAATGGTTAATCGTAATATGCACACTGATTTGGTCAACTTTTAACAAATAATAAAAAAAACAGAAAGTAAAAATTAAGGAGGTCCCCATACAAAAAACGGAAAATTAGGCATAGAGATGTATTATTGTACGGAACCCTCGATGCAGCGTTGAAAAGAATGTGTAATTTTTATTAAGACCGCATGACTTAATATCTACTTGGGCGAAGCCGGGCCGGAAGGCTAGTTATACTTATAATTTTGACGTGAATAACGACTGTCTCATACTGGGGTTGAATTTTAGAAATATTAAATGAAACGGAAAAAGTCGGAAGTGATTGACATGTGATACAAAACACATAGCATGTATAACTTTGTTAAGGTCTCAGATTCTTTAAGCCAGGTGGCCGTGCGGAAAAGTATGAATCTACCGACAGGTACAAACGCCAATCCCAGGTTCGAATCCTGAAGGCTTTTAATATTTTATTTTATTTTTTTAATTATGAAATTATACACTTATTGGATAACAATTTAAAATATAAAAAAATAAATAGAAGTGGAGGTATTTCTTTCCATGACAAAGAAAACAATTATTTGTCTTTTACGGTATTCACGCCATTTGTCTGTACCCGTGATACAGACATACCCATTTTTTTAATAATAAATTGTACTGTGGACATCTATCATTGATACTATAGTGATATTATAATAGGTAGATATATCATATTTTATCTATACTAATATTGTAAAGCTGAAGAGTTTGTATGTTTGTGGGTTTGTACGCGCTAATCTTAGGAACTACCAGTCCGATTTGAAAAATGTTTTTTGTTAGATAGCTCGGGTTTAATGAGGAAGGTTATAGGAAATTTGAGTTTCTTTAAATAATAAATAATACATTCTTAGCACCCGGGCGAAGTCGGACGAGGACCGCTAGTCTTTATATAAAATTAAAAAAATAAATAAAACACAATCAAATTTGATTTATCAGAACAAAGGTTTATCTGATCACAACGAGATTTAAAATTGAATTAAACTTGTTTGTTTCTATTATCATAGCTAATAGAGACAAAAAAAAACAAGATTGTGGTTTACAATGCAGGGTATTAATGTTTATTAAAACAGACACAATACGTTTATCAGTTTTGAGATTAGAAGCTGAGAACTGGTAATAGACGACCCATAAAAATGCCATATGTATAAAAAATTTAATGGCGTCCCAAGAATTTTCGCTTTTCTCAAGCGCCCACGGCCCATAGATGTTTCTAATAGATGTTTTTCAGTAATTTGACGTACGTTTAACGTCATGTTTCTTTATTTATTTTACTGACATTATTAAATGTTCAAGACTGACCTGGATGAAGGAAGATTGGAATGAGCGAGTTGTAGGCAGTGGAAAAAAGAAATTGTGGAATTAGTAAGTGACGCGTCATTAATCCAACAATCTATCTTCCTTAGCTCGGCCTCCAGATCTGGTGTAGGCTGTATAGGCTACTACGGCTGTAGCCATCAGACGGTGTGATTTGTTGTTGTGTAGTGTAGGTAATGCAGGTCGCTACTCTAGTTTCTATACCGACGTATTTGGCACTTCTCTCGCATTTAGACAAGAATAACATGGAATGCTTTGTTATCCGCAGGTATAGTATATTCAATTCCAATTGAGCCAAACGATTAGACACATTTTCAAGGTCGAGAAAAAATTGAGAGCTTTTATGATCAGACTACGGTATTTTAGTTACAAAAATCGGGGAATTTTTTTATCACGACAGTAATGATATGAATGGCATTTGTTATTAATTTAGATGATAAGAATTCCTAACTGATCATTTCTAGCATAGCAGCTTGTGCCAAAAACATTGCGTTGATTATGCCGCTTACCATAAAGAGGTTAGGAACACCATTATTCAATTTCTATAAATGATTCTTAAGAGAGAATTTTGACTTAAAATGCTTGTTACGCGCTACAGTTCAATGCATGCGGGTACTGTAATATGCGGAAATTCAGTTAAAGCGACCAGAATTTTTCACTATGTACAGCCGTCACAGTCGGCGAAATGTAAAACTAATAATGATCAATTGCCGAAATATCTCTAGGTTTGGCATTTGAGTAAAAGTGAATTGATCTGTTGGCAGATTGTGTAATTTACCTTACACAAATGCCGAAATGGAACATATTTTCGGCAGCCGATTATTTGACTTTGCTCATATTGCGAACTGAGTATTTATTTCGGCGAATGGACCAGTTCGACATAATATGAGTCTAACCAACCACATACAAGTGAAGATTGAAATTAGGAGAGGAAATCTCAGTGGCAAAGGATATAATAAATTGCAATACTGATGAATTAAAATTGCATTGTTAGCTAACGTTTCGGTGCTCTTTACACCATCTTCAGAGCATCTAAAAAATTTTTCAGATGATCTGAAGATGGTGTAAAGAGCACCGAAACGTTAGCTAACAATGCAATTTTAATTCATCACTATTGCAATTTATTTGATCCTTTACCACTGAGATTTCCTCTAAAAAATATTTTTTTTCTTAGATGCTCTGAAGATGGTGTAAAGAGCACCGAAACGTTAGCTAACAATGGAATTTTAATTCATCACTATTGCAATTTATTTGATCCTTTGCAACTGAGATTTCCTCTCCTAATTTCAATCATCATCTACGGATCACCCATTTCTCTATATCATAGAGTTTTTTAACATACAAGTGAAGCTTCTAGCCCGAGAGCTGGTAAAAGTGTCAATTGGATTTTCAATTTATTCTTAAAAAAAAATAATGAATTGAAAATATGAATTGGTGCTAGGCTCAAATAACCTTAGCCGTTGGTGGTCTTTAAAAACACAATTTACACGTGAAGCGAATATAAGCGTGTTAAAAATGATGATTGAAGATACACAATGTTGAATCAATATTCTAAATCCATGGCTTGAAAATGGGAACTGTAGTAAGAAATGTATTTAAATCGGAAACAGGGTTTGTGTATCGGTTTGTGCTCCGAAATTACACATCTGGTGTCAGCGTCGTCGCTAGGATCATCGGTGCCCCTGGCCAGATTCTGACTTCGCTCTCTTTGCTTGAAAATAATCATATTCGCATCGTTGATTTCGCTGAGTGCGCCCTCTCGGGGTTAGCGCCCCTGGCGCGTGCCCCGGTTGCCAGGCCCTAGCTACGACGCTGTCTGGTGTAATATGAAAGAAACGACTAACAAATAGAAATCTGGACAGACATAACTGAATAGACTATACCGTCAATGAGATAAATAAAATATCTTCAACGGTAACCGCGCCATGAATTAGGAATACATTCCGAGCTTCTTTCTGAGCTCATTCTTTATTCGTTGTCTTTGTTAATTTGTTAGTTTATTTAATAAACACGTAGTACAGTTTAGGACCTATGTTTTTTTTTCCTTTTCTTCTTTTGAAGGATTCATAATATATTCTTACATTACCTTTCAGATAATAGGATAAACGACTTAGATAGCAATGATTTAATGATAAAAAACGTATTTATTCAGCACATGCATAAGCTTTTACTGTTTTTTCGTGTCTGTAATGCGGATATTAAATGACTGTTTATTAATGATCCATTATGAAACGCTTTTCGATGCTATAATGAAAAACATTTGAAAAACCCGTTACATAATGTTCCATTATGTATCTCTTTGGATGCTATAATGAAATATGGTTACTATGACAACGAAGTAAATAAATATTGTATCAAGTCCAATGTTTTTATTATGAGATGTAGGTACCTACTGCTGTTAGTGAATCTAAGGTATTTGACATTAATTCAATAAAAGTCTAAATCCATGCATGTGCTGAATAAAATATAGCTAAATCTTCAGAGTTTAGATCGTCCTCACACGGAGTGACTCAAAAGAAACTGTACCTAGTATTCTGAAAAACAGGAGATTGGGCGACTAGGCGTTCGCTTGTATATTTTTGCGTCGGGCGCGATGTTTTCAACATTCGTATTCGACTGACGATCCATACTCGCCAAGGTTCGTGTGCACTCGCCTACTACTCGTGCTGAAAACATCCCGCCTGACATATAAATATGTATTTAGCTCACTATAGTTACACAATTATAGGTATACCTATGGTGACCAGACGTCCCGGTTTTCCAGGACATGTTCCGGTTATTAACAATTTTGGGAAGTGTCCCGGTTGCTACTCAAAATGTCCCGGTTTTTCTCACGTTTACGAAAAACTCGAAAACAAGTTGTGTCTGGGTATTTTATCTCGCTTTTGCTCGTTTTTTTCTATTGGCAGCTCTGGCGCATTTCGCCAACGTCAGTAGATTTCGCTCTTTTGATTGGCTGTCTTGCCTGTCTAAAAAGATCTAATCAGAACAGCAGAAACTGGCGAGGTTAGCTCCAAATTTTAAGCCGGTGTGAACAGGCTTACTGAGTATTGAGTAAATCTTAAATCAACAATGATCCCTTTCCACAACGTATTCATCTAACAATTAAGTACCTAAATGAATAATTTCTATCAATCAACAAATTATGCCATCATGATTATTAGGCATATATAAGAAAAAATCGCAATCTGATAATTTGCCTCTTCTACGAAAAATCAGCAGCTCTGAAAAATATCTATAATATGTAAAATAAACGATTTTGTGCTTGTAAAAAATAAAGAAAGAAGAAAATTTTGTTCCTAACTTTGAAATTGACTTAATTATACTTGAATCCTAAAAAAAAATTTTCACATTATTCCTTAAGAAACATTTGTCAACTACAAGGACGGAGGGTGGGGAACCAATAAGTGTCCCGGTTTTTACTGTCGGGGATCTGGTCACCCTAGGTATACCTACCCTACTATTATCAATACCTATATTATTGCGCTTAATTATCAT
Organism: Mongoloraphidia duomilia; assembly: GCA_039654895.1. Classification (NCBI taxonomy): domain Eukaryota; kingdom Metazoa; phylum Arthropoda; class Insecta; order Raphidioptera; family Raphidiidae; genus Mongoloraphidia; species Mongoloraphidia duomilia. Next base: position 64,361,739 of record CM077516.1, read on the forward strand.
AAAACCTGAATTGAAATTATTAAAAGAAAAATATTTTACGAATAGACCTAATTTTTCAAATTTTCCTCATTCTCCTCGTGACTATTTTATTTATTAGATAAGCCAAAGGTCAAAACAATGATAAGTACAAGCAATATTCAAATTGACGTAAATTTTTGTTCTGCGAAATAAACATGCAATGAAAAATTCCATGCTTACCCTATTATAAAAAAATAAAATTGGTTCTTCTGAAACTTTTTTGTAGGTATAATAGCTAAATTACGTAACCCTCATATTTTCGTGTATTTCAAAGGATTATTGTATTCTTTTAATTAAAAATGTACCTAACTCAAACCTTTTTTAACGCCATTATCACTAAAAATGTATTTGAAATTATCTATAATATTTTAATAAAAAGACTGTTTTATTTCAAGCTAACAGCCACTTAAAGTTCTTAAACAATTTTGATAACATTGATTTAATGATTCTTTCATAACAACGGAACAGCAGCGTGTTCTAACCCAACTTATATTAAATTTTTATACAAGGAAAATATATAATAAAAATAAGAATTTAATTTCGTAACACTTGAACCATGCAAGCAAGCAACAACCGAGAGAGCAGCACGAAACCACGCCCAATTCCGAGCTCTGTGTGGCGCGTGCTTCCGTACAGGATATCCTCGTTAAGAGTGTGTATTACGACTAGAATTCAATGCATATACATGTTTAGATTTATTTACTGATTGCACTTCCAAGAGATGACAGGTTTTGTTAATAAATTTACTGATCATCAATACGGAAAATGTGCTTCCGTACATGATAGACTTATTAAGGATGTGTTCTGATTGAGAGTGGATACTAGATGGTATGCGTCTTTTATAAATCTATAAAGGATCATATCACACAATATAGCAACAAATATGTTGATTACTGATGCGGAGAATGTGCTTCAGTAAAGGGTAGTTAAAGTTTCATTAAAGACGTGCTATGAATGTTATGATTGAATTTTGAAACATATATCTAATGATGCGCGTGAGTACATATATAAATGTTACGGATCACCCTGTATATAAACGGCAAACAAAGAGTTCCGAGAAACGGGTTCTGCATACTGAACGAGTACCTGCCTGAATGTTCTAGAGAACGCGAGAAGCACTGGGCTCCAGTCCACGCAGCCTATATAAATCAGTGAACAGTGAATCGCGCGATCAGTCAACGGGAATCAGTCAGTGTAGATTATACTATGACAGTGTTGAACAGCGAAATAAATCTGATATAAACACAGTAATATAAATCGTGCGGAAATATAAATAGTTCCGTGATATAAACTGATAAAATAAATAACTAGAAATAAATAGTTCTGGTATATAGTCAATTGTATATAGTAAAGTGTTAATTACTGTTTAAATATTGTTTACTTGTATTGATTGTTAGAACTGACTTTTCGTTGTTGCATTTATTGTTAATGTGTTATTAATTATTGTAAATAAATATTTATTCCGCCAACTCAGAAAACAGTTTTGTAACATAAATCTACTTGTACCTTCGACTCAAACTGGTGAAAATCATTTTTAGAGTTCCGTACCCAAAACGGAACTCTATTGTTCTCATTACTTTGTCAGCGTTAACGGGTTAACGTCAAATAAGTTTAATAAAAATTGGTCCGATGATTTTTAAGATAAACGCCTCGCAAACTCGTGATCTGCGACCTCAATTAATAAGTGACTATAGCGGCGCTACAAAACTTTAACAATATATGCTTGGGATTAAGTTCCGTCCCATTTCGCTAGTTAGATAATTCAATACATATAGTCTGTTTAGAGTTTTTTTTTTGTTAGGGTTTTTTTTGTAAGTATATTTTTCCCTCATAACAAATTATAATATATTAATGTCATTATTCTTTTATTGTAGTAGCATGTAAGAGTTATAATACACCAATAGGTCTGGAATCTTGTACAACAACTGTAAACTTTTACGGTTTTAACGAATTAAAAAAAAAATTATAATCTGTTCGAAAATAGTATAGAGTAATACATGTAATAGTATAAGCATGTAGGTATATTATATGTTACACATTACACAATATACATACCTATACTTACTATTACAGTATTATAGCAATTAGCATGCATGTGTAAGTATAATATGTTACATATTATATACATGCTTACTATTACATTTATTGGAGAGAAAAACTTCCTTAGGCGCGCAATTGCTTGGGTAGTGAACGAAAGTGGAACCGTTCGAAACCGACGGTGACGCTCGCTGAATCGGGGTTACTCGGCTCAAACACGAACACGTATTTACAGTAATGCTGGTAATAATTTGTAGTTCAAAGGTGCGCTAATAGATTACACTAAAACTTAATGCGCTTATTAAGTTATTGTTATTTGTAGTTCACAAGTGCGCTAACAGATGACACTAAAACATAATCTATATATATATATATTAATTTGTAGTTCATAAGTGCGCTAATAGATGGCACTAAACTTAATACGCGTATGTTAATGTATATACCATCAAAAATATTCTTGTAAAGAAAAAAAATGCCAAGTCTCGTAACACTTTCGCCGTAAAAAGTTTTGAGATCCCGAAAAGTACCAAGTCAGCCATTCTATTACCTTTGACTATGAAGCTAGCAAATTACTCGATAGTTGTCTTAAAACTACACAGGTAAAATAAAGAATAATTTATAAATAATATTTTATGACTGTAAACTTGTAGTACCTTTTGAACTTGGCAATCACGTGGCATAGGTGCACTGTGATGAGATATTGTTTTTATTAAAACTTTATCGCACGGTATCATATATCCTGATACTATGTGATTGCCAAGTTCAAAAGTACTACAAGTTTACAGTCATAAAATATTATTTATAAATTATTCTTTATTTTACCTGTGTAGTTTTAAGACAACTATCGAGTAATTTGCTAGCTTCATAGTCAAAGGTAATAGAATGGCTGACTTGGTACTTTTCGGGATCTCAAAACTTTTTACGGCGAAAGTGTTGCGAGACTTGGCATTTTTTTTCTTTACAAGAATATTTTTGATGGTATCTCAGTTCTTTTTGTAAGGTTGGAAAGGGAAAATCACAAGTATTTGAATTTTCTCGTTACTTGTACGTGAAACCCAACATGCATACCAAATTTCAGCTTTCTCTGACTAAGGACCTATAGAAATCTGCAACACCCCCTTTTAGGGGTTGGAGGGGGAAGATCACACATGTTTGAATTTCCTCATTAATTGTACGCGAAACCTAGCCCGCATACCAAATTTCAGCTTTCTCTGACTACGGACTTAGCCTATAATAATAGAAATATGCACCACCCCCTTTTAGGGGTTTGAGGGGGGAAAACATAGATTTGTTAATTTTCTCGTTACTTGTACTCGAAGCTCAGCCTGCATACCAAATTTCAGCTTTCTCTGACTATAAAGGACCTATAGAAATCTGCAACACCCCCTTTTAGGGGTTGGAGGGGGAAGATCACACATGTTTGAATTTTCTCGTTACTTTTACGTGAAACCCAGCCTGTATACCAAATTTCAGCTTTCTAGGACTACTGGAAGTGCCCTAGCTTTTTGATGATCGCTATGTCAGTGAGTGATGACAAAATAGACAATTTTGAGGGTTGAAATTTTCTGAACTATATTTATTAGAAACTTGTAATTTGGGGAATTAGTTAAGACCGTTAGGTACAATCTCTAGCGAAATTTTCAGCCTTCTGCTTGCATTTGTAACAGAGATATAGAAAGTTGAAAAGTGCCTTGAGTTGCTTCGAGAAAAGGTATACACGGTAGCGGCCGTATGTTGTTTGCTCGACTTGGCGGGGGCCACTGCCGTGGCCCCAGATGATCACTGTAATATTTAAAGTGTATACAAAATTATCGAATCCTCCATGAATTTTAGTTGGCCAGCCCAGCTGTCAAAATCCAATTCAAAGATTAAACATTATTATCGTTAAGGTATTTAGAAATTTAATTGTATAGGCCGATTTTAATGTATTTATGATTAAACTGTGTGATTAAAAAATTATAAACATATTTTAAAAGTAGAAAATCTGAAGTTTTCACTTCTGTCGTGTGGTCACCCATTTTTTATTCTATAATTCTATAATATTTCCGGACAGATACCTGCGGGTAAGAAATATTCTGTATCCAAAAAGAGTTGGTACTTGGCCGTTTTTTTTTCGAGGCCGTAAGCATCGACCCAGATGCTCGGTAGTTCAGTCCGGACCTGTATAATGAAGGTATATATTTACTGAAAACGTTCAGCGACAACAGCTTCCGCTTTAAACAGGACACCCGTTAACGGTGTACGTGCATGAATGACGCAAACTTGGCACCCTCTAATTACGGCCGTAATTAAATATATAACATAACGGGCTAACAACAACAGTCAACCCCTCGTTTTCCTGCTTTGGCCCGTACGTCGTGACTTGTTTCCCGAACATGTTTTGAACTAGATTATCTCGACAGATAATACTGAATTATTATACTGAAAAAATTATAAACGATATAAACATACTGTGCCTGTCTCGCTCACTTGTTTTCGAGCTGGCAAATAAAAAATAACTGTTTTTATTTGAATGAAAAGTTCGCTTCAGATTGGTAAACAAGATTATAGATTGAAATTAAATCATAACACGGTACGAATTTTTGTTATAGTACAACGGCATTCTCTTTTTCGAATATTTAGATTCAAACTTTGATTAACACATATATTATAGCAAATTCCCCTTTTCGCATCTGTACGTATGGCTGTGTGTGTTTGCGAAAAACTTTAAAACCGCTAGACCGATTTCAATTTGATACAAGCCATGAGGTGGGTCGTTTATTAGGACTAAAGTGCGACCCTTGAGGTCCACATGACGAACTTCCGAGTTTGATAAATATTTAATAATAATAATTAAATTAGATATTACACAGAAAAGTAATCATTTTAATCATTAAAACATAATTATTATTTATTTTTAACAATAATTTAAAAAAAACGGCTGAACCGATTTTTATAAAATTTATGTCGGATCAAAATGACGTTAACACGCCTCGATCGACACCCTTACGAAGTCGATATAATTTTTTATTCGCGAGATATTGTGTAAAATCTACTTTTTTGGAGTCTATTTGGTTAAGAAAAAAGAACGGCTGAACCGATTTTGAAAAAATTTCTTTCAGATCATATTTACGTTAATACGCGTCGATTGGCACCCTAACGTAGTCGATATCATTTTTCATTCTCGAGATTTCGTCTTAGAAAGAAATGGACACATACGTACATACGTACACACACACACACACAGCACACACAGACACACATACACAGACATCTTTCTAAAAATAGTGTAAAAGTAGTGTAGTGACCTTGAAACATAAAAAATTGTTATACATTTTGATTTCGATTTTCGGACCCATTACAATAACTTCCAATGGGAAGTTAATAATAGATATAATACTTATAGAGCATTAAGTTGGGATTGCTTAAGCTTAAGAGTTTGTGTTAACTACCTACAAACTAGCAACATCGGACAGAATCCTAACTAATATTATAAATGCGAAAGTGAGTTTGTTTGTTTGTTCCGCTCTCACGCCTCAACTACTCACCAATCTCTGTGAAATTCTGAACATTGGTAGCTTCCGCAATGGAAATGAACATTGGCTATAATAACTAGCCGGCCCGGCTTCGCCCGGGTGAAAATCGGGGGTAATCTTAGAAGACCGATTTCTCCGTAATTATTTAACGGATTTAGTTCCGGTTTTCACGATTAGATAGATTGAATCACAAGGAAGGTTTGGATGTATGATTGAAACTGACCGGCCCGGCTTCGCTCGGGTGAAAATCGAGAGTAATCTCAGAAGACCGATTTCAAAATGTTTCACTGTGATACCTGCGTTGCTTTAGGACATAGATTATAATAACTGGCCGGCCCAGCTTCGTACGGGTGAACTTCGGGGGTATACCTCAGAAATTATTGTCGAGCTAAGATTGTAGAGTATAGACGCTGGACAATTTAGGTCATTAGCGTCTATATCAGGCCTGGCCAACCTTTTCAGCTGGCAGGCCACAACCCCATTTTCAGTATCATAAGCGTGCCGCACTTATTAATAAATACACATAATATTATAACCATCAATATGCAGTATTTTTTTCTAAAATCAGATTTTTCATTGCCATGTTTACACGAAGGTGTTAAGAGCTTTATCGTCAATAAAATTAATTCTTGTTTCAACCATAGACCTATACTCATTGATTGAAGATACGAATGAGAAAGTCCATGAGTAGAGGTCTATGGTTTTTAATTTAACCTAATGAAAAACCATTTTAATATAAATATATATTGTCGAATTAAGATAGGCGTAACTTTTATAACGCAAAGAATCTACGGGCAAACGCTGCGTTCATGTGAACGAATCTGCGGGCAAATAAAAATTAATAAATAATAATGATTCTCTATTTAAAACAATGTGTTGTAGATAGTTTTTAACCGACTTCAAAAAAGGAGCAGGTTCTAAAGGTGTTTCAAAAATTTCTAGGACGTATTGTACATCAAAAAATAAGAGTAGTTTACTATATAAAACTATTTCCGAAAATGCACCCCCAGGGAGCTACAAAAGAAGACTCTCAAAAATGGTTTTTACGCATTTTCTTCAAAACTATTAAAGGTAACTTAATGAAATTTGGCACAGTGGCGTAGTTTTCTAAGTTACCTTTAATAGATTTGAAGAAAATGCCAAAAAAACATTTTTGAGAGTCTTCTTCAAGGGGCTGTAGATCCCTGGAGGTGCATCTTCGGAAATAGTTTTATAGAATAAACTACACTTATTTTTTGATATACCTACTAGAAATTTTGGCAGACATTTTTGAAACACCTTGTATATTCGGGTTTTTTATGTATGAATGTATGTTCAGCGATTTCTCCTGTAATAATTTGTGAACCAATTTTGATAATTATTGTTTTATTTGATAGGGCATACCTTCGGGGTATTCCCATATGAATTTTACTTAAAACGGTTCGGTAGTTTATTATTTTCATCTTTTTAGGGGCTTTTTTGAAGGAGGTTTTCTTTTTTAAGTTTTGTCTCACCTAGGTATTTGAGGAATAAAAAGTGACAATTTTATTCTACTTTTATGCAAATAAATATAAACATTAATTTGTATGCCCATTATATTTTATTAAAATTAATTATTTACTGTAATCTCACAAGATTTATTTTCAAATACACGCGATATCGCTATATATAACTGTTCATAATTTTTAGATAAAAAATACTGGCTTTGATAATGTACGCGACACATTATACCGAGTTACACAATGCATTGCAAGAAAATCTAATCTTGACAGTCAGTACGATCAATAAAAATGCACATTAGATTGTGACTATGTATTTCTAGTTTTTCGAGACAAACTTTTTCTTGGGAACTGACATGTGGGAGTGGCTTAAAAACATGGCAGACAAAAAATTGCAGTTTTAAAAAATTACATATATGATAGTGTTGACGATTAAAATATGCTATTAAATTTGAGTGAATTAATATCTTAGGTTGGTGATAACTTAAACCAGGATTTTTATCCCCTCCTCCCCGGTAAAAATAATGGGGGGGGGGGTAAAAATCGCCTGTTACGGCAGGCGATTTTTACCTCAGGCGAGATATGAAACCCTAAAAAATCAAACAAACAAACTGCTAATATTCACATCATATTAAGTCTAGGTACCTTAACTGTTTTATTGTTTTGATAAGCTCATAATTTTTCTGATAAGAAATGACATATTTTCATACCTAAAAAAATTTCGGAAAAAAACCCAGACAAAGTCGTTATTCGCGTCTATGTCTTTCTGTATGTTCGTGATAAACTTAAAACCCGCTGAATCGATTTCAATTTGATTTTTATGGTTGTATTGAACATTATCAGTTAGTGTTCTCACCATACTATGTGTAAACATATTGTGAGTGTGTTCCCCCCACGACGTAAGTGGCGTGCCGCGTAAGCTCTGGCTTTTCAGCGCATGACGTATATCCGTTCGATTTTTCGTCACATCAATTTTCTGACATTACTGTAGTTTAATTTTTTTTATGAGCGCGAGCTTAGATGTTTAAAAAAATGTCTGCTAAAGACGTAAAATTTGTGTTTGTATGTAGGAGGCGGTAATCTTTAGAACTACTGAGCCGATTCTAATAATTCTTTCACTAATAGAAAGTTATACTATCCCTGAGTGAAATAAACTTTATTTTATTTTGATAAATTTCGGGGGGGGGGGATAGTTCTTGTGGGATAGTAACAAAACGTAACTCTGAAATTCTGTTGCATTCTAGCGTATGGTATTGGCGGAATCCTACTAATATTATAAACCTCACCAGCCCGACTTCGCTTCGAAGGGGGAGAATTTTTTGCAGGGGGATAATAAATCATAAATTCTTAGCACCCGGGCGAAGCCGGACGAGACCACTAGTAATATATAAAGGAAAATTAAGTGTGCACATAGTGACATATGATATGTTTTATAGACATAAATAGAATTTTAGTAACGAGTTTTGGAGTCGAGTTCACGAACTGGTAGTGAATCGAGCTTTACACTAATGGCGGGCGACGGAGCTACATATATGTTATACGTGAGTTGAGAGCTATCGGCAGCATTATCCCCGTGTGCTGAGTTACTTCGGACAATGTCAATACTGCATCTGATAGTTCCCCCAGGCTGACCAGTCATAGAACCGACAGTCGAGTTTATAATTGATTGAACACTGTTCCCGGAATTCCCCGATCACCAATACACGTCCCGTTCTCTGACATACGTACCTATATGTGAACCGTACAACGTGTAACAGTGCTTCACAACATGTTACCTTAATAGATACTTCTTTTTACGTAAAGTGTTAATTTCGTGACTATTTATTTTTATAAGTTATTTGAATTTCCCGCTTTTTGGGATCTCGGGCGACGGAAGACGTTTTCAATCGTTTGTATCTATGGGAAAAGTAGGGATAACTGGCAGTCTATATTATTTTATGTTAGTGCAATGATTTGTTGACATTTTCATTATTATTTAAAATTTCTTTTAGGTCGGTGACTAGGTATGCGATTTTTCTTTGCTGTTTTTTTATTATTATATTATTATTTAAAATAATACCAAATTGAATTGGTACCAGCTCAAAATTGCCCTGACAGCTAGTGGTTAAAAAATAAAAATCACCAGCAGATATTATTACCTGTATTCGAATTTAATTTCAACACGAAATAGCCACGATCGTTGGAAATTAAGATGCCGTTGTTTCCATTGCTTGTCAATGAGTCATTTTTCTGAGAGTAGTTCTTTCAATTATCCGCGAGAGGCAGCACTTGTGGTAGGTACAAACATTATTTATTTCCAATAGTGTCTATTTTATTTATTTATTGTAAATTATAGACGCGTCAACAACTTAGGTCATTAGCGTCTTGATTACATCAAATAAAATAACTCACTTAAAACTAAATGACATCACAAAACATCCATGAGCGGAGGCGGGATTCGAACCCACGAGAGTCTGATCCAGAGACCGCGACGCTAACCACTGAACCACCTGCCCTCTCCAATAGTGTCGTATCATTTTAGTGGTATAACTTAATTCGAAGTTGCTATATTTAAATAGAGCAATTTGATCCTTGAAAACAGTTTTAAGAATTGTTGGAAATGAGAACTTCCGTGGCACAAAGGATCAATAAAAAGCAATACTGATTTTATTAAATTTGCATTTTACTAACGTTTCGGTATTCTTTATACCATCTTCAGAGTCAAATGCTGTCAATTTCTTTCAGTATTTTGTTTGAGCGATTAATGAACAACATGGTGATGACATTGTTGGTTTTTTTTAAATAAAAACTCATAAAAATTGTTAAAAGTAAAAAACTATGTAGTTATCACTTATAAAATTGGAAATAAAATCTGTGTTCACCTCTAATTAATATCCGTTATACTTAATTTATACTTATTATATATATATATATATATATTATATACTTAATTATTAAATTATTATTAAATTAATTAAATAATTAAGTAATATCACTAAAATGACACGACACTAATGGGGAATAAATAATGTTTGTACCTACCACAAGTGCTGCCTCTCGTGGATAATTGAAAGAACTACTCTCAGGAAAATGGCTCATTAAAAATCTATGTGTTAGTTACCAGGTTCTATTCTGAGATTAAAAATAAAAGAAAATGTATTCCTCGAAAATTTGTTGTAGGTAGACAATAAAATATCTGATTATTATTTAAGTAATTTAAAAAAAATGTCAAAAATGTTTAGCTGAAAATTTATTTTATGAACATAGTAATGATTTATGCTAATCTACTTTCCAAAATCATCGTCAATTAAATAATTTACTGTCACCACCGACTGAGAGCCACTGAACCACGGTACGGTATAGAAATACTCATATATAGGTATGTATATGCACAGTTCTACACAATAGGTCCACATTTCAGTACTTCTATATCATACAACCTATACATAACCTCACTTCACCTAGGCTATCAAACATTTTATGGTCGCATTCCAGAAAAACTTTGAAAAAATGTTTATTTGCACTATTTTCAATAGAAAGTCGTTAAAATAGTAGAACAATCCAGTTACAACATCCACTAAAATTATAAAACCGTCTTTTATATTTTTGCATTATTTTTACTTTATTTCAAACAAGTTTTTGAAGATGGAATGTACTTAAGCTGGTCATCGCCAGGGACCTAGTGTTGATCTGAAATAATAATAATAAAATAAAGTTAAAAAAACTAAAACTCGACAACGTAAAAGAAGTAAACAAGCTTCCAATATGAAAGGTAGTTACTTATTGTACATTATAGACGTTCGATAACAATGGTCATTAGCGTCTAATCCAATATGAAAAGTAGTCGGGCAAAAATATATTACCAAAAGTTTTAGTATGCTAGATGATGTCGATAGAGTATATATGGTAAACTAATAAAAATTTGTCAAATAGTGTAAAAAAATATACGAATTTTACTTAATAACATTCTGTAATGTCAGTCTCACAGATCGCCATCAAAACTTTAGGTAGCAATATTTTATTTTGATTTTTATAATCTGCACAATAATGTTATTATTAAACCCTAAATATTCATGGGACTTCAAGGCCAAAATCGCCCAGTCCGACACTGCTTCTAATATCATAGTAAAAAAAATGAATTATTTCAAAACACGCAAATAAAATTCACTATGATTTTGGAAATTCTAAAAAATTTTGATTTTTCGAAAATGCGAAAAAAGGCTTCCCAAGAGAAGCGACGTGATTTTCGTTAGGAAAAAAATTCTCATGATTTCAATTATCATGTCCCAGTGGGGAATTTGGAAACACTGCTTGTAATGTACAGTCCTATAGACTGTCAACAGTGCATTTCACGTGGCAGTTCATTGACAATCCTCTTGACAATTCACTGTTACATCAATGCGTTAGGTGAAATCCGGCCTTTACAAACAACACCGAATCACACTCGGAGGAAGTGTAACTTCTTATGCAATACTCGAAGGTTTTACAGTAAAATTTACTTTACTTATGAGATCGTGTATTTTACATTACACCCTACAGAAGTGAAACTTACTTACATAAAATCTATATAATAATATGTCTGGCAAACAGTGACTCTGAAGGTCGGTTTGTAAGTGGGAAAAGCTATACAGTTCGGTCGGCGGTATGAAAGCCGTCCGGCAAACAACTATAGTTAGCGATCTGGAACGTCAGTTTTGTAAGTGGGCTAAGCTATACACGAGGCTATACAGTTCGGGCGGGAACGGACGAACTGAATGAGCGCCGCTCGGCAAACAGTAATATTATGTTGCTTATATACACACTACAGAAATGAAAAAAATTACATCTAAATGTTATAAATTAATATTGTTATGAACCACCCTGTATATAAACGGCAAACAAAGAGTTCCGAGAAAGGATGTCTGCATACGGAATGTTCTAGAGAACGCGAGAAGCACTGAGCTTCAGTCCACGCAGTCTATATAAATCAGTGAATGGTGAGTCGTGCCATCAAGTGGATCAGTGATATAAATATTGATCAGTCAACGGGAATCAGTCAATCAGTGAAGTACTGGGCGTTTACAAGTACGGGCGATAATAATAGTGCGAAAATAAATAAGTTGACATAAATCTGATATAAATACAGTGACATAAATAATTACAAATAAATAATCCCTATATATATAGTATAGTCAGTTGTATCATTGTTTAACATATTACTAGAAGATTTTGATCCTTATGAGCGTAAATGAGGCCACTTTTAATAGAGGCAGCTAGACGTCGCACTATTGGCCATCTGTTGACTAGCATCCTAAGTTTTATTATTTAATCTTTGAGTACAGAATAATTGTAGAGTTTACAGAAGTGAGTTGTGTTGACAATCGTTAGGCCATCTGGTGACTAGCATCTTAATTTTATTTAAGACAATCTTGCGTCATTGGTTCATATTGCATAATATTTCGCGGTGACTATTAATAGACAACCCCTAACGTTCCTTCGAAACGCCTCTTTTTTGAGATGTTTATATTCACGAGGAATATTATTATAAGTATATAGAGGCAGAACCATAAGTAAAAGATTTTTTATAAAAATTTGTTTCATGCAAGTTTATTGACAATGTTGTATCCTGTGACATCGTATTTTTATTATTATTATGATAATCTGATAAATATTTTAAATTGCAATTTAAATAATCTGGCTGCCCGGTTGTGATCAAGTTGTCTACGAAGTATGCGATATGTAAATTTATGTTGTATACAATATATCTGAAGCATATATTTTAAAATTTTTGGATAAGCTGCGATGTTGACTGGTTTATACATGGTCCGTACACAATATCACAATAATTAAAAGATGATAAAATGAGCGATTCCACTAAGTATTTGTCTATGTATAATCCTAAATTTTTGCAGTAGTCTACAGAATTAGTTTGATGACCAGACAGCGTTACGGCACTTTAGCCAATTGATTCCGGCTTTCTATAGACATTATATTGAATTTAATTGGATTTAACATTAGGGCAAGACTTTTGGACCATTCTGATATTTTATTTAATTTTAAACTTAATAATGTTAATCATTATTATGTCAAACTAAAAATATTCATACATAAGAAAATTAGATAATCAAATTCATTAAAGGGGCCTACACACGATCAGTTTAACTGCGCAGTTTAACCCTTGTGGCGTCATGTCTGAGCGATAAACTGAGATAACTGCATAGTTCCGACAAATTTTAACGCAGGCTTTTGGCCTGCGCATTTGACTCTACTTTGCACCGATAAACTGCGAAGTCAGCTCAGTTAATTGAACAGTTGGCACAGTCATGTGTAGTCTTTAGGTAAGTTCGGTTTTGCGCTCAGATCAATCTGAGCGCAAAACCGAACTTCCCTTTCTAGTTGTGTCTAGCCACGCACGTCAGCTCTTCAAACTGAGAACAATTGAGGAGCAAACTGAAATAGCCCACACACCGTACAGTTCACACAACTGTGCAGTTTGACTGCACAGATAAACTGCGAAGTTAAACTGATCGTGTGTAGGCCCCTAACGATTGGAAAAATTGTGAAAGACTTATTTTAAATTCTTTTATTTAACAACAAATTTTACAATCTTAATGAATTTGATTATCTAATTCTCTTAAACTGCTTGCTTTTGTTAACTAATTAGTATAAGTTGCTATGATAGACTAAGAGCGGATAACACTTTTTTATGTGTTTTTAGAAGACTTGGAACTTTTTTTAAAAGATAACTTTTAAATATCTCTACAAGGGGTAAATAGTCTGTCATTCCAAACGCGGGGCAAAACTTTTTCTAGACTTTACTAATGATAAACACACATAAGTCTTTTTTCGCAAGAGTGAACAAAAAAATATGGGGTGGTTTTGCCCCGCGTTTGGAATGACAGACTATATACCCTTTGTAGAGATATATAAAATTCATCTTTTAAAAAAGTTCCAAGTCTTATAAAAACACATGAAAAAAGTGTTATCAGCTCTTAGCCTATGAATACATCAAAATATATTTTACGAGTGTTTGAACAATTTTTATTCAGAGACAAAGAAATATAAAATCAGATAGCGTTTACAGATAAATTATGTAACTAAACTAAGTTCACTTTATATAAGTTTTATACAGTCTCAACAAATTTCAAAACATTAAAATAATGTCAGCTGCGGCAGTGATGTAAATATCTTATATCATTATTTAGGATCAGTTAGAGGTAGCATTGACAATATCTGAGCTGTTAGTTCAACAATAATATAGGTGGAAGCACAAGTCAACATTGAGTTTGTGGGCCAGGGGAATGAAACGTAAGCGGGCAGCTATAGTATATTTTTCAGTACATGGAATCACTATCTTCCCATATAATATGTTAATCAATGGTTGTATATAATTAAGTGTTAATTACCGTTAGTTATTGAGGACAGTGCGGTGTAAACGGTTAGCATAGCGGCCTTTGGATCACACTGTCGTGGGTTCGAATCCCATCTCCGCTCATGGATGTTTTGTGATGTCATTTAGTTTTAAGAAAATTGTTATTTAATGTATTTAAGACGCTAATGACCTAATTTGTCGAAGTGTCTATAATCTACAATAAATAAATAAACCGTTAGTTATTGTTTACTTGTGCTGATTGTTACAACTGACTTTTCGTTGTTGCATTTATTATTATTGTATTTATAATTATTGTAAATAAATATTTATTCCGCCAACTCAGAAAACAGTTTTGTAACAATATTTACAGAAAATATATTCACAAAAATAGTTGTAGATTGTACATCCAGTTGCATAATATAATGACTTATATTTTACTGAAGCGTAAGTGACATTGTGTTAAAACGAGCGATAACGAGTTTTAACAGTAACATTTATTACCTACCTACTCACGAGATATATATGATATTTGTTGCCAAAGCCACTATAAACTGGCTGCTTATTTCACTTCATTTTCAGTATTTTCAAAAATTTTCGGCAGTTCATTTACGTCGCAAACTTCTCTTCTATAGTAGGCCGAGAGTAGGTGTCGCACGCACAATAGCAGGTATAATAGCGGGCGGATCAGGGCGAAAAACATAAATCTCACTACGGAAATGGTTTGCTGTCTCTGCACACTTATAGTGTGGGAAAGATACGTTCCCGCACATCGCCCAGTCAAAATTCACTTTACATGCATTTTCCATTTTTGCCATACCCACTAAAAATAGCAGCTTTACATGCATGTAAAGGAGCTATTTTATAGTGGATACCTATGGCAAAAATGGAATAACAACCCAGAGTACATAAAACAACGCAGCAAACTGTAGCTGTCACACACCGGCTCTTTTTCCTTATTGCCCCTGTACATTTGTACTCCCTCTATTTGTTAGCGTTAAATATTTAACGTTTGGGTTAAGCGACCCGAACTCGCAGAAGAGGTTACACTTCAATAACTGATGTATCTCAAAATGATTCGACGGAAAACTTCACAAACGACATTTTCGAAACGAATTTATGAAAACGTTTTCAGCAATTCTATTTTATTAAAAGAATTATGTAAGAGTTTTCAAAGTTTAAGTCAACAGTCGGGATGATGATGCTATAACATTATACAGGTTAAGTGCACAAAACTCTCATTATATGACTGTGACTTTTCTATGCTGTTTTGTCGTTCGAACAATCACATTCGTGTGGCACATTAAAATATCTTTATGCTATCAACTTTTTAAACTGCATTTCTTAAAAGCTTTCAGTTTAGATTTTACATTATTACAGTTATTTTATTTTATTACTAGCATGCATTTAACTAACCTTACCGACAGTGGCAGGCATCCCATTTGGTTAAACGTCGTCAATTTTTACGAACAATAGCACGTAGTTTTCAGTCTGGCTTCGCCCGAGTGTATATCGTTATTTTGTTAGATAGTCCGCTTATTGAGGAAGGTTATAGGCTACTCGAGTTTTTTTTAATTCAATCCTAAAGGGGGTAAAACGAGGGTGTAGAATTTTTTGTCAACTATTCCATATTGTTTGTGTTTTTGTACGCGCTAATCTCAGGAACTACCAGTCCGATTTGATTTTTTTTTTAAATAGCCCGTTTATTGAGGAAGGTTATAGGCTATTCGAGTTTTTTTTTTAATTCAACCCCAAAGGGGGTAAAACGGGGGTGTAGGATTTTTTGCCTATCTATTCTACATTGTTTGTGTTTTTGTACGCGCTAATCTCAGGAACCACCAATCCGATTTGAAATTTGAAAATCCCTGAGTGATATAGGCTATATTTTATTTTGATAAATTTCTCGCGGGGGGATAATTCCTGTGGTATAGTAAGAAAACGTAACTTTGAAATTATTTTGCATTATAAACAACACCAGCCCGACTTCTCTTCGCAAGGGGAGAATTTCTCGCGGGGGGAATAATAAATCATAATTTCTTAGCACCCGGGCGAAGCCGGACGGGGACCGCTAGTATACTTCATAATATAACTAATCGTAAAATTTGATATAATTCTTCAAAGGGACACTGTTCTAGAAAACGCCTATAGGGGATATAATACTTATATATACAAGATTTATGCGGGATGGGTATAATAATTTTTTAATTACTAACATAAATATAAATATAAAGGCCATACGAGTATTTTATGCGAACAAACGTTTTAATGTATAAAAAAAATAATAATTACATTGCTATATAGAAAATCTAGACTAAATGTTTTCACTGACGACAGTGGAAGAAAAATATCAGTAAATTGACCGTCAACACTCACAGCTCATTAACCATGAGAGTGTGAAGAAAATTCAATTTTTTCGATAAATCTTATATTGCATTATCTATAGTTTCTTTCTTTTATATTCACCTATCAGAAATCTTCAGGGCACTTTGAAAGCAAGAAACAAGGGAAGATGGAATTTGCCAATATAATGTGTATACAGTGTCGACAACTTCAGGGAACTTTGCCTTTTTAGGAAATTACAGCAGGTACAAGAAAGGGAAAAAGGAATTTTTTATATTCATAAAAAATTCCTTTTTCATGTCAATTTTCAGTCATTTTAAAGACGATTTTTTTATTATCATACATTGTGCTTATACTCTCAACATTACGAATATTTTTGAACCATGTCATTCAAATATCAAATTTCAGAGATTTGGGGAATCTGACAATGTATCGTTCTCTTTCAATGCGATAACAGATTAATCACAATATTTTTTTTAATCGGGTTTGATTTTTATTTTTAAAATACAGGTATTTTTAGCGCATTACAATTTGTTAAAAACATTTATTTTTTGTTAAAAATATCTAATTTTTATTAACAAAAAATGCAAAAGGGAATGGGTCTAAAAAGAGCGTACTTAGAACCCCGCTCGGAAATTTTGAAGAAAAAAGCTTGCAACATTGCGATATCTACAAGGTTCAAATTTGGCTATAATAATTTTTAAATAACATTTCCAAAAATGAACATCGAAAAATTTTTATCCGACCCCTAGGTCCCGCCACCCGACCGACGCCAATAGTGTATTGTGCCATATTATGGCAAATACACTAACAAGTTAAAAATTATGTGGTGGAAGTCCCGGTGTTTATGGTGGGAGAACGTGTCTCCAATCGTGTGAACAAGTTTTTTTTTCCATGCAACATAATATAGGAAAAAATATTTTTTTAATTTAGGTTCACATTATTATAAAAGCTTAGATCGTGACTAATAAACTATCATAGAATTTACGACCAGGCTTTTATAATTATGAACCCAAATTAAATATTATTTTTTTTAGTACATTTCAATAAAAGTTTATTCATAAAAAAATTAAGACACCATTTTGGTAAGTACAATTATTTTTGATAATTTTGCTCTACAATACCCCAAGGTAATATAGATAGGTACTGTCAATAATTTTGCGAAAAAATGAATTATCTTAAACTTGCCGGTTCCGTCAAAAAATATTTTTTTAACTGCGGGTCATTATTTCATATACTGGATGGTGACCGTAACTGCCGAACATAGGACTTTAACATGTAAAATCAAACTTTCGTAATTTTCTCCTTCCCTTATTATTTTAGGCAAAAAATCTTCAAATAAAAGTTTTAGAACCTGAAATTCTGCATCTAAATCAATAAACAATAGTAGATTGTATTTCTAGTGTCGTAATGGGATTTAGCTCTAACGAGTTGAGACAGTATGTAAAAACGAGACATAATACCATTACAGTTGAGTAAATGTAAGCTCATTCCGCCGCGAAAGTGGAAAGGTTCAGGTTAGAGTCCTGACTGTGACTATGGTTGGTAAAATGATTTTTTCCAATATGTTTCGAATCAATTATATAATTCCAACGAAAAATTTTGAATTGCAATTCAGCCGTATAAATCTATTAATTTATCTTATTATAATACCATTACGCACGAAAAATATAATGGTATTTTTTGACATAACCATTACAAAATACCTACTTTTCATTTCATTTTCAGTATTTTCAAAAAATTTTGACAGTTCACTTGCGATCCCCATCTTTACATTTACTGCAGGCCGTGAGTATGTATAATAGCGGGTGGATAGAACGAATAAACATACGTTATACTATGGCAACTGTTTATGTACCGCACTAGCTATGTTATGAAACCACTTTCGGCACACCTGCCTATTAAATGACCCAATACAGGCCAGTATACCTATACATGCATGGAAAGTAGCTATTTTGTAGTGGGTATGGCAAAAAATTAATTTTGAATGCTTAGTAACGGCAGAAATTTGATATGGAAATGTCGAATATTACCCTAGAAGTAGACTACAGAAGTAGGCGGTCCTAATATGAGCGCGAAATTTAAAATAGAGTCGACTGGCCTTCAAAAATGTATGGGGTTTAAATGAATATTCGTTACTATTCTCTTAAAACACATTTCTTACCAAAACAATGGCTGTTTCATAAAAATAATTATTAAATCCCGTCATTATTGGCTACAAAACTTTATTATTTCGTGTGAAATAATTTTTTATTTGAAATTGAAAATTTGTGAAAAATGGATGCCGTAACTTGATTCATCCAGTCACCCAGTGACGTTTATTCTAAAATCTAACCTAACAACCTCGTTGACGTTAATTGTCGAGGTATAATTTAAGCAATTATAATTAGATATTGAGTTTGTTCTTTCCATTTGGAGTTAGAAAAATATTTTGAAGTCGCCTGAGTTACGCTAGATCAAGTGAAGGTACGCTAAAAGTATAAAAAAAATATTTTCACCAATTAGGTATTGGATATCTAGGTATTATTTTAGCTTTTTTTTCAGTCGGAAATGTAAATTTTTTGCAGTCATAATTTTCATTATGACTGCAGTCAGGTACAAAATATCACCCCATAATAAATTGCTTTAATTATTAACGACGAAAACGTGTTTAAAAAACGAGGTTATGTCAGTAGAATGAATGAAACTTGACAGTTATGTCCTGCCAAGGCGACGGGTAAGACTGATTCAAATTCAATTCAGAATGTACAATTCTAGTTAGAAGAAGACAGTTGCGACTCAGAAGGAGACAGCTACGACTCCGCCATGCCTTCCTTTCCTAATCTGTAGATACCGAAAGCTATGCATGCTTTATTCTGATAAAACGTCATATTCCATGACTAGTGGTATCTATTTCTGAGGTAATTTTCGATATTTGTATATCAAATTTCTGCAGTTACAAAGCATTCAAAATTAATTTTGTTTACTAAGATGCAGAATTTCATGTTCTAAAACTTTCATTTGGAGATTTTTTACCTAAAATAATTAGAGAAGCAGGAAATTACCAAAGTTTAATTTTACATGTTAATGTCCTATAATCTACAATATTATGTTCGACTGTCACGGTCACCACCCGGCATACAGACTATATGAATCTCTTCTCTAGTCTCTAAATAGTATAAAACAAAGTCGCTGTCTGCCTCTGTCTGTTTCTCCGCTTACTTCTTCTAATCCACGCAACGGATTTTGAAACGGTTTTCACTAATAGAAAGAGCGATAAACGAGGAAGGTTTGTGTATGTAATTTGTAAATATTTGGTACAAAATGGCTGAACTATGACGGTGTTTTGTCAAAAAAAACTGTTTTCGTACGCTTAATCATAATTTCATACCACCCGGGCGTAGCCGGGACGGGCCGCTAGTTATACATATTTAAATAATTAAATCATCAAAAAAATTATTTCATTTCAACAATAAATGCGATCAACTTGTCAGCAGCTACCCATGATTTCCCCTTCATGCACATAGGTTTATAACGTGCCACTATATGCAACGTACAGGCACGTAGGCTACCAGAAAATTGCCTTAAATATAATTCTTTCATTATAATATGAATGTTTAAGACATTCTGAAAAGTCGTAAACTGGACTATTGACCATATTTTTCAATATGTGACCCAACGTGCGGTAGTGTGACAAATTTTTCCCCTACAAACGATAAAAGTTTCCTAAACTGCATCGGCTATTGTTCAATTTCACACATAACGGTGCAATATAAATGAACTTTTACAGGTCTTCTACCAATAAAAGTTTTCACAGATAGATTTGTGTTAAGGAACGAAATAAAATCAAAAATAAAATAAACGGTAGTAGTAAATTTCACTGTACTTCTTATGCTCCGGGCATGTTTTATAGAGCAAAGAAACCAACAAAAATAAAAGTACGTACATACTGGCATATAAAATCGATAAGAGTGACGTTTCACTGTAAATTGTTCACATATTGAATTAATTTTATTTTCTTTTAAATTTCAAGAACGAAAATCCTTTTAAATTGTAAGAACGTGAATGAAGTTTGACATAGTACTTACATGCCCTCCACCTCATTGCAATCTTGCCTCGCGGAGACTCCACAGTTTTTTTTAAATTTCAATTTTTCTGCGTTTTTTAATTTATAAAGTGTTAATTAAATTAATAGTTTTCTCCTTTTTATTCAAATAATAATATTTAAGCTTTATTTTGATAACCTTACAGATTCACTATCTTGAATTTTGGCATATTAATGTAGTGCGTTTTTTCAAAGTCCAAAGCACACTTATAACATTACACTATTTTGAAACGTCAAAAAATTGATTTTTAAAATTATAAAATTTTCTCCAATATCCGTACATCAAATGTTGATCTATTACTTAGATAGGTACTAAAACCTTCCTCAAGAAAAATTCTCTAAATGATGGTGAAAACCGCATCAAAATCCATCAAGTAGTTTAGAAGCCTTAGCCGAATACACAAACAGGCGCAGCCGGACGACTTTATTTTAAAATATTAATTACTAGCGGCCCGGTCCGGCTTCGCCCGGGTGCTATGAATTTATGATTTATTATCCCCCCTGCGAAGCGAAGGTGGGCTGGTGGTGTTTATAATATTAGTAGGATTCCGCCAATACGTCGTTAAAATGCAAAGTAACGTTTTGTTACTATCCAACAGGACAAGAACTATACATTTTTCCGGGATGAAAAGTACCCTAGATGTCCTAACTCCTATTTCAGGACCTAAAGTAACTATATATACCAAATGTCACGAAAATTCGTTCGGCCGTTACGGAGCTGAGTGGTAACATGCACATACATACACACACGCACGCACATGCGCGCACGCACGCACGTACGCACGCACACACACACACACTTTCGCATTTATAATATTAGTAGAGATTATTATAAGATAGATATAGAAGATTATAGATTGTGTTCTGAAAGCTTTGAATTTACTGGAATTTACACATCAAGTCTGCAGGCGTGTGGAATTGTATATCTATACATTTTCGAAACCTACGTGAGAGTTGGTTTAGTGACAAATAACACTAAAATAGTACGACAATCTAATAAAATATATTTAAAAATCAAACCAAAATTCCGCAAAATACTGATCACACATTCGTATAACATAAAAATAGAAATAGTTAACAAGCTTTGTAGATATCTAAAAACGAATTTCACAAGAAAAAAATTGCAAATACATCTAAAGAAGAAAAAAAAAACGAAACAAAAGCGAACCGACGAACAAAACAAAATCAATGACAATTTTATCTCACGTTCACTATATTATAATTTCGAGCAAGTTTCCAACCAAATAATAAAAGAAAAGCTATACAATCCCACATACAAGTGAAGTACAATAAAATCAATAGCTATCAAAGTTTCACTGTATTACTACTACTACTATGGGTTTTCATCACGTTTCCCAACCCTCCCATTTCTCATTAATGGGAATGGTGGTCAGTGGCCGGAGTTAATGCGGCGTCAAATACAATAGACACCTGGAACACAGCATGCCCAATGCCCATTGTCTCTCTGATATCTTCTGTACAGAGAACATATAAGGGAGCTAGGGGCTAGTTGTAACAGGGCAAGTATAGTAAAGCTTCCTTCCTACGGCCTGTAATATTGCAGGCCAGGCCGCGCCAACTCTTATCAACACGCCGTGGGAAGGATCCCGCCCGCGGTAGCCCGAAAAATTACGTGATGGCGCGACCGATTCGCCGCGAGTCGGTAACTTTAAAGGCGCGACCAGGCGCAGCGCGGCCGAGCCTGTCACTTTTTGCTTGGTATTCATTTTTATGTCAACCGTGCTGTCGTACCTAGGCAAATATGGAGTGGACAAGCGAAGCTACTTTTGAGTTTTTAAGTGTATACGAAAACAAACATGCTTTGGTGAACACAAAAAGAGCAAACTATAAAAATAGAAATGACCAGCTCAGCAAGATGTGTGGAGTAGAATAATTAAAGGACGGTATTGTCGGTAACATCCCGATTAAAGAAATAATAAAGAAAAAGTACAACTTAATATCAATTTATAGGAAGTTGCTTGTTGTTTCGTTGGTTGAGATAGTTAAAGCTGCTGGCCCAGACTCTTCGTGAGAAGAGGTGGTCTGGGCTCGCCTGAGGCGCAGGCTCGTCCGCACAAATCGGCACGGTGCGGCCCGGCCTGCAATATTACAAGCTTAACTCGAGTTTTCATCTTGTTACTATACCTACTTGCCCCAATCCTGTTACAACTTGCCTCAAACTCGGGGTAAGTTGTAACAACGCACTTTTTCTTAGAAAAATGATAGTTGATAAAAATATACAAATATTTTCAATTATTTTTCGATTCCAAATCTTCATGGTTTCCGGGCTTGTAGGCCGTGGTCCGGTGGTATTTCTACCTGACGTTTCGTCTACAACTGCGGTAGACGAAACGTCAGGTAGAAATACCACCGGACCACGGCCTACAAGCCCGGAAATCATGAAGATTTGGAACAATGCCGGCCGTGAAAGCTTGCACACTTGGATATTTTTCGATTGGACACGATACTTGAATAATTAAACTATCTATGAAAATAGTCTACTTTAAAATATGTTATGTTTCAGCAAAATGATTGTATTACAAAAACTTGTAATACAATCATTTTGCTGAAATGTTACAACTTGCCATCTCCTCCCCTACTTAATGTATGTGGCCACAAGACAAAACCACTTATCTCCAATTGTTGGAGACTTTTTCTTCATATAGATTTTTACTTGCATGTTTCGCAATATATTTTACCCGGCTACTTTTCATACTGAAAGCTTGTTTTGTTGTAATAGGCGTGATTGGATTAATTTTTTTATGTTCGACTTGCTTTCATTTTATTATGTTTTGAACTAGAGAACAGACAATTGAATTTGCAATTTTTTTAACGAGTTTGTAGAGGATTTAAATACTTTTCAAATGACGTTAACATGACGCCCCTTGCTATCTAAAAAAATTGAGTTCATAGTGCCCCTGGCGCCATCTTTGAATTTCTAAAAACAAATTTATCTTCAAAGATAGTTTATGTGATAAGATTATATTTCGATTTTGTCCGAACTCTTTAACTTAATTCGTTCAAAAGTGGTAGGGGGCTGAGGACATATTTTTAGACGCGCACTGTACAATTAATGTAATACGTATTGATGAATATGAAACGTTCAGTAAAAGTATTTTGCTGGACAGCTGGTGTTTGTAATATCAAAACGTCAATATTCCGTTTAATTTTGATCAGTGTAAAGCAGGAATCACACTACAGACTGCCAGCCGTACGATTCTCAATCACACTGTAGTTTGGTGCGGAACAACTGCTTACCCCCCACCCAAGAAGTTGTTTACAAACATTGACGAGATAAATGTCAAAATGTCGACGTAATATTCCGAGTGCGTGTATTATTATAAAAAAAATTCGGGTCGCAGTGCCAAACCCTGCCGACAATATAGTGTATTTGCTAATACAGGCATTGTGGCATTATTATGTAAACTTAAGTTTGTTTTTTGACAAAATAAAAAATTTAACCCCTTAATACATCCCTTAAAATAATTAAATTTTTCTAAATTTCAATATTAGACATGGATTTTATCAGTACACCCAATTAAATACACCCTTCCATATCTAAGTAAATCCGTATCAACAAACCAGTGTTTTCATAAAATTTGAAAGTCCGGTCCTGTCGGGCCGATTTTATTAAAATTTTAGCAGCACATTTTAATCTTTACTAAAGAGTTAAATTTCAATTTTGAAACGATTCTGACAAATTTTTCGGTATTTTTGGGCCCAAAAACTTTTTGGAACCCCTAAATACAACCCTGAAAATGGTCCGATCGGGCCCATTTTAAATAGGCTTCTTGCGGTGATGGGTTCCAATGTGTGTGTGTACCAAATTTCGTTTCAATCGATTAAGTCTGTCGAGAGTTATCGTGTACACACACACACACACACACACACACACACATATATATATATAAACATTTTCAAAAATGGTGCCAAAGTGTTCAGGAGGCTATGAAACGTCGAGAAATTTTGGTCCGACCCCTAGGTCCCGCCATCCGACCGACGCCAATAGTGTATGTGCCATATTATGGCAAATACACTAATAATTCACATCCAACAACACGCGAATGCCGCAAAAAATAATAAAATAAACCAAACGTAACCTAACTTTTTGACGTGAATGTGTCTTAAAACATCAGCTGTCATCTTATCGTGCTCTGATTGGCTACGGCTGGGAGCCGTAGCCAATGAAATAGAAACAGTTCTATTTTCCAGCCGTACGCTGTGCGCTGATAGGTCGAGAGCTACAGAAGGTTCCTAGCCGCAGCCGTCGACGGCTACGACTACGGCTGGCAGCCGGTAGTGTGATACGTGCTTTAGTGTATATAATTAAAGCTAAACTAACGGGTGTTCCCCAAAGAACTTATGTTACAAAACTTTCCTGTTATATTTTTTTCTTTATTCGTAAATAATTTATAAGCTTTTACATCACTGCATAATTAAATATCTTAGAAAAGTTTTAAATAAATTTTAAGATAATTACGTTCATTCAGAAACTTTGTTAACTACATTTACAAAATTGTAAGGAGATATATTCACAACTATGATTAAAATTAACTACATTTACAAAATTGCAAAGAGATATTAGCTTTGTTCCAACCACTCTGAATACCGTAATATTACTGTCACGCTCATGCGCAGTGAATAGAACGCGTTCCAACCGAACTTGGGATCGTTTGTGGACGATTCTTAAAGCGTTCCAACCGAATTTGTGACAGTTTGTGAACGGTTTCCGAACGATCATTTCGGTACATGCTCTAGACATGAAACCAAAATGAAACTGTAAAACTGACATGCGCATTAAGCACTTTGTTACGTTTGTCTCTGTTCAATACCAACTTGAGACAGTTGTTTATTCATTTGTAATTTGTTTTATTTTTGTTTTGTCTCGTCTTTAATCAAATATCTCTTTATTCTTCATTTGAGATTTGTTTTGTTTTTGTTTGTTTTTGCAAAATTATTAATTTAAATATTTATATAACGGTCACAAAAGCATTCCAACCAATGTGTACGTTTGTACCGTCACATAACTGTGCAAGGTTGACGCATGCGCACAAAACCGATAAAAACAGTTTCGTTACCGTTTCAAAACGATCCATTTATTGCAGGTTGGAACATAGCTATTCACAACTATGATTAAAATACTATACTTCTCATATTAGCTTTCTCTACAGAACAAGTGGTGTAGTGGTGAGAGTACTCGACTTGTATACCTACGTAAAAAAGTTCAAATGCCGGTTGCGGGAAGTGCGGCATACGATATATTTCCTTGCCATGATGATTATTTAACCAACTTCTATGCTCCAGACAACATGACCAACGTAGGCTAATGTTGACAAATGTATTGGCAACCAATGTTGGGTATGGTTGGGCATGTATGATAATTTGATATGTCCAGTATTTTGACGTAGGACGATCCCACTTCCAAAAAAATTATTCGCAACCGTCAGATATTTACAATTTTTTTCACTAATACAAGGTCGTATTTACAATTCCCCAGACACACTGTTTTGCATTATGATATAACAGCTTTATAGAGAAACGTCAAACTTTGTACTGAACCTTTGTCAAACAAACTGAAAAGCACATCACGCAGGGGACACAACCTAAGTGAAGACAGATTTCACCTTTGAATTAATAAATATTGATACCCGTTTAATATTAAACAGCTACTGCTTGATGCTGCAATTTTAATAGGTTGATCGAAGCAGTCCTACTATTGTAATTTAATCTTTCTATTTAAGGATTATACAATACACAGTGTGTCCAAAAAACTTAAATTTAGAAAATTCACTACTTAGTTTCAGTTGATAGCCTTTGTTAATAGTATTATGTCAGTAATATTACAGTGAGCAATTATGGTTTTTTCATAGAAAATACAGGCCAGGTGATTCAGAAATAGAGGCGGGAAAAACGTGGGTATAATGAAGTCAAAGAGAGTTAGCATGGTTTAAAAATTAATTTTATGTTATTTTAAATTTTAATCAAAAATTATTCACTAAATTAAAAATTATGGAGGGCAGTATAGCCTAGTGATTAGCATGCTTGGTGCCGCAACCTCTAGATTGGACTGCCGTGGGTTCGAGTCCCACCTGCGCTCATGGATGTTTTGTGATGTTATTTAGTTTTAAGTTAGTTGTTATTTAGTGTAGTTGAAAGACGCTAATGACCTTAGATGTCGACGCGACTATAATCTACAATAAATAAATTAAAAATTATGTAATATTATGTACTACTTCTGTTTCGTAAATTCAAGGTACAAAGTAATCAATGAGTGCAGGCTAGTTAATAAAAACAAAAGTATTTTTTATTTGATTGTCAAAACGCGAGAATAAGAGTTGAAATAGCGGGGAAAATTACACATTTTTTACATTTAGTTGTATTATTTTAAAACGAACTCAAAATTAAAAGAAAAAAAGTAAAACGCAATGACGTACTTACATAAAATATCAGAAACTTTATTAAACAATGAAATTCACAGGAACTCACAAATTCACAAACTCACAAATGTTGCACAGTTTTATTAAAAGTGTGTGCTTCAGGGACACGATTCCCGACAAAACGGTTAGCATGTTAGCATACCGTCTGCGTGCTTCTACAAAATATCCGTCATCTTCAACGTATAATAAACCAGCTTCACCGTATAATAAAATCATGTTTGTATTCTTAAAATGTGCTATACTGTTTTATGAATATCACAGCAGAGCAATCGGTAATAACTGATTATAAAATTATGCATTTTAACCAAATTTTATAGCAGTTACATAATCAGTGAGAAAGGTTTGCATTTAGTCGGTCTTGCACACTATAAAATTTATTTCGCCAGTGGCGGGTACAATTTTTCTAATAAAATTTGTTCATTTTTTTCTCGAAAATGAACCTGCCGATTTCTTTCATATTTTAGGATAGGGGAGAACCACCTAATAAGAGACGAATCGGGTAATAAGAGACGTGACATTTAAATTCTAAGACAACAAGAACTCTTGGAGATCTGGCATTTGGCAGATAAACACCTTTGGTTGTTTGTGTGTCAATAAAAAAATATGAACATTCAACTTTCATCGGTAGCTTGTATATAATTTTTCAATTTTTTTTCTACTTTTTCGTCTCTTATTACACGAATAGTATAATAAGAGACGAGGCTTGTAGTTTTCGTAAACTTTACATTACGAGGTGCAAATTATACTAAGAGCCACATTATAAAGCGGCAAACAAATTGTCTAAGTTTCATTTCTTTATCTCAAATAGAAAAAAATCTGGAAACGTTTAAAAATTAATAATAAAAAGTTTACCTTCAAATTCAAAATAAGTCAAACAAATTCAATGCAAAAATAATTGATTATTTCTATTTCACAATAATAAAGTTTAGTAAAGTGTGTTTTTTATAAAAAATTAAATTTTATATTCCAAATATGTAATTAAATCGAATTCTATAGGTACAAAAATACTTTATAATGTATCTTCATCACTTTTCAAGTGATGAAGAGACATTTCAAAGTATTTCAGGTTTTCTACCTCCTCCCATGATTAATTTAGTATCTTTGTAGTGTTATCCCAAAGCAGATTTTGGGACGTGGTAAAGGGAAGCACTTTTTGCAAAGAGTAACCATGTTTCAGTTTTCACGGCTTCGATGGCTGCAATCATGACATTCGCGTAATATGTGCATCGTTTTTTGTTACTTTTTCTTTTTTCAGGCATTTTGATCTAAACTAAATAATAAAATTGTCAACCAGTGCCGTCTCTTATTATCTGATATACCTGCTCTTATTACCCGGAATTTGCCCTAGAACGCGTGTAATTAGAGACGACGCAATATTTGCCAAACCATCAAAGTACCGTGAACAAAACTAGTTGAGAAAGAACCTAACCTTAAAGAAGAAACTTTTAAAATATTTGTCATGGCATTCATAAACTAATTTTTAAGTTGGAAAACAAAAGTATTGTAATAGTGGACAGTCTTATCTAATGCCTAAATTACCGTTAGCCAAGCAAAGATAAAATTTTCGAAAAATATTGAAGAGAAACTTATCGGCGTATTTCTAACATGCACACCACATATGAAACTCAACGGCACGTGTGTTTAGAATCCTCCTTGACATATGAGCGCGAAAATATGAATCTCGTCTCTTATAACCCGATTCTCTTATTACATGGTTCTCCCCTAGTGATTATTTAAGCCTATTTGATTTGTGGAATTTTTTTCCGCCTCTATTTTTAAAAAACTCGGGTCGCAGTGCCAAAACCCTGCCGACAATATACCTAGTGTATTTGCTAATACTGGCATTGTGGCTTTATTATGTAAACTTAAGTTTGTTTTTGAACAAAATAAAAAATTTAACCCCTTAATACATCCCTTAAAATAATATTTTTTTTCTTAATTTCAATATTTTTATCAATGCAACCTCGGTACCAAATTAAATACACCCTTCAGTAAGTAAAGCACTATCCGCAAACTAGTGTTTTCATAAAATTTGTAAGTCCGGTCCTGTCGGGCCGATTTTATTAAAATTTTGGCAGCACATTTTAATCGTTACTAAAAGGTTAAATTTCAATTTTGAAACGATTTTGAGAATTTTTTCGGCATTTTTGGGCCCAAAAACATTTTTCAACCCCTAAAAACTACCCTTAAAATGGTCCGATTGAGCCCATTTTAAATAGGCTACTTGCGGTGATGGATTTCAACGTGCCTACCAAATTTCGTCAAAATCAATTAACTCTTTCGAAAGTTATTGCCCGCACACACACACACACACATATATATATATATATATATATATATATATATATATATATATATATATATATATATATAAATAGACATTTCCAAAAATGGTGCCAAAATGTTCAGTAGGCTATGAAACGTCGAGAAATTTTGGTCCGACCCCTAGGTCCCGCCATCCGACCGACGCCAATAGTGTATGTGCCATATGGCAAATACACTAATAAACCTGTATATTGCTAATTTATTAAAATATAGGTATACTTACCTAATTTTAAAGTAAATAATTACTGAGAGTGCGATATTTGATTATAAGTATGTATTCATTGAAAAAAAAATCTGTAAATCGG
This sequence comes from Mongoloraphidia duomilia, assembly GCA_039654895.1. Lineage (NCBI taxonomy): Eukaryota > Metazoa > Arthropoda > Insecta > Raphidioptera > Raphidiidae > Mongoloraphidia > Mongoloraphidia duomilia. The sequence goes on from CM077516.1 coordinate 64,391,605, forward strand.
TTAACCCTGCAGGTCGAGCTGCCTGACCCTGCAGGTTTGAGCTCGAAGAGCACAAAAGTCTACTTTAATTTTTGAAAAGCTATAACTTTTGATTATTTTCCTCATGGAAGTAAAATTTGAAAACACATTACTTCTTTTCTTTCCTCAAATGATTAAAACATTTAAACAGTATTGCTTGATACACATATTTCTATAGGAAGAATAATTTAGACACAATGACAAAATCAACCTTCTCGTTTAATATTAAATAGCTACCGACGACACCATACTGCAACTTCTTTAAGTTGATTCATACACTAGATATCCATGATGAAGCCATGACAGACGACAGAATTCACCTTTTGAATTAATAATATTGATTCTCATTCAATATTAATCAGTATACCTGCTTGATACTCAGCTTCTTACACGTTGGTTCGTCAATATCATTGGTCATAAGGTTTATGTCGTTTTAAAATATTTTTAAATACTCTGCAAATATAGTTTTTATTGGTTTTTGCAAGAAGAGTCTAGCCGTCAGACCATGAGAAGCACATACAGTTTACAGGTTAATACAGTGTGTCCCCGGATTGAGTTCACAATAGGTGAGATTGACCTAAAATTTTCGATTTGGAATTTCATATTTTGGGATTCCGCCCTGCTTGGTCTGAAACTTATTTTTAGTTTACTTTCGATTTTTTTAAATCAAGTAGGCCTTTACAGTTGAGCAAAATCTCTTTTCGTTTCAGGTAAAGTACATTTTCCGTTCATAGTACGCAAAAGTGTTACTAAGAAAAGTTGTTCACAATGAAAAGTTATGGCGTTATGCAAATTTTCAGAATGAGCGGCCTACTTTGTTAAAATCCGCTTTTGTTTTGTTTTGTTTGAAAAACAATCGCGTCGTAGTAAAGAAAACAATTTACTGTCATTATCTTAGATACACGTCAAAATCACCCTGTTTTCTCATCTAAGATTTATCATGTAATCGTTAATAATAAAGAAATATTTTTCTCCTATTTTCTACTTCTATTATCAAAGTAGGCCGATCATTCTGAAAATTTGCATAACGTCATAACTTTTCATTGTGAACAATTTTTCTTAGTGACACTTTTGCGTACTATGAACGGAAAAGGTACTTTACCTGAAACGAAAAGAGGTTTTGGTCAACTGTAAAGGCCTACTTGATTTAAAAAAATCGAAAGTAAACTAAAAATAAGTTTCAGACCAAGCAGGGCGGAATCCCAAAATGTGAAATTCCAATTCGAAAATTTTTGGTCAATCTCACCTATTGTGAACTCAATCCGGGGACACACTGTATACTACTTTGTATACCATCAAAACAGCTGTAAATCAAACAGTTTTCATAGACGACCTGGTAGAGCGTCTACTCCATATGTAGAAGGTCGATGGTTTGATTCCGGTTAGCATTATTAAGGTTTTTTGTTTTTTTTACAACTACTCCATATTCCACTTGATATTTTTTCTATTCTTGTTTATATTGTCTCTATTTAATTATTTTTTTATCATACAATCACATTTAGAGGGGTGTGCACTTTTGGCTTTGCCAACGAGTGCGGAAGGAGACTTTCTCGCGGGGAAGATGTTGGTGCAATGGCGTTTTTTACGGGACGAAAAGATGGGGCTGCAGGGGGAAGCTCCCCAGAAAATTTACGCGAGGGGTTTTAGTGCGATGTGGCGTTTTTTACAAAGTGATAAAGGGAATGCAGGAGGGGAATTCCCCAAAAAAAGTGAATTATTTAGACTTTTGTGTTTTTGCGTTGATGGTGGCATATACGTTATTAGCGTGGTTGGAGGGCGGGACCCACATCCAGGAGCCGGAAGCTAAAAATCTCGACCTTTCACATTATTTGGAAATGTTTATATAATGTGTGTGTGTGATAATTGAAATATTGTGGTTGTTGATATTTTGTTTCTCAAACAAGATCTCCATTATGTCAATATGACGCGTAAAATGATCAGGTTTTTGTGATACTAACCTATTGTCGGTTACGATATCAAGCAACGCTTTCTCAGAGAACATGTATACATAAATATGTACTCTAATACAGAGGTCAGCTCAGCCGATGCCTGGGAAATGAGCAGATCGTTGAGAAGTTCATATTGGTCATTCTCAACTCTCAAGTAACCAGTTACCTACTGAACCAGTAAGTACTATGAACTTCATACATATATGAATGAATGTATTTCTTTTGACTTTTGAGAGATCTAACGAAAATTATTCCCGATGCTCGAACGGACTTGAAGAGAGCTTAATTCAATCGCTTAGAAGTACCAACCTATAGAGCCGAACGAAAACACACTGCTCGTGCCATTTAGATAAATTTCATTAATACTATACAACGTAATTTTGACTTGAATAACGTCTAATGTCTCATACTGGGATGGCATTTTAGAAATATTAGATGTAACGAACATAGTCGGAAGTGGTTGGCATTCGAAACAAAACATATCTATGATGATTTTAATTTCTACATTTATTGACTCAATATGGCGCATACTATTCATAATTTCGTTCTGAAACTTTGTTGCTGGGATTTCAATTCTTCTTCTCTTTTGATCGTTTTTCATTAAATTTATGGCAATTGGACCTTATTTGCAACTTCAAAGGTAATATATTTCATATTTTAATTATATTTTAATTTTTACCATATTAACTTCAAAAACATAATGTAAAAATCAAAGTTTTTTTGACAATGTTTTAACAAATTTTAATGTTTAAATTTTTAGCTAAATGACAATTAGGTGAAAAAGATTCTGCCTGAAGATGACATATCTATGTCGAAACATGTAGCAGTGGTAAATAAATTGTTATATTTGCTTACTGAACTTTATATCTTGTGAGGATTCATTTTTTCCAATTATTGTTTAAAACATATCTAGTTTAAGGTCTCAAACACAGTAAGCCAGGTGTGGCCGTGTAACTTTCCCGCACACCTGCCTGTTAATTTAAGTGACCCATTACAGGCCGGTATACAATGTACATGCATGTAAAGTAATTATTTTATAATGGGTATGACAAAAATAATATTACAGAATTATGAAATTGTTTAAACAATGGATATTTGCTAATTTTTAAGGTGCTGAAATGCTGCAGGTCAAAATTTAGCTATTAATTATTTATTGTTATTGTTTTTGCCTTGTATAGGGTTTTCCAATTCGGGCGGGTCGATGTTGAAATGGAATAAAACAAGCTGTGTGTGAGGTATTAACGAAATTCTTTATTTATTTGAAAGGCCCGAGGGGTAAATATCTGAGGATTTATGGTGTACAGCGTGAAGGAATTACGAGGATTTATGAGGATTTATAAGGATTTATGAGGATTTATGAGGATTTATGAGGATTTATGAGGATTTATGGGGATTTATGAGGATTTATTGAGGATTTATCGAGGATTTACAGAAGAATTAAATCAGCTGTTTATGTTATGCGCGTGCGCGTAACATTTTTTAATTTGCCCGACCGCATAAACCGGCGGCATTGTGAATAAAATTTGTTTTTGGTGGTGTCATGCAAGTTTGTGTGAGTTCCAAGGTAAGTTTATTATAATATTTATCTCGTGTTGGCATTATTGTACCAAATACAATAGGGTATTTGACTAAAAGTTTTTTTTTGTTATATTAATAGAGCAGTAAATTCTGTACAAAATTACATCTAAATCACTTAATTATGATTTCAAATTAGCTCAAAAATAATTTTTGAAATATTTATGTGAGCCCCGCTCGCTAATAACCGTTTTTGCTCCACGAATCTATGACGCCATAGTTTTTATGAAGGTACGTTTCTATCTACGAACTCGATGCTAATTATATCAGAAACTTACATACCTACCTACATTTTATAATATTAGTATAGATAATAAAAAAATCCTACACTCAAGTTTTACCCCCTTTGGGGTTGAATTTTAAAAACTTGAACAAGCCTATAACCTTCCTCAAAGAACGGGCTATCTAAGAAAAAAATTTTTTTTTTAATTGGACTGGTAGTTCCTGGGATTAGCGCGTTCAAACCAACACACAAACAAACCAACTCTTCAGCTTTATTGTTATAATATACATATATAGTCCAATCAAATGGTCGAAAAAATAGGTCTGAAATTGCGTTAATTAGAAGTTTGATGAAATTTTAATTGTAGATAGGGGGTGCCACTAGAACACTCCAGCCAAGTTTCCCCCCTCTGATTCCGCAAGGGGTGCCCGCCATCTTGAATTTAAGGGATGAAATCATTTATCTTGGTAAATACTGCTTGTACGTGAAAAATTACTATTACCAAAATTATTAAGGAGGATGTATCCAACAACTTCTGTTTGGAAAATTTTTTGAAATTTCTTATTCAAAAGTTATAAATTCTCAAAAATGACACTGTTGGGGGTGGAAACGGTTTTTTCGATTTTATAACAAAACGGTCAATCGGGGCGAAAAATGGTTATGACAAAAGTTGTAGCTTTTGAATGTTTCTATAATATACATGTGTTCAACATTTTTTTTGCTTGCTTGGTGCGAATATAGAGGGCGCCAAAAGTCGACCGGCGCCAATATTTTTGAAAATTTTTGAATTTTGCACATAACAAATTAATTCAAGTCTCCAAATACTCATTAGGGGGTTTTCGGAGTCGCTGATTAGGAACCCTTTATCAAATTTTCCAAAAACAAAATGGCGAATCCAATATGGCGGACGTCTTCCATTTAAATTCATCGCATTTTCACCAAATTCATCATCCGCCATTTTGTTTTTTGAAAATTTGATAACGGATTCTTAATCAACGACCCCTAAAACCCCCTAATCATGTATTTGGTGAAAATGCGATGACTTGAATTAATTTTTTATGTGCAAAATTCAAAAATTTTCAAAAATATTGGCGCCGGTCGACTTTTGGCGCCCTCTATATTCGCATCAAGCAAGCAAAAAAAATGTTGAACACATGTATATTGTAGAGAAACTCAAAAGCTACAACTTTTGTTATAACCATTTTTCGCCCCGATTGACTGTTTTGTTGTAAAATCGAAAAAACCGTTTCCACCCCCAACAGTGTCATTTTTGAGAATTTATAACTTTTGAATAATAAGAAATTTAAAAAAAAATTTAAACAGAAGTTGTTGGATAGATCCTCCTTAACAATTTTTGTAATAGTAATTTTTAACGTACAAGCAGTATTTACCAAGATACTTACATGATTTCATCCCTTAAATTCAAGATGGCGGCCACCCCTTGCGGAAAATTTCATCAAACTTCTAATTAACGCAGTTTAAAAGTACCATTTAACTGGATTAATAAGGTAAACACAGTTTTGTTATTGTTTATACATTCGATGACTTATGGGGATTTATGGGGATTTATGAGGATTTATTGAGGATTTATTGAGGATTTATTGAGGATTTATTGAGGATTTATTGAGGATTTATGAGGATTTACGAGGATTTATTTGCCAAAAAGGATTTATGGTGTACACAATTTTGGGCAGATATTTACCCCTCGGAAAGGCCCATGTATGCCATTATGTATGAAATATGACATAGTTCAAATGCCCGCCGCGGCTTAACGCACGGTGGCACGGATCCGAGAGGTCCAATCTCGGGTCCAATTTTCAAAGACTTTGCCGCATAGATCCGGCTGAATTTGAGCGATGGCCTGGGTTATGTTGACATTGAGGGCATCGGTCGATTGCGGCTTATTGGAATAGACCTGCGACTTCAGAAAACCCCACAAGAAAAAGTATAGCGGGGTCAAATCGCACGATCTTGGTGGCCAATTCACGTCACCTCTGCCAGAGATAACCATACCCTCAAATCGTTCATGCAGAATGTCTATCGGCGCGGCGGACATTTGAACGATGTCAGATTTCATACATAATGGCATACATGGGCCTTTCAAATAATAAAGAATTTCGTTAATACCTCACACACAGCTTGTTTTATTCCATTTCAACATCGACCCGCCCAAATTGGAAAACCCTATATTGCATTCTCCGTAATAAATCAAGTTAAAAACTATAATAAAATTAAGTTTCTAATATAAAAAAAACTACAATATTTATTTAAAATGCGTTTATCTACAATTTCTTATCTGAGCCGGGCCTGTGTGAGCTACAAGTTTACATGTACGTCTCAAGTTATGTCTGTTTTAGAGCATTCTGCAGACACATACTTTTTACGACGTGAATTTCTCCTGGTCGTAAATAATTCAGAGCCACCTCTGCATTATGTATAAATATCTGTGTCTTGGGTCAGCCTGATATGTTAAAAACAAAAACCGACCTGCATTTCCGGCAGCAGTTTACCACCTGCAACTCAAAGCAGATAAATGTCACTAGGAAAAATTACGGCTAAGCAGTGAAAAAAAAAACATTCTGATAAGGTTTTATCTCAAACTGAAAATGAATGTAACAAAGGAAGGCCATTAAACTATTCTCAGATCATCATTACTATTATGTTAAAATAATATCGACAAATTTAGTGACCATTCATTTGTTCTTAGTTATGATATTTGAAATGGGCTTAATCTGATCCTGTCATCAAAAAGTCTATAGAAAATTTATAGAAAAAAATGGATATGTTTGTATCGCGATTCGCGGGTACAGACAGATGACGTAAATACCTACCGTTAAACACAAATAATTGTATTCGTTGTCATGGAAAGAAATGCAGTCACTTTTATTTATCTTATAAAATCAAATGTTCGTAGGTAAAATATAATAAATAAAATAATTGTAATTTTATTTTTTTATATTTTAAATTGTTATCCAAATATAGGTACCTACTACCTATATATTACCTGAATATTATTTTCATTATTAGAAAAAATAAAATAATAAAAGCTTTCGGGATTCAAATTTTTGAGTCTACCGATAGGTAAAAACGCCAAGTTTGTACCTATCGGTAGACTAGTGATGGGACTCGAGTGAGATTTTTTCACTCGAGTCACTCGCCTGTACAAAACGAGTCACTCGAATACCACTCGAGTCAAAATAAGCCTCGAGTGACAATAATTTTCTTCAGTCGAGCGAAGATTTGATTGGAGTCACTCGAGTCATTTTTTACATACAGGCAGGTCTTAATAATGAGTAACCACTAACCACATTCAGTGTAGCTGTCACTCATTTTAAACACGAACTATTAGCAAACAGCTTTACAGTTTACACAAACATTTAACAAATAAAACAACTCAAACTATGTACTGAATTATGTACTGATTAAGGTAAGTATATTGTATGTCATACATCGGCTAAGCATGTCATAACTTGTACTTCTCACTCGAGTCACTATAGGCCATTCGAGTTTTCCGAGTCAACTCGTTAATCGAGTGGATGTAGCCGATTTGAATCACTTGACGATTTGAGTCACTCGAGTTGACTCGAGTCACTCGAAAGCCGAGCAAAAATAAATTTGACTCGAGTGAGAGTAAAATAAAAATCACTCGAGTGAAACACAACTCGAGTCCCATCACTACGGTAGACTCGTACTTTACACACGGTCACCTAGCTTACTGTCTTTGAGACCTTAACATAGTTATACACGTTGTGTTTTGTTTCACTTGTCAACTACAATTCTGACTATTTCCGTTACATTTAATGCTTACCCCATGCAACAAACATGACGCATGATATTCGTTTAAATTTTTTTCTTTTTAACGCTACTCCCTCTTAAATATCACAGCGTTACACGTACACCATTGCCTCTTTAATGTTTTTATTTGAAACAGAAGCATATCATGTGCAATTAAAAACATATAATTAGCAGCTACAATTAAAATTGTAAAATAACAAACTTATTGAAACTTTCACTAAAGTTTATGAACATTTCTGTGCGGGTTAATTAGCCACACGCATATCATTGTAATTAGGCAATCGAAATATCACGTGTTGAAAGGTTATAATAACTTCCTCAAGTACGAAGTGTCAATGGGTTGTACACAGACTGGCACAAAATTAATGCCGATGATTTTGAAGGCTTATTCCTTGTAAAATTTCGAATCGAAAGATGAAAAACTTCATAAGCAGTTTTCTTTCCAAAATGCAATTACCAAGCTACTTATTGTTAATATTATTTTCTTTCAAAAATATTTGTTAAAAAGAACGACCGAATGGAAAAGAAAAGAAAATGGCGATAGCGACAATATGAACGTGGGGATATGACAACGATATGAAAATGACGACGATTATAGCGTAAACGAGGACGAAGAGGGACTTTAAGGATCTATAACTTAGTAATTAGAAAGGGCGTTTTGGCTCGAAAATCGAAATGTAACAAGAAATATGCTTTCGAAATTCTCAGTGTTACCTTTAAGACACTCCTTATTGTGTGTTCCATTTAGATATCAGATTTTTGAAAAACTAAGAACAGAACTAAAATACATACCTATCTGCCAGATTCAGATATTTTAAAATAATATGTAGTTTCATGTAGGTTTATGAAAAATTATTTTTTGAGTTTGGTATCGTGGGGGTATTAGCAAACACAGGCGAATTTTTTTATGTTGAATTCGATTATGTACATCAGTGCAACAAAAAAAACCCTTTAATCTGTTTTATCATGGTGTTTTAATCTGACTGGAACAGTTCGCACAATCCTACAGGCCCTACCGTAACGTATACTATATTCTATCCTTCTTGGTCAGCTGTAAAACAATTGTGGTGTGTGATGCTCTCCTCGTGTTAGAATCGAAATGTTTACACATCTCTTGAGAAGTTCTTCAAAACTTTAATTATTTGTGAAAAATAATTATTATAAAAAATTTTTTAAATTTACTCGGCTAAAAAACCACACTTTCTCATTCGTCAAAGTCTTTTATTCTCAATTGGTTTTAAAGATGAGGGAGTGGATTATGTATTTAAAGCAAATAGAGAGGATAGGCGTAGGCTAGCAAAATTTAGGCTTCGGAGATGGGATTGGGGTTTAGAAAGAGATTCTGAAGGAAATAAAATATGCCCGTTATGTGGAGGATATGTGTCATGTGTACATCTGATAAGAGATTGACAGGGTTTAGAAGGGAAAAGAAGGGAATTTTTTAAGGAAGATGAGACTGTATTGGAAGTTATGAACAGCCAGAATCTGGCGAAATTTGTTAAAGCTATTTTTGAAATCATAAGAGAATAAGTTTTTTTTGTTCGGTTGTAATATAATATATTATATAGGTAATATTATATTATATTTTGTATAGTGTAAAAATTTTGTAAAAAAATTGTGTTTAAAGTCTGAAGAGAGATTAACTTTTTTTTGAATGTATGTCTCAATAAAAGAAAAATAATAATTATTCTCAATATTTTTCCTAAGTGATTTAACGACTTCGTTATACAGAAGTTCGACTGTTTAAAAAAAACGCATCAGCAATTTTTCTTTGTTATATTTTATCAATTCGATCTTCGCTTTTACCATGTCGTAATTTAATAAAAAAAACGTGCTTTAATACACAAATAAAATTGAAAATATATTTATATATTTGAAAAAAAAATATCTACCATCCTTATTTACCTGTTCATAAATAGATCAATAATTACGAATCGGCTATCGTGCTATCCTTGTTTTTTTAACATCTTAATACCATTAAAACATCTCGCATGAGTGAACATCGAGTCGAACAAAACACCAACGCAGAAAGGAAACGGACGTAACGGAGGAAAAGTATCGAAGAAGTATTAAAACGAGACGGTTATATAACGACTCAAACTGGAAAGAACTATTTATAAGAGCGTATGAACATAAAAAAGTTGAATCAAAGAACGTTCCGATGATGACTCTATAAAAAGGTCGAGAAACCTCTCACCTTTATGATATACTAGGGTCGTTTCAAAGACAGTTAAATGTCGTCTTTCGAAGTTTTGATATAGATAGGTAATTCTGATGCTGGTAAGCATCACTTTTTATAGATACCTAGATTAATGTTCGATATATTCAATACATTGGACAGTCAGTCGTAACCATAATATAAATATTATAATTGAATATTGCAAAACCAAATTTTTTGATATTCCCCTCTCCCCTGCTTCTCCCGGACGCACTGAGTGGCGAGTATTTGGCGTTTCATTTTTCGTTACACTCCCATTTCTTCACATGCGAACTTGCACTGCCGTGAAGTTTCACTTCAAAAACATAAAACAATTTAATGTTCTATCGAATTAATAACCAAATATATATAGTGTGAAACACGTTTAACGCGAGTCAAACTAAACTAAACAAACAAACATCGGGAGAGAGAGAGAGATATAATCGATATGTTCGGTTCGGTTCGGTTGAATGGACAGCAAAGTGTTAGTAGGGTTGTGTTTGTTGTTTGAAGTAAGTGAGGTTCGAGGTGATGTAGAAAGAGAGGTAAGTAGTAGTTCACCACCGCAATCAGCATGATGGCAATCGTACCACATCAAAAGTTACTAGGTAAAAGGCACTTACACACTTCTCTCTTAACTGATGTTACATGTTCCAATGAGTTTTATGTATCTTTATTGTAAACAGCCAACGCGGCGTCGTACAGCTGATACGAGTTGACCGACACTGCGCCTACACCATTGTGTACCCGTTAGTATAGAAATTGTGTTTTAAAGACCACCTACAGCTAAGGTTATTTGGACCTAGCACCAATTCATATTTTCAATTCATTATTTTTTTTAACATTGGAAATGTTTATGTTCGTATATGGGGGCAGAGTTACGAGTTTTCGTTCAAGGCCAAAAGACAACGGTGTCACGATCAAGTGAGGAGCAATCATGCAAAATTGAACAAGTGCCATTTTTTCGAAATGTGTTTTATATCATGTCTAGTTAATTGAGAGGTATTTGCGACGATCTGCGGTGTTATTTTTGAGCAAATGTTAATAAATACTGTAGAAAAATCCATTTAAAAGTTAAGGAATCAAGCAAAAGTGAACGCGTATATAACAGAAGAATAATAGGGTTATTCCTGACAAAACTAAACAGTGCATTGATAAATATTGTGTGTATAATAAACAGTTAATTATGTTTCATATATGCTGTTATCATTTCCAATGTCCTTGATGGTTGCAAGGATTGCGAAATCTGTGAATTTTTTAATAATAAATTGAAAATCCAATTGACACTTTTACCAGCTCTCGGGGTAGAACCCAGGAACTGGGGACTTGTAATAAAGGAACCATAGCAACGCCATGTAAACAACAGCATTGCTACACTCTCGGCTATTCTCAAACCCCCGTTAGTATAGAGGCGATACTATAATAATACTGTCGATAATAATACTATAAATAATTATTATCGATGAACGGATTTTAGAATGTCAGCCAAGTTATATAATATTACCATACAATATAGAAAGCTCATTTTCATCAACCATTGTCACAGTCGGAACTCAAACCCGTACTTTCCACTTTCGCAACAGATGAGTTATCAGTTACTCAACTGATAAATCATCTGCCGCGAAAATGGAAAATCAGGGTTTGAGTACCGACTGTGACAATTAGGTATTTAAGTTTAAAAAAAAATATTAATTTTTTAATTTTTTCTAATAATTTAACATAAATAATATTGAAAATCGAAAAGAAAAATTTTTTTAAAGCTATAGATAAATTACTAAAAATTAATTAAAATGTATAAAAATTGAAAAAATATCACGTGACTTCAAAACGCGCCAGGAATGTTTGTGACGTCGTTATGTTAAAATGTGTCTGCATTTGTTGGTATTTGTGTATATGTATTACACATACTATCAAAAATAATAAATTTTTAACTTGGTAACCATGGATACAAAGACCATAGATAACATAATGACGTCACACGCGTTCGGATTCTTTCGGCGCGTTATCGGAACTGAGTTTAAAAATTAATTTTTATTTAAATATAACTTTTTAATTAGTAAGCACAAAAATTAAATAAAAACAGTTTTGCTATAAAACTTGATGTGGTCCTTCCATTTAAGTAAAAAAAAAAATTCGTTTAAAAACCCAATTGTTGATTAAAATGAATTTTTCTATATTGCATGGTAATATTATATAATCTTGGCTGACATTTCAAAATCCGTTTAGTATTGTAAATTTACAGACGTACTAAACACAAACAAAATTATTATCGATGTTTTCGACTATCCAACGGTATTGATAGTTTCTTAAATCTAGCATAGTTTTTGATATTTTTTAGTTTTGAATAATTTAATGAAAAAATATATAATTTGTTTCTTGTGGTTTCGCTAGATTGGATCAAGTTCTATATAGTGACTATTTTGTTATTTTATTTCTTTGATTGTGGTCGGGGTTATACAGGGTGATTCATAATATGTGCGCAGGACTTCAGGATGTAATAGCTCGTTCAAAAATATGAAAAAAGTTCCTATTAACATGGGTCCGCAAAAGCACCGTTTTCGAGATACAGGGTGTTAAAGTTGAAGAAAAAAATTTCGTTTTTTGCTTATATCTGAAGAACGGTTTGAGGTACAAAGTTAAGCTGCCGCACACATTTTCTACCTTAAAATTGCTTTGTTTTTTTTACGAAAAATTTTTTTTTGTTACCAGTGGTGGAGATTTTGAAGGTGGTCTGTTTTGTTTGTGTAATTTTTTATTGACATTTTGTCAACTTATAAAATCAAGTAGGTACGTAGGTGCTTAAAAAAAATCATGTTTTTAATCCTAAAATGCTCTTTTTCTCGGAAACGATTGACTGTAGCGCTTCAAGACAAGAGTACCTTTTTTGTGTAGAATATCCCGGCGGTTCCAAAACGCGTTTCAAAATTAATTTTTTTCCAGTGCAGGTGTAGAAGTTAGGGGGAAAAATACCCTTCAATCCTTCAAAATCTCCACCACTGGTAACAACAAAAAATTTTTCGTAAAAAAAAACAAAGCAATTTTAAGGTAGAAAATGTGTGCGGTAGCTTAACTTTGTACCTCAAACCGTTCTTCAGATATAAGCAAAAAACGAAATTTTTTTCTTCAACTTTAACACCCTGTATCTCGAAAACGGTGCTTTTGCGGACCCATGTTAATAGGAACTTTTTTTCATTATTTTGAACGAGCTATCACATCCTGAAGTCCTGCGCACATATTATGAATCACCTTGTATAGATATGTGCTACTAATTAAACTAACATAACCTTTAAAATATTAGTGTTGGAATCGTCAGTTCACCCCGGAGAGTTTCTCAAAATACTGTCGCAGGGAATCTGTACGGGTTTTTAGTACCACCGGGCAAATAATTTCAAAGAGGCGCTTTAGATTAAAGTAAAAGAAAGTGCTTAACTTTTCTAAACAAAGTTAATTTAAGTAGCTACTGTTCATTTTTCTGTAATTTTAGAAATCTTTTTTGTATGAGAAATTTAAATAGATATAATAATTTCCTAATCGGTATGTTTCAAGAATAGCAACTCTAAAATGCCGTACCAACTCAGTTGAGACTTACTTCTAAAACTAAATATTATGTAAAACATTTTTGTTTTGTTTTGTAAAACCTCAAAAAAGCCAGAAGCATGACGATACAATCAGACAGCATAAAAAATACAATTAAAATTTCGTCAAAAATAGGTAATAGCAGTTTAAACAACTAGTACAATTATGTATATGACGCGAGGGCTGATATTGGTAAGCGAGTCGTAGGTGAGCGTACCAACACCCCAAGCGTCATATACACAATTGTACGTGTTGTATACATTATTTTTTGTAACACAAATATGAAATGTACAACAATTGCAACTCTGTAGAGCTTTATTTAATCAATTTTAAACACCGAAAATCTCACTGACAGCTGAGAATATTTACTTCGGGTAAGTTCGGTTTTACGCTCGATTGATCGAGCCGAGCGAACAGATTTTTGGTCACGTGACAACCGAGCAAATCGAGTCATCTAAACAATTCCGAACGTAATCTAGCAGATTTTTCCAAACGTCAGAATAAAATGGCGCCAATAATTTAAATTCTTATTACTAAAGCCGAAATATATTCTTTATTGCTCCTCATTTTGATTTAATTCAACATTGTTATAATAATAAATCATGAATCACATTTTTTTTCGTTTTATTCCTTTATTTTAAAATTAATAGTTGTACTGGTTGTTGATTTTTTCGACCCATAGATATAATAAGTATTTTTTTTAATCATTCTGTGCGATATAGACTTATTGATTATTACTATTCTTTGAATAAATATTATTCGTGTGTTTTTACCTATTGAAAAATTACCTCATATAAATAAACTTCGAAATTTATCCATTCTCACAACAAGTGTTTCCGCTCATTTTTAAAATGAATGCTCTGAAGATGGTTGAATCTGCTTGCTCGCTCGCTTTCCTCAGAGCAAATCGAGCGCGCTCGATCTGCTCCAGATCTTAAAACCGAACGCAGGATAGAGATCTTTCAGAGCATATAAATGTTAAATTCGAACGTATTAGAGCACTCCGATCAATCTGAGCGTAAAACCGAACTTACCCTTCGTTGCCATTACAACCAGCATTTAAATGCTCACATACGTGTATAAAATATTTGCATGCGTGCGCACCCATACAAAAAATATTTTTTGCACGGGTCATATCTAAAGTTGTATGGAATAAAATATTTTTCATGCTAGTTCAAATATATTATATTACAGCCGTGCGATAAATATTATTTTAGATAGTCGACTAGTCTAACGATATGTTGTACATTTCATACCTACATGTGTTACAAAAAATAAAAAATTCATAAAAAGTAATAAAAAGTAAAAATACCTAGTGTTTCCGTTTCGTCTCGTCTCGAAATGCGCCCCGTTACTTTCTCGATGGTGTCATTCTTGTCTCGTAGCGCACAGTTTCGAAAAATCTCGTCTCGATTCGGTACAGTAATGGAAGTTATTTCTGCAGTAGTTAAAACGTCACAAGCTTACGTTTCCTGTAAGAAAAAAGTTCGGGATTTGTATAATTGGGTTTTTGAATGAATTTTTTTTTATTCAAATGGAAAGACCACATACAAGTTTTATAGCAAAGCTGTTTTTGTTTAATTCTTTTGCTTACTAATTAAAAAGTTATTTTTAAATAAAAATTAATTTTTAAACTCAGTTCCGATGACGCGCCGAAAGAATCCGAACGCGTGTGACGTCATTATGTTATCTATGGTCTTTGTATCCATGGTTACCAAGTTAAAAATTTATTATTTTTGATAGTAGGTATGTGTAATACATATACACAAATACCAACAAATGCACACAAATTTTAACATAACGACGTCACAAACATTCCTGGCGCGTTTTGAAGTCACGTGATATTTTTTTAAATTTTTATACATATTAATTAATTTTTAGTAATTTATCTATGGCTTTAAAAAAATTTTTCTTTTCGTTTTTCAATATTATTTATGTTAAATTATTAGAAAAAATTAAAAAATTAACAATTTTTTTTAAATTTAAATACCTATTGTCTTAGTTTTCATTTCTTTTAAATTATTTTCGTGATAAAATGAACATCTAAGTTGATATTTCTACCAGTTCCCGTTTTATTATTTTAGAAAGTACCTAATAAAGAATAAAAACAGCTTTCCTTCGATCATATAAACTGATTTTATAATTATTTCGAGATTTGAGATGAGAAAAATCGTCTCGCATTATCTACGCTAACAAAAAAAAGAAAACTCGTTTAGATATCGGCAAAAAAAACCTCATCTAATGTGTAATAGCAGTTTTTAAGCGCGACCTAAGTATAGCTGGTAGCATCTAATAATATGTAGATATCTACTTGCTTTATGTCTGTCAGTCTGTATGTCACGCTATTTTGTATTGAAGACAAAACGGCTGAATCGATTTAAAAAAACTTTTATTTAATAAGTAAATTATAAATTGTGTTTTGAAATGTTTGGGATCTGCTTTACCTATATTTTATACTATAATGTAAATGATGACATCATTTTTACAGTTTCGTACCTCTCTCTCGTGTTTCTCTGTCTGTCCGTCCATCTGTCACAGCTTATTTTCTCCGAATCTACTGAACGAAAAAAGTTGAAATTTGGTACATACATAGAGTTAGGTAGCCCAATCACGGACATATAGCGTAAATAAACGAAATCTGATTTTGGGGGTTAGTTTTCGGGGGGCAAATTAGAAAATTAAAAAAAAATTCAAGAGCATCATGTGACGTATCAAATAAAAGGGCTCGTTATGAGAAATATAAATATATATTTTTTTAAATTTTAAAATGTAGGTATAATTTAAGATATTAAAGAAAATATACGAAAATTCCCCCTCTTATTTCCGAAAATACTGAGCCTAAAATTTTGAAAAAAATACTGAATATAGGGCCTCACTCATAGTTTACAGGAAACCCTAAACAAAAATTCCACTGGAAACGGAACATTTTTATCGCATATCTATACTGTGTACACAGTATACAGTGTGTCCACAGACTCATCCTCAACATGGGGATCTCCGTTGTTATGGGAGATAGAGATTTGGTTAAATGAGACAAAATGTGCAGAATCTCCAGTACTTCTACCCTGCGTAGTCAAACTTTCCATATTTTGCTTGGTTCGCGACCGACAGTTGAAAAACGAGATTTACCCAATTTCGTTTTTTGTTTATAACTCGCTTATTAAGTAAGTTAGAAAAAAAATATTTTCACTTCCTTAAGGCCCTTTTTTATGAAGATTTCAAATCTCTTTTCATATTTTTATTTACTTTTATAGTTTTAGAGATACTTGTATGAACTTTGTTTTTTTAAATACACGTCAAAGATGGCCATGACACCATTCGAAAGAGATTTTTTTTCTCTTTAATTTGATATGAGGGTTGATGGATTTATTTTCAAAAATAACAGAGTTATACGTAAAACACTGATTTTTAATAGTAGGCTATGCAAAATTAATTGATAAAACAACAGAAGGCTTAGCAAACAGTTGAAATTCGCGTTGGCTTAGTAAACGGTTGTTTTGTTTTAGCTGTCAAAGTGTAGTTTATTGCTAATTTGTCAGTTTAAGTGATTTATTAAATTTACTTTTGTTATCATGGAACCACTTTGTAACAAAGAAAAATAAACGATTTTCAACAATTGATCGTAAAACAGTAGTTTTGTCTTCTTCACTTATTCGCGTTGACTTAGTAAACGGCTTTTTAAATGATCCATAGTTTATAAAATTTACTCGTAAGTTTCTGTAAATAGAGTAATAGACGAATGAGGTTGTCTTCGTTCTGGATACTGATCGAAGTACATTTCTGCAGCTCTGGTCGAATTTTTGTGACATAGAATGTAACAAGACAACATATCAAATGTTTCATTGTTACAAAATGGTTCCATGATAACAAAAACAAATTTAATAAATCACTTAGTAAACTGACAAATTAGCAACAAACTACACTTTGACAGCTAAAACAAAACAGCCGTTTACTAAGCCAACGCGAATCTCAACTGTTTGCAAAGCCTTCTTTTGTTTTATCAGTTAATTTAGCATAGCCTACTATTAAAAATCAGTGTTTTACGTATAACTCTGTTATTTTTGAAAATAAATCCATCAACCCTCATATCAAATTAAAGAGAAAAAAAATCTCTTTCGAATGGTGTCATGGCCATCTTTGACGTGTATTTAAAAAAACAAAGTTTATACAAGTATCTCTAAAACTATAAAAGTAAATAAAAATATGAAAAGAGATTTGAAATCTTCATAAAAAAGGGCCTTAAGGAAGTGAAAATATTTTTTTTCTAACTTACTTAATAAGCGAGTTATAAACAAAAAACAAAATTGGGTAAATCTCGTTTTTCAACTGTCGGTCGCGAACCAAGCAAAATATGGAAAGTTTGACTACGCAGGGTAGAAGTACTGGAGATTCTGCACATTTTGTCTCATTTAACCAAATCTCTATCTCCCATAACAACGGAGATCCCCATGTTGAGGATGAGTTTGTGGACACACTGTATTTTATATCGTTATACTATAGACGGGTATAGACTATTTCTTACTTGACTTTTTGCCAAAATTATAAAATAATTAAATAAATAAATAAATTTTTATTTCTTGTTGGGTTTTACGAAAACTATACTTTTTCAATGAATATTTCCAATTTTATTGTACCTAGATCAAAATTTAAAAATAAAAACAAAAAAAAATGTTTATTGAACTGTTTTATTTTTCTATTTTTAAACATAAATTCAGTAGGAACTGACATTTATTACTTGATTTATTACTATGATAAATATGTTATGTTGTATGAATTCAACTGTAAAACATTTCCCATAATTGCAGATCCTTGTGCAGTAAAGAAGATGGCGGGTTGCTTGTGAGTTCACACAACATTCTTGTAACTGTACAACTTAATTAGATTTGACAATGTTTCATCAAAAACTAATTTACAAGTTCTGTAAGTTTGTTTGATTACCAAAACGTATAGGCGATAGGTGATTAAAACCGAACGTACGATACTAGGAGTGGCAAAACTATAATTATTTTAGTGAAGATTACACATCGACAGTTCTCCATAATCTTATATAATTCCGGAAAACGGCAAACAATTGTCAGATATTATTGTTACGGATCACCCTGTATATAAACGTCAGGCAGGTATTCTGAGAAGCGGTGGCTGCTGCTGAACAACGAGTAACTGCACGAACATTCTAGAGAACGCTAGAACGCACTGTGCCTAAGCCAAGCGGCCTATATAAGCAAGCGAGTGCGAGTCAGTCAGTGTAGTGTCGAATACGCAGTTAATGGTGTGTCGTGCAACCAAAGCGGATCAGTGATATAAATATTAGTCAATCAACGGTCGAATCAGTCAGTACAGTGATATAAATAGTGGAGTGGATAAAAATAAATAGTACTGAAGTAACTGAGTAAAGGACCGACATAAATAAACGTTAGAAATAAATCTGATATAAATACCGTATATAAATTCACCTGATAACATAAATATTATAGTGTAGTCAATTGCATATAGTTAAGTGTTAATTACTTGTGATGATTGTTAAAACTGACTTTTGGTTGTTGTATTTATTATTGTTGTGTTTTTAATTATTGTAAATAAATATTGTAAAAAAATATTTATTCCGCCAACTCAGAAAACAGTTTTGCAACATTATATTATGATGAGGATAGTGAATTGCAATGACCTCGAGTCAAAAAATACCGACATAAAAATTACCAACTCAAAAATTAATTAAACGCTGATAGGGATAAAACGGCCCTAACGATTTGGATGAAAATTACTGACAAGGGGTTTCGGAGGGCACAAAAATCGATCTAGCTAAGTCTCATCCCAGGAAAAATTCGTTTTCTGACAGGTTTTATAATAAATTTAAAAAATCAATTTTTTGACGTTTCAAAATAGAGTAATATTGTAAGCAGACTATGGATACTTATGTTTCCATAGCTTAAGTGAAATTTGATAAATTTTCATCTATCAAAAATACAAATAAGTAAATCGTTAAAATTAAAATTCTAGAGTTCTCAAAATTGAAAGGCAAATAATATGGTTGACTGTACGGAACTCACACTAGTCCAATTTTTTTTAATTCACAAAATGGTCCCACTCTAAATAGTTTGGTCATCACTACACAAGTCAAAAGTATATCTAACATAGATTTACTGTGTATTCATTCATAATATTAAACAATTAAGTTTACTTATTAACTAGTTTGTGATAAAATAAAATCAAATTCCAAAATTACTTACAATAATCCTTTCAAATTGGATTGGCAGACAAAATATAATCACACGAACATTTTCTTTTAACGGATACCTCTCCTAAATAGAACTATTTCACTGTACTTATTTATTTATTTATTTATTGTAGATTATAGACGCGTCGACAAACTAGGTCTTTAGCGTCTTAAATTACATTAAATAACAACTAACTTAAAACTAAATAACATCACAAAACATCCATGAGCGCAGTTGGGATTCGAACCCACGACAGTCTAGTCTAGAGTCTGGTACCAAGTACGCTATCCACTAGGCTATACTGCCCTCTCCACTGTACTGGCAGGTGAGTAGCCTTAAGCGAAAGCAAGGGGGTCAAGACTGTTAACTTTCTGAATTCCGAATAATTCCCGGAACTTCTAAAGAATTCCGGTACATAACACAGAGAAAAAATAAAAATTAAAAAAAACTAAAACCCGACTACGTAAATGAAGACAGCAAGCAGATCAAGTAGTCGGGGACTCGAATACCGACATTTTTCTTCAGATCCCATAAATTATTTTTTTATGTGTAAACATCCCCCCCAAAAAAATCCGCTAGTGACATGGTGACATGTGTCGCGGAAATGACAAAAAGCTGCACTGTCAGCTATATTCTATCTCACTTGGTCACTTATAAAAAAGTGATTATTTATAGCTGAATTGTAGTAGGTATTCGAATCTAAAACTGTATACACATCTCTTGACAGTACCGGGGACTCACTGTTTTTTTCATGAAACCTTTAAATATGAATTATTTCCATTATTCTGAACTCAAGGTTACCTGTTGTATTCAATCATTTAAAAGTGAAAATTCAGTTTTTTACATACACATACGTACACACACAACCGAGTTCACCGTTGCTAACTTTGTTTCATTGACACGAGTCGAATCCATAATAACGTTACATAATATTTCTATATTATTGATTGACTGATCGACTCTGGCGCAAAGTTTACGCTGCGTAAACATGTTGTTAAGTGCGAGAATCGGCTGTTTTGTCTAGGGATACGTTCAAACTTAGAGATGTCAGTCACAACCTTAGAACTGGAATCATTCTCATCTATATCGACATATTTTTTTGAAGTCGTACTGCGACTAGGGTTACCATCTGACAAGCGTTTGCTGCATTTGACAGGTATTTTAAGGTTTAGACAGGCGTGCGGCCGGCGCTGGTAAGAGACAGGCATTTTAAAATATAAATCTTAATTATTATTTAATATCTTTTACATATTATTTTATTACTTACCTACAGCTTTTTTATTTTAGACAGGCATTTTTCTGAAAAATCAGGCATGCACCATAGACAGGTATCCCTCCGCTTATGTATGGTAACCCTAACTACAACCCAATTATTGTTTATTGATGTGTAACATCTTAGCTCTCGATATGCGGCATTTGGTGGGAATTTCGTGAATGCAATGGAAACGTATAACCTAGGAAGTAAGGAGAAGGGCGAGCTATTCAATTTAATACAATATGATTCTGCGGTGCGGCCTACAGTTGGCGCTTGTGCTGCAGCGTGTCAGCGAGCGCATACGTCATTTTCATAGCGTTTGAAAAGACAGAGAGAGAGAGAAAAGGAGAAAAAGAAAGAAGATACAGCTGTGAACCGTTCGTTCTGCTATTAAAATACGAGGTTGGCGACTACTGTAAGACTCGCCTATTTTTTAATGATATAAAATAAAAAAAGTAGGTAATATTATAGCAGCACTATAATATGTACCCCGATTAACTTGTAGTACAATGGACAAAATTTATAATCCAAAAGTAGATAATTTTTCAATATTTAACCTCTTTTGTTAACTTCCGAAGTATTTTCTTTTCAAGTAAGATAGCAATTCTGTACTAAATACAACAATTTTTTTTATTCCTTTTTATAATTTTTCGCGGCATTTTACCAGTTCTTTCGCGACCCAAAGGTAGCACTTCTTCTTTTATGTATTTTTAAATTTTTAACAAACAATTTTTTTTTTTTTATTTTAGAATAAAAAATAAGCGAATCAGCATCAAAGGCCATTATACGAAGGCAAGCACATTATTAATAGATTTTTCGTCGACGACTTCAAAGAAATTAACATACTTTAAAGGCAATATGAAAGAGGCGACTGTAATTGTTTCTTAAAAATACAAAAAAATCAGACAAAATATTTCATTTCGTTCTGAACGTAACCCTAAAAATACAGTATCAAAACACCGACCAAATCCTCCTCCCCTTTGCAGTAACTATAGGTACCTTAACTCCGTAAGTTTAGTGTGGCTATAATACAATAAAACACGCACTTTTTGACATTTTGATACATTTGAAAAGGAAAAACTTTTCATCATACACTTTAAAGTTAGGTATATTATTCACACATAATATTTAAAACACAGTGTGGACGAAAGTACCTACAACAAATATCAACGGAAATATTTTCCTTCGTTTTCGATTGGTAATGTTTCGTTGTAAATTATTATTTTATTATAAATCCTTCTTTAATAAGTAAGTTTTAAAGCCAAAATTACTTTACCATAAAGTAATTATTTGGTACCTACCTATAACTGCTATGTTTTATTTATTAATCATGTGGTTTTAATTATTTTCAATTTACATATGCATTTCAGACTATGCTTTATAAATATAATTTTATTAATTACCAGCGGTCCCGTCCGGCTTCGTCCGGGTGCTAAGAATTTATGATTTATTATCCTCCCCGCATGAGAAATGCTCCTCCTGCGAGGCGAAGTCGGGTATTTATAATATTAGTAGGATTCCGCCTATACGCTAAAATGCAAAAGAATTTCAGAGTTACGTTTTGTTACTATCCCACAGGAATTACCCCCCCCCCCGCGAGAAATTTATCAAAATAAAATATAGCCTATATCACTCAGGTCAATAGTATAGCTTTCTATTAGTGGAAAAATTTGTAGAATCGGTTCAGTAGTTCCAGAAATAAAAATTTATGATTTATTATCATTTATCCCCCCCGCGAGAAATTCTCCCTTTGCGAAGCGAAGTCACGCTGTCGTTGTTCTTGCTTCGCGTACTTGCCTACAGTTTATAACATTTGTATAGATTATAGTGTATGCATTAGTATAGAAAGTCATAAAATCCAACACCCCCCTATTTACCCCCTTTGGGCTTGAATTAAAAAAAAAATCGAATAAAATGTAATGTAAAATGTAATAGTAAACATCGATCCTTTGCATTGCGAGTAAAATAGAACTATTCTTAGGCTAACCACGGGACAATACTATTTTTTTTTGGTTTACACGAGGCGTCCCGTTGTCTAAGCAAAAATCTCTTTTGTTCCGTTTTTTTCTCGAAAACTTTAAAATACATAAATACAGGCACAACATAGCCAATACACGTGATCGTCTCGTAGATAATGATGGCTACTATCGTCATTCGTGTAACCGCCGATATAGGCAGTAGGCACGTCGATCGAATTCCAAATATTCTATTTTATCTATATAGGTATACTAACAGAAGAAAAGTGTGTGTTATGTTTGCGAATAATCTAAGAAACTACTGAACCGATTAAAAAAAAATTTTCACTGTTTCCAATCATTACAGGTTTATATATTATTACGCTGCGATAAGGGAGACGAGCAGTGAGCGAAAATGTAAAGCAAGTCACTATTCCGCACGCGGTCTATGAACTAAATTGGTGTTCGCAGGTTAAACTATAAGTATAAAAGGTAGAGTGATAAATGAGAGATTTGCTGCACTTGATTATTTCCCTGTCAAACTAAAATTTACCTAGGCGAATCCGGACCGAAAAGATAGTGTTCAACATATTTATTTAATAAAACATTTTGATGAATATTTTTTTCTACTGATTGAAATTAGGAGAGGAAGTCTTTGTGGCAAAGGATCAAATAAATTGCAATAATGTTGATTAAAATTGCATTTCCTTGCTAATTCGTTTCGGTGCTCTTTACACCATCTTCAGAGAAACGTTAGCAAAGAAATGCAATTTTAATCATCAGTATTGCAATTTATTTGATCCTTTGCCTCCTCTCCTAATTTCAATCATCATCTACTGGTCACCATATCTCTATATCATAGAGTTTTTTAACATTTTTTTCTACTCTTTTAGAATTTATTTTTCCCCTTCTAGTTTTAGCCTCATTTCACTCCTTCTCGTTATGATCTCATTTCTCACTTTCCTGTTTTGGCCTCGTTTCTCCTTGTCTCGTTTTGGCCTCATTTATCGCGGTCTCGTTTTGGCCTCATTTCTCGCGGTTTCGTTTTGACCTCATTTCTCCCCTTTCTGTTTTGGCCTCGTTTCTCCTTGTTTCGTTTTGGCCTAATTTCTTCCCTTTCTGTTTAGGCCTCGTTTCTCCTTGTTTCGTTTTGGGCTAACTTCTTCCTTTTCTATTTTGACCTCGTTTCTCCTTGTTTCGTTTTGGCCTGATCTCTTCCCTTTCTGTTATGGTCTCGTTTCTCATTGTATCGTTTTGGCCTCAAGTGATTGTGGTTGGTCAGTAGTCTAGCTATTCTGGATAAATAATTTAAGCTCAGTGTGGCACGGAACCACGTGGCTCACCTGTAGATGAACCACGCACATACACACAAACGTGCAAACGTGATGTACGTATTAAACGTATATATAAACATTGCGAGTTGATTAATATGGTTTTAATGCGCGTAGTGTTTTCGGCATAACATATATGTAAAGTGACGGTGCTAATTCCCTCGATACAAATACTGCACACCGCTTGTGTACACTAGCGGGTAAACTCATTGATGTAAACAACAAAATGGCCACTCATGGTGCTTTGATCTATGTCTCTAAACCCTAGCTTTGAATACACAAGCTAGAATTTTCCATACACAAGGTGGAATTTTACATTGTATTTTTTTAAGTAATACTTCTTTTGGGCGCGCCTTGAGGGTAACTGAGATCTTTTTCGGACGGAAATAGACAATTTTATTCTAAACCGTCCAACTCGCTATAGCATAAATAAAGCAGCTTACTGTAAAGTTTGCGTGGCGTAGTGGTTAGAACGGCTGTTTCATACGCAATACGGCGCGGGTTCGAAGCTCCATGCAGCACTAATAATTTTATTTATTAATATAAGTAGCAAACTACGGTAAATTTGATTTTAACTTTGGCCACACTTGTACAAGCGCCTCTAATATTCATGCGAGCTAATTTAGACATACGGAGTGAGAAAGTTTAATCCCAAAAAAATGACAGTCTAGTTTTTCGCAACCATTTTAACTTTGGCCACATTTGTACCAGTGCCACAACATTTATACATGAATGTTGGGGCAAATTAAAAGCCATACAGCGTGAAAAGTCAACAGCCAAAAAAAGATGGCAGTATTTTTTAGTCGTCAATTAATTTTAACTTTGGCCACACGTGTAGCCATACGGAGTGAGGAAGTCAACAGTCAAAAAAAAAATGGTCATTAATTTTTAGTCGCCATTTGATTAACTTTGACCACACTTGTACCAGTGCCAACAACATTCACACAGGCGAGTAACACGGAGCGAGCGAGTCAGCGACGGCGAGCGATATGACCGGGAAGGGACGAGAGAAGGGCAGCCGTAATATTTTATGTTACTTTGACATATTCGTTCTGGGCACGTGAGCAACGGTAAAGTGTTTAGATTTATTACCATATTGATATCGGACTAGACCTATGTGTATGTGTGGATAGCGTGCGAATGTACAACGATGTTGTGCCGTTTAACAGTGGCGTACAGCAGCTAAAATAGAGGCGCATATCGTATTTTTTTTATGTGAAACATCTTATGTCGGGCAGTGAACAGCTGCGTGAGGGGAAATATGCAACGAAATTTCTGGTCCGCTCCTTCGCTGCTGTTCTCTCCGCCACTGCGGCACTCTCTCTCTCTCGGCTTCCGCGCGCTCGGGCACGGGAAGAGAGAGGGAGAGAGTATACATACGAACGTACTGTAAAGCAAAAGTATATGTATACACGTGTAGGTATGTAATATAGATACTTCGCTGTGAATTTAGTTGTGTTTTTGGCTCAGGCGCGCTCAAACGCCGCAACCGCGTGTGTTACAGTGCAATATATAGGATTACGCCAGCATAACAGTTAGTTGCTGCTTTTGAAAAAATATATACTACTACATAGAGAATACCACCGAGTTCAATAAAGTTTTCTTTGATGTTTCATATCTGTCGGGGGTTCCGAGACCCACACCCTTTTTTTTGGAAGTGCACGCTTCCTTAGGCGCACTTTACCTGAGTAGTGAAAGAAATTGAACCGTCACGCTTCGAGTCGGTGACGCTGAATCGAGTTTAAACGACTCAAACACGAACGCGTCTATAATCTACAATATATAAAAGACTCAAACACGAAAAGGTATTTGTAGTATACTGGTAATAAGCTTTTTGTAGTTCATAAGTGCGCTAATAGATGACACTAAAACTAAATTAAAACGGTTTGTAGTTCAAAAGTGCGTTAATAGATGACACTAAAACTTAATTGAAAAGGTATTTGTAGTATGTTGGTAATAAGTTATTTGTAGTTCATAGGTGCGCTAATAGATGACACTAAAACTTAATTGAAAACGTATTTGTGGTGTGTTGCTAATAAGTTATGTGTAGTTCATAAGTGCGCTAGCAGAAAACACTAAAACTTTTGAGAGTAATTTAATATATAATACGTGTATGGTATTGTATATGATCAGTGTAATATTTAAAGTGTATCAGAAGTTTTCACTTCTTTCGTGTGGTCATAAGCACACACCCACTTTTTGTCTTATATTGAGAAGTTACAGTAAGTTAAAAAATAACTATTTTTAACAGACTTCAAAAAAAAGGACGTTCAGAATTCAACACGTATGTATGTAATATTCTTATAAATTCGAAATATTTTAATATGCAAGCTGTGTGAGTTTCCTAGTAAATATCCCAAGTTTCGTGAATGTATATGAACGTATCTAAATATGTATGTATGTTTGGTCGCGTATATCTCTAAAACTACTGAACCGATTTAGGCGAAGGTAACAGTGAAAGAATCATCGAAATTGGTTGATTAATTTTTTAATTATAAATCAGTACAGTAGTTTTTTTTCTAATAATTATTAATTAATTCAACAATGAATTCATTGTTGAATTAATTAATAATTATTATATTGTTGTCCACAATAACCTAACTCATATATTGTTATTTATTTAAAACGGCTTGTACGAGCCATTTGAGTTATTAATATTTAAGTTTCGATTGTAACTTGAAAATAAATCGGCTCTCGCATGAGATGTGATTTAGTATTGAAATAGGTATATATGGGAAGGAACAGATTTCACTTTCGGGGCACTGTGTGAGTAAATGGCAACTCAACCAGCCGGAAACTGGGAATTTCAGGTTCAAGTCCTGACAGTGGCTTCTGATTTTTTCCTTATATATCTTATAACAATCGTTTGACGTTTAACAATCATGATGGCATAATATGCTGACTGATATGTTAAGAAATACTATTCACTACCTAGTAGATGCCTTGTGGATTAAAAATTCATTGTTGAATTAATTATTAATTATTATATTGTTGTCCACAATAACCTAACTCATATATTGTTATTTATTTAAAACGGCTTGTACGAGCCATTTGAGTTATTAATATTTAAGTTTCGATTGTAACTTGAAAATAAATCGGCTCTCGCATGAGATGTGATTTAGTATTTGAAATAGGTATATATGGGAAGGAACAGATTTCACTTTCGGGGCACTGTGTGAGTAAATGGCAACTCAACCAGCCGGAAACTGGGAATTTCAGGTTCAAGTCCTGACAGTGGCTTCTGATTTTTTCCTTATATATCTTATAACAATCGTTTGACGTTTAACAATCATGATGGCATAATATGCTGACTGATATGTTAAGAAATACTATTCACTACCTAGTGGATGCCTTGTGGATTAAAAATTCATTGTTGAATTAATTAATAATTATTATATTGTTGTCCACAATAACCTAACTCATATATTGTTGTTTTTTTTCTAGTTAAGTAATCAAATATCAAAAATGAAGTCGGTTAATAACTAGGTACGTATTGCAAAGTTGCACTAAAAAGTAGAAAATAAAAAAAGATCAGGTGTGTCGTGGGACACCCGATAGAAGCTATGCTTCTTACGCATTGTATAATCGAATTTGTTTACAAAAGCTATAGAAACTGCGTTACACTCTTTCGTGACGTGACGTTTCAGTTTTTCTGTATTAGGTCCCTATCTCAAACGTGCTTTAAAGAAGCATAGTTTCAAAAATTACTAAATTTTGAGGTCGGCCCGAATTTAATTGGATTTTAAGAAGGCGGTTCTATTTTTTATAAAAAATGTTAAAATCACATTTGTTTTTAGTGTATTTGCCATATGGCACATACACTATTGGCGTCGGTCGGATGGTGGGACCTAGGGGTCGGACCAAAATTTCTCGACGTTTCATAGCCTCCTGAACAGTTTGCCACCATTTTTAAAAATGTTTATGTATATATGTATGTATATATATTTATATATATATATATATATATATATATATATATATATATATATATATATATATATATATATATATATATATATATATATATATATGTGTGTGTGTACACGATAACTCTCGACAGACTTAATCGATTTAAACGAAATTTGGTACACACATTGGAACCCATTACCGCACGAAGCCTATTTAAAATGGGCCCGATCGAACCATTTTAAGGGTTGTATTTAGGGGTTGAAAAAAGTTTTTGGGCCCAAAAATACCGAAAAAATTCTCAGAATCGTTTCAAAATTGAAATTTAACCCTTTAGTAAAGATTAAAATGTGCTGTTAAAATTTTAATAAAATCGGCCCGACAGGACCGGACTTACAAAAATTTTATGAAAACACTGGTTTGCGGATAGTGATTTACTTACCGAAGGGTGTATTTAATTTGGTACAAAGGTTGCATTGATAATATTATTGAAATTAAGAAAAAAATATTATTTTAAGGGATGTATTAAGGGGTTAAATTTTTTATTTTGTCCAAAAACAGACTTATGTTTACATAATAAAGCCACAAGGCCTGCATTAGCAAATACACTATATTGTCGGCAGGGTTTGGCACTGCGACCCGAGTTTTTTCTTACTTGACATTAAATATCAATTTTACTTTACAATATATTTTTTTATATTAGGTAAAAAGTTATTTACTAGGTAGGTACCTACTTATTAATTACAATTTCATTTCAATTTTTATAAAATTGATATTGTGATAAAACAAGAGCATTTAGGGATTTAAATACAATTTTAATAAAATTTTTAGCTGAGGAAAAAGTTCTATCAGATCCTTTATTCAATTTTTGTCTGGAAAAGTTTTTATTTTTTAAATCCCCGAAAATATTTCGTAAGTTCGAAATTTGAAAACTTAATATAGACAGTTCGAATTTAAATATTTCAAAGTTTACTGTTTGCTAATTAAAAAACTCGGGTCGCAGTGCCAAAACCCTGCTGACAATATAGTGTGTTTGCTAATACAGGCATTGTGGCTTTAATATGTGAACTGTTTGTTTTTGTGTAAAATAAAAAAATTAACCCCTTAATACATCCCTTACAATAATAATTTTTTCTTAATTGCAATATTGTTACCATTACAGCATCTACACCAAATTAAATACAGCCTTTGGTAAGGAAATCCGTATCCGCAAACTAATGCTTCTATAAAAATTTTAAGTACGGTCCTATCGGGCCGATTTTATTTAAATTTTAGCACCACGTTTTAATCTTTAATATAAGGTTAAATGTCAATTTTGAAACGATTCGGACAATTTTTTCGGTATTTTTGGGCCTAAAAACATTTTTCAACCCCTAAAAACCGCCCTTAAAATAGTCCGATCGGATCCATTTTAAATAGGCTTCGTGCGGTGATGGATTGCAACGTGCCTACTAAATTTCGTCAAAATCAATTAACTCTTTCGAAAGTTATTGCCCGCATATATATACATGCGGGCAATAACTTTTGAAAGAGTTAATTGATTTTGACGAATATTACATAAATAGACATTTCCAAAAATGGTGCCAAAGTGTTTAGGAGGAGAAAAAGGAGAAATTTTGGTCCGACCCCTAGGTCCCGCCATCCGACCGACGCCAATAGTGTATGTGCCGTATGGCAAATACACTAATAAAGTGACGTGATTGCATGAGATAGTACAGACGCGTTATATAATCCATAGACGCCCAGTGGTTTGTATATTCGAGTTCGACACACTCCCTACAAATGCATTAACTCACATGTAAAAAATCATTAAATAAAAATGCTTTTATTCATTAATTAGGCATCAGTCGCAGTAAAGTTAACAGATCATAAAAGAGTTCCACTGTACTCAGTATTTAATATAATTGATAAAGTACGCCGCTGTTTGTATCACGTGCAGCCACAATAATATCCCGATTTCATACACTACATGATATTTTTTTACAATAAAATATATGATGCAGTGTCGATTAGCACTGCAGATCTGCCGCACTGTGGTCTATGAGACACCTCCATTTAAAAAAATGTATGTAAACATTCATTTGTTTGCATTGTAAAACGTAATTGGAGACTGCTAGATCGATAAAAAATATACACACATTTACGAACAGAATTTTTTTAAAGCCTTCGCTTTCGGTTGATATTTGGTTTGAAGTTAAGGTTTCGTACTTTGGGGTTATATCTAGAAATTATTAAAAAAATCTTTATTCTATAATATGAATTAGTCATAATATTCCATTTAAGCGAGTTTTATGTTTTCTTCACACTTCAGAAACAAATTCTGAAAGTACACCTATACGTTACAGTTTGTAACCTTTTAACTGTAGAATACATTGGACCCACTGAGCAAATGTCCTGAAAATTCGTCGAACAAAGAACACGAATGGAAGAATTCATGTTTATAGTTTAGGTTCGGAAAAAGCATATTTTTTAAATTCCCTTTTCATTCCTTTAAGGGTTAGGTATATATTTCCGTAGATTGTCATATAAGGAAAACATTCCCAAAATTTCAATTTCTTAGACTCAGCTACTTCGCTATGGGTCAGTCACGATGTGAAGACTTCTTTTTATATAGATATGCCAAATTACAGTAAATTTTAACAAAAAAAAACCTCCTTCAAAAAACCACTAAAAAGAGGAAAATAATGAAATTTTGAGGTCTGTGCCAATTTAATAAAATATGAAGTCGGTTAAAAAGTATAGTATAGTGATTAATATCTTCTTTTTAACCAACTTCATATTTTATTAAATTGGCACAGACCTCAAAATTTCATTATTTTCCTCTTTTTAGTGGTTTTTTGAAGGAGGTTTTTTTTTGTTAAAAAGTTTTTTATTTTTTACTTTTTAGTGTCAAAAAGTGACATTTACCTTAAAAGAATCACACGCCGTTACTCACTTTTATTAAACCGATTTTCTTACGCTGTCTGATATGTCAAAAAGTGACATTTACCTTAAAGAATCACACGCCGCTACTCACTTTTATTAAAATCAGCCGAACTACTGAACCGATTTTGATGAAATTTCTATGGGACCAATCTAAAAGTATATCTTTTCAAATAAAAAAAAATTTTAAAATCAAACAAAAAAAAAATACAACCGAATTGAGAACCACCTCTTTTTTTAAGTCTGTTAAAAATTACATGAAAATTTGTAAAAACGACTGGAGACATGTTCTCCCACCACCCGCACCGAGACTTCCATCACATGTTATTTTTCATTTTTTTTAACTTTTTTATTTACAAGTGAAATTGAGTTTAAAATACTTCACCAGATTTCACACTTACACACAAGTGAAACTAAACAAAAACTTGTAATAAACCACTGACTGTCCTTCATTAATAATAAGATTTATTCTGGATTGCAGAAAGCATTGTCAGAAAATCTGACTTGACAATGACCTTAGATTGTGACCACACATATTTCTTCATCAGAAAAGTAAGTGCAAAAAATACCATATAAGTATATCTCGTGCATAATGGTATTATGACTCGTGTAACTGTAAAAACTCGTTCGTTTTTAGTTTTTACATACTGTCATCACTCGTCAATAATATATATCCCATTACCCCCCAGGGGGGACATTGGGATGTAGTTGTTATCGCAATTGCATTCCAATGTTCTTTGGGAATTAGCGCTCCCAGGGACCCGAGCTCGTCGGTTTGTGTATGCCGGCTGGCGGATTTTAATACACAAATATGTTATATTTTATTGTGTTGAAGACGCTAATGACCTGAGTTGTCGACGCGTCTATAATCTACAAAAAAAACTCGGGTCGCAGTGCCAAAACCCTGCCGACAATATAGTGTATTTGCTAATACTGGCATTGTGGCTTTATTATATGAACTTAAGTTTGTTTTTGAACAAAATAAAAAATTTAACCCCTTAATACATCTCTTAAAATAATATTTTTTTTCTTAATTTCAGTATTTTTATCAATGCAACCTCGGTACCAAATTAAATACACCCTTCAGTAAGTAAAGCACTATCCGCAAACTAGTGTTTTCATAAAATTTGTAAGTCCGGTCCTGTCGGGCCGATTTTATTAAAACAGCACATTTCAACCATTACTAAAGGGTTACATTTCAATTTTAAAATGATTCTGAGAATTTTTTCGGCATTTTTGGGTCCAAAAACATTTTTCAACCCCTAAAAACTACCCTTAAAATGGTCCGATCGGGCCCATTTTAAATAGGCTTCGTGCGGTGATGGATTCCAACGTGCCTACCAAATTTCGTCAAAATCAATTAACTCTTTCGAAAGTTATAGCCCGTACACACACATATATATATATATATATATAAAAATAGACATTTCCAAAAATGGTGCCAAATTGTTCAGGAGGCTATGAAACGTCGAGAAATTTTGGTCCGACCCCTAGGTCCCGCCATCCGACCGACGCCAATAGTGTATGTGCCATATGGCAAATACACTAATAAATAAATATATCCCATTACACATCTAGATATACAATCTATTATTATGTTACTTTATTCATATTTTTTTAGACTTTCAAAATTTCTGGATTCTTCACTGTCCTCAACATACTATTTCCAGGAAACTAAATAAATAAAATGAGGACTGAAATTAATTCCGTGACTATACACTAAAATACAGACGTGGCAAAATGAATAATTCAAAACGATAACCGAAATAGAAACTCCAATCAAACGAGTCAAACCAAACCAATCAATTTGATGTACAATGTTATTCAACTATTTTTACCGCACTGTTTGCCATTTACAATGGTACACCGATCACCCAAGTCTCGTTTAACCGGGTATGTATAATATATTAACACGATGAACACCGAAAGTTCTGGTACCTTTTTTTACTATTGTAACGATTTATTATCTGTCTCACTTCTGATAATAATGTAACGATATATTATCTGTCCCCACTTCTGATAATTGTAACGGTATTTACTAAATTCACTACTAAAGATCGCTATTTTCTTTCTGCTATTTAGTTTATGTGTCAGGATGATTAAATTAGGAAATACACGATCTCGCCTTATAAATCTTGGACAACAATTTACAAAAGTTACATAACTTCAACATTCAACGCCCCACGTTAAACTTCCACTCTTCCAAACTTAAAACTGACTAACTAAACTATCTTTACAAATTAACAGCTATTCTAATAATGATCGCATAAACGTTCTGAGCTGGCCAATCGAAAGCCACCACTTTGCAACGGTTGGCCAATCATATTTATACACATCTCAAAAGACAATTTTTTTTGACCATGTAGAACAAAATCGCACTAATTCTCAGAACTTAAATCTATTTTGCTTCTACAAATTTTAACATGCTAAAATATTTTAAACTCTGAGAAAAGAGAAAAAGCCCACACATAGCGAACTTATTTTAAAAATTATAACACTATTTATTATGAAAGGAGGGGAATAAAACTTATATCATTCAAAAGATACTGTGCCATAGATGTGCACAAAAAAAAATCATGTGTAAATGGTGCCGTTAAGGCAGGTAAAATAAAAAAATACTGCCTTCTCCGCACGGGAGATTACGTCAAATTGGTCGAAATTCGACCATAAGCGATACTAGTTCTAATAACTGGGTCTGGGAATGCTCGTACCAATAGATGGCGACAGTGTGCTCGAGCATCCATGAGATTTTGACGTGAACAACGTCTAATGTCTCATATTGGGTGACATTCTAGAAATATTAGATGAAACGGAAATAGTCGGAAGTGGTCGCCATGTGAAATAAAACACAGTATGTATATTGTATAACTATGTTAACGTCTCGGACGCAGTAAGCCAGGTGGCCGTGTATAGAAGTACGAATGTATACCGACAGGTACAAATGCCAAGCCCAGGTTCGAAACCCGAAGGTTTTTAATATTTATTTATTTTTTTTAATAATGAAAATATATTATAGTTGTTGGATAACAATTTAAAATATAAAAAAATAAAATTACAATTTTTTTATTTATTAGGTATATTTTAATCGTTTTCAAACACTATAAGAATACAATTATCAGATGCCTAAAATAAATCTGTTTTTTTCGCGCCGTTTAAATCGAAATATGATATTCAAGTACTTAATCGAGGGCTAGGTTTATTTATATTAATTATAGGTACTCGAAACACGACTAGCAAAATAAAATTAATTGTGCGCACACCCTTAACAATTATTAATTTGTAATGGAAACGTGAATATATTATTTTCAGTATGACGTAATTATTCAAAGCTATTGTAAATATCAAAATATCAATAAATTAAAACAGACACAATAAAATAAAAAAATAGTAGCGTTTTTGTTTATTTAAGTAAATATAAACATAAACATCAAACATAAATCAATGAATTTAACAAAATATAAACAACAAATCATGTCCAATTATTCCGTAAATTAATACCACTGATAAAACAGCCAGAGACGTGCTATTAGGGGAGATTGGGGTCAGTTAATTGCAGGGGAACGTAATGATGACATGCGACAGCAAATTGCATTGTCTTTCAAATGCCGAATTTTAATATTGAATGGAACCGTTTAATATAAGCTACAGTAAAATTGGAACGTTTCATTATTTTGTTAAATAAATCTGTAACCAAAAATTTTTGGCAATTTTTCTGTATCTTCGGAGATATTTTTCAACTTAAATTTGTATAATATTTTGTGAAAATGTTTAATCTGTTCATAAATTCAAAATTTAATTATTTTAAACTGAATTTAAATGATTTATTAACGCGGTGTAGATTGTAGGTCTAAAAGAGATACCTAATACCTTCGATCACATGCCTTAAAGTAGGGGCGTCAAACACGCGGCCCGCCGCCTCTTTGCAGTTGCGGCCCTCGGTAAAATATTAATTTATACAAGGTTGCGGCCCATGTTTAAACAAAGTGCAAGCGCATTATGCAGGACTATACTTGTTGTAACACCAACTGTTATTATTCATACTATTATACTGCGGCCCGCAATTTCATGTAAAATATCTATTTTGGCCCTCCACTTCCAACGAGTTTGACACCTCTGCCTTAAAGAATTTTCCTACCACACGAATCCCACAAACGAACGAAATTTATTTACCAACGTATACTTTAAATTTTAATAAACCCGAAAGGCTTTCTCTGTGTGGATATCGCATACAAAATATATGTAGATATTGATTAAGTATATTCAAATTGCTACTGTGAATTATCATTATTATCTACTAGCCTGAACCCGCGGCTTCACTCGCGTTAATGTCTGTTTTGATAGAACAAATGTTTCTGAATAAAAAGTCGTTACCTAACCCATAGTTTAAGTTTGGGTAGCTTTGATAGTGTACCAAGTATGATCTAATCGACCCAGATTTATTTATTGTAAATTATAGATGCGTCGACAACTTAGGTCATTAGCGTCTTGATTACATTAAATAACAACACACTTAAAACTAAATGACATCACAAAACATCCATTACCGGAGGTGGGATTCGAACCAACGACAGTCTGATCAAGAGGCCGCGACGCTAACCACTGCACTGTCCTCTAATCGACCCAGATGTATAACAAATTCTAAAATGAAAGTCTGATCAAAATCGCTTTATTAGATAGTTAACCCGTGACAAATAGACAGACAGACAAAAATGATGAAAAGTCTTTATTCGGTCAATCCTACAAACTAACTAATTTTTACATAAGATCTACTTTTCAACCAGTGTGCTAAAACATCTTTATGCGCCTGACACATAAAGATTTAGCACGCACGGGTTGCACACTATACTTTATTGAACACAAGCATGGTTTCAGAGCTTTAACAATACCGCAAATTCACTGACAGCAGTACATCTCATTCTAAAAATATTGGCTTTAATACAATATTTATTTACCTCATTACCATAGTAACCATATTTCATAATAGCATCGAAAAGAGTTTTCATAATGGTTTATCATGTAACGGGATTTTCAAGTGTTTTTCATTATAGTATCGAAAAGCGTTTCGTAATTGATTATGACGTCACCAGTCGATTAACGGCCATTTAAGATCCGCTTTACAGACACGAAAAACACTAAAAGCGTGCATATGTTGAATAAAAATCATTATGCGATCGAGCGGTAGATCGTGATCGCCATTTTGATACATCTGCTATAAATTATAGTAGGTCTAGTCGAAATTTCATTAACAATTACAAGGCAAAGTTACGATTTTTTATACATGTAGATACTTATTGATTTTTCAGATTTGTAAAATGAGCAAACAATTTTAAATATTTGAGGTAAAGATTTATTTTATTGAAAAGACGCCTATGTTTCCGATTCCTGATATCACTTTAATTAACAAACAAAGCTCACTTGATTTATAAAAATAAATCAACAGTATACGTTCACGCTTCAAATTTCAATTTAAACAATTTTTTTGCTTGCTATAGCATATAAAATAATATTCAGTTGTTCAATTTTCCAATAATCAAAATTGGAAACAGAAATTTTATTAGAAGAGTTATTTGCTTTGGGATGGAGAAAAGTATTGATATAGGGTGATTAAAAAAAGTAGAGATTCAACATTGACGTAGCGATTGAAGGGTTTAAGGTTGTACGAACATTAAAGCACAGTAAAGATAACGAGTTGAATTTTTAAATACATACAATTTTATTTTTTAGTTTTTGCGTAATTAATTTTTAAAAACTGAATATTTAACATGTAGACAATAGGCAATCTCGTTTTAAACGCACATTTTTCATATAATTCAACCACCACTGCTTAAGATTAAAATCTAGAAAACTGAAGTTTATATTACCTAATCAATTTTCGTATATTATATAAAAATTATAAAAAAAAATTCTGACGTGCATTTGCGCTCGGATCGATTTGATCGCCAAACCGAATTAACCTTTGAAAATGAAGCCATAGTGTGGCATTTATTATTTATTGTTAATAAATAAATAATTAAGTAAATTCGATTATAAGTGGTCTTAAGTAACATCTAAATTTAAGTTATTAATTTACAGATTAACATTTTTGAAATTATTTTTTCATGAAACTTGACCAAATATTTTTTAACCGTTTTAAAAAAAATTGAAATTTTGCGAATTTGTTAGCGAATTCTCCAATCCTATTTGAACTCTTAAGCTATTTGCATATTTCTAGCTTCAGAATGAACTCCCGAAGTTTAGATCTCTAGTTTTGACTCAACCTGTACAAAAATTAAAACATATCTGTAATCGAAAACCGACACTAACAATATTTTTCATTATTTTACCACATCTGCCCATTTTGTAAAATTTCATTATTTTGAGGTTTTAAAGATACTGAACTTGTAATTAAATTAATGAGTATTTAATTTAGTCACATTATATAAATAAAAACTCGGGTCGCAGTGCCAAACCCTGCCGACAATATAGTGTATTTGCTAATACAGGCATTGTGGCATTATTATGTAAACTTAAGTTTGTTTTTTGACAAAATAAAAAATTTAACCCCTTAATACATCCCTTAAAATAATTAAATTTTTCTAAATTTCAATATTAGACATGGATTTTATCAGTACACCCAATTAAATACACCCTTCCATAAGTAAATCCGTATCAACAAACTAGTGTTTTCATAAAATTTGAAAGTCCGGTCCTGTCGGGCCGATTTTATTAAAATTTTAGCAGCACATTTTAATCTTTACTAAAGAGTTAAATTTCAATTTTGAAACGATTCTGACAAATTTTTCGGTATTTTTGGGCCCAAAAACTTTTTGGAACCCCTAAATACAACCCTGAAAATGGTCCGATCGGGCCCATTTTAAATAGGCTTCTTGCGGTGATGGGTTCCAATGTGTGTACCAAATTTCGTTTCAATCGATTAAGTCTGTCGAGAGTTATCGTGTACACACATATATATATATAAATATATATATATATAAATATATATATATATACAGGGTGAGTTCGACCACCCGTATCAGTCGTTTTTTTCGAAAACGGTTAGTCGTAGAGAGTTGTGTCAAAAATTTGTATTATAAAAGCCCTAATAAAGAATCGAATGGTGATAATTTTTTTTTCCGGGAAGGTCAGCTTCCCTATTAGTTTGTTCCAGAATGTCCAGAACTCCGGAATTATAAATGTAACGATAGGTCGAAAGTGGTATTGTTGAAAAGATCTTTAAAAAATTAGCAAGTTTTGTACGGATTTTTTTTTTATTACTGCCACCCCTGTTAAGTAGTATTTGTTTGAAATTACTAAATTAAAATGTCTAACGAACTTTTTAAAAGTCCGCATTTAAAATCTAGTTACCTATCTATCGATCATTAAACACTGAAGAAGTACACTCATAGTATAACCAGAAGAGCTCAGTAGTATGTATTAAAGAGTAAATGGAAGAGAGTTTGAACACTTGTGACAATGTTTAAGGTTGCTAGATTTTTAATGGCGACTTCGATCGTTATTATGAAATTTTGATTTAATAATTTCAAACGATTGTTCTTTAACAGGGGTGGCAGTAATTAAATAATTTTTCCTACAAAACTTACCTATTTTTTAAAGAGCTTTTCAACAGCACCACTTTCAACCTATCGTGCTTTCTAAAATTCCGGAGTTTTAAACATATAATAATTTATATTTATACTTATAGAAATTTACAGGGGTAGCAGTAATAAAAAAATTTTTCCTACAAAACTTGCTTATTTTTTAAAGATCTTTTCAACAATACCACTTTCGACCTATCGTTACATTTATAATTCCGGAGTTCTGGACATTCTGGAACAAACTAATAGGGAAGCTGACCTTCCCGGAAAAAAAAATTATCACCATTCGATTCTTTATTAGGGCTTTTATAATACAAATTTTTGACACAACTCTCTACGACTAACCGTTTTCGAAAAAAACGACTGATACGGGTGGTCGAACTCACCCTGTATATATATATAAATATATATATATACATATATATATAAACATTTTTAAAAATGGTGCCAAAGTGTTCAGGAGGCTATGAAACGTCGAGAAATTTTGGTCCGACCCCTAGGTCCCGCCATCCGACCGACGCCAATAGTGTATGTGCCATATTATGGCAAATACACTAATGAAAGTTCGTCGTTGCGTCTATTTATTTGTATTTAATCCATACACAGTAGGTATTTTGTCTAGATTTAGTCTAGTTTTAACGATATCGCTATGACCGCAGCCATTTCCAGTCATGCCGTTTGAAGTTTACGAGATACAATTAGGTGCAGGCAATCGTATAGTTTTCGTTTACAGTTACCCAGTTTGAATACAACCTACGAGCATTGCGTGTCCGCTGTCCGTCGTACAGAAATGAACAATCCACATTGTCCATCGCTTTCCAACATGTTTGCTGCGACGCCATACCCGTTACCTCCACCATCACTATACACTCTTCTACTAGCAAGCGGATTTACGTTCGCCATGGGCAATTTGAAATTTGCCACCTTTTCAAGTTGGAAATTTAAGCAAATGACCTCATTAATATAACAAGCCGTGAGGTGGGTCGTTTATTAGGACTAAAGTGCGACCCTTGAGGTTCACACGACGAACTTCCCAGTTTGATAAATATTTAATAATAATAATTAAATTAGATATTACACAGAAAAGTAATCATTTTAATCATTAAAACATAATTATTATTTATTTTTAACAATAATTAAAAAAAAAAACGGCTGAACCGATTTTTATAAAATTTATGTCGGATCAAAATGACATTAACACGCGTCGATTGACACCCTTACGAAGTCGATATAATTTTTTATTCGCGAGATATTGTATAAAATCTACTTTTTTGGAGGTTGTTTGGTTAAGAAAAAAGGACGGCTGAACCGATTTTAAAAAAATTTCTTTCAGATCATATTTACGTTAATACGCGTCGATTGGCACCCCAACGTAGTCGATATCATTTTTCATTCTCGATATTTCGTCTTAGAAAGAAATGGACACATACGTACGTACGTACACATACACACACACATACACAGACATCTTTCTAAAAGTAGTGTAAAAATAGTGTAGTGACCTTGAAACATAAAATTTTTTTTTCCTTTTTGATTTCGATTTTCGGACCCATTACAATAACTTCCAATGGGAAGTTAAAAATTAAAAAAAAAATAGAATATCCTTCAAAAAAACCACTAAAACTAAAAAGAGGGAAATAATAAAATTTTGAAATCGGCGCCAATTTATTTACCAAAACTTTTTATATAGCTATTTTTATTTTATTAAATTGACACCGACCTCAAAAGTTTATTACTTTCCTCTTTTAGTTTTAGTGGCTTTTTTTATAGGAGGTTCTATTTTTTTTTAATTTTTATTTGCTTTTTAGTGACTGCAATACGTAGTCTGCACGTTATTAATCGTCTTATTTCTTGATATTTGATTGGTAAATTAAAAAAAAAAAAAAACTACTGAACCGATTTAAATATTGAAATATTTTATTTGTATGTAAGAATCTTTCTTGGGAATAGCTTATTCGATTAGTGAAAACCGTAATATGATCAACGGTTCTTTATATAATCGCGAAACTAAATTTAAAAAAACTACTGAACCGATTTAAATATTGAAATGTTTTATACGTAAGAACCTTCCTTGTGAATAGCCTATTTGATTAGTGAAAACCGCATTGAAATATGATCAACGGTTCTCGGTACAATCGTGAACATTACATACGTACATTACTCTTTTTTTGAAGTCTGTTAAAAATCGCCTACTCATTAAGAATAATTATTGAAGTGACACTTGTTTACGCCCGGTAGAGTGAATTGAATTGAAATATTATACAGAAGAAAAATTTATATCTAAAATATATTTTAGATATAAATTTTTCTTCTGTATAATATTTTTGTAACATTGGTCTGAAGATGGTAATATTAAAGTAACGAAACATGTTGCGATATAAATCGTTTTAATTTTTGTTAATCGACTATACAATTATCTTGTGTGGATAAATATTTATCACTTAATATACATACTCGTTGTATTGGTGGAGTGTCGCATCGAACATCGTGCAGAGATTTGTTTAAAAAATTAAAAATTTTAACTTTGGCATCAATTTATATTTATGAATTGTCAATCCATATTTTTAAGAATTGTAATGAGCTCGTTAGAAACTCAGACATTCATGACATAAACACGCGAGCAAAACATGCACTTAGAATTCCTTACACACGGTTAAAAATTGCACAAAAATCACCCAACACTCTGGGAATAAATAATAATAAATTACCCCAATCTATTACAACACATAATAAATTACACAATTTCAAAAAACATTTAAAAATATTTTTAATTGAACATTCCTTCTATAAAATAGACGATTTTTTTAACATGACTGTCTGAGTTTTTAATGAGCTCATTCAATAATTAAGGACGATTTGTATCCATATCTATGGCAAAACAAATAAAATCATTATTATTATTATTATTATTATTATTAAACTACGATTGTTATAAGAAAAACTTAATATGTTTTTACCCCGTAGACGTTTTTGGAACAGTTCTTAATTATATTTGTACAGAGTGAACGTGTCAATGTATGAAAAGGAAAAATAAACGTCAGAAAAGTTTGAGAAACGACGGTGCACAGTAAAGCAAAGAACGGGGGTATAACGTGCGGTAGCTATGGAGCATGGCATGTTTCAGTCGTATGAGATTTAATTATACCAGAGCTCAACACGTGAACACACAAATATTCTAACGGACCTTCTAATGTGCCATACTCATTACTCAACTAGAACAAAAGACTGACTCGACTCAGCTTATTGGAAACTATATTTCTCAATTTCGAATAAGCAAAAATAATGCACTTTTTTAGCATCGCAATATTTATAAAAAAAATGGCTTTGCAGGAACAGTCTAAGGTCGTTGTCAAACTCTCTGTCATGTAAAACATTTGTTTGTACTCACACAAAAGCAAACTATAAAAAGATCGCTTTTCAAGCTAAATTTTGATCAATATGCGTAGAAAAACGTGTTGTTTCGAACTGGAAATTGTACAGAAAAACTATGTTAAATACATTGGTATATGATCAAATCAATCGATTTAAAACCCCTTATATCCACACCATATTATTCACATAACAATTAGAGGTGAAAATAATAAATATCTCAGACAGCTAGGCTGCCATGATTTTTGAGCTATATCTAAGAAAAAATCAAATGACCACTGTCGGGACTTGAACCCGAAACCCCCAGTTTCCGGCTAGGTGAGTTACCGATTTCTCCACAGTGCCCGAGAGTGGAAACCGATCTCTTCTTATATATAGCAATTTCACGTTGAAAACACACTACATGCGAGAGTCGACTATTTAAATAAACTGCAAAGCATAGTACAGCTATTAAACAGTCGAATCATTATACATGCGAGAGTTAACATTTTATAAGTTTTAACAACTTAATAAACTCGTTAGACCGGGAAGCCTTAGGTTTTACCTATAGATAAACAACGTTTTGAGTTTCAGGGGACAGTAAAATACATGTGTAGCGGCTAAAACCTGAAATTGAACAAGCCGTGAGGTGGGTCGTTTATTAGGACTAAAGTGCGACCCTTGAGGTCCACACGACGAACTTCCCAGTTTGATAAATATTTAATAATAATAATTAAATTAGATATTACACAGAAAAGTAATCATTTTAATCATTAAAACATCAATAATTAAAAAAAAAAAAAAAAAAAAAAAAAACGGCTGAACCGATTTTTATAAAATTTATGTCGAATCAAAATGACGTTAACACGCCTCGATTGACACCCTTACGAAGTCGATATAATTTTTTATTCGCGAGATATTGTGTAAAATCTACTTTTTTGGAGGTTATTTGGTTAAG
Source organism: Mongoloraphidia duomilia (assembly GCA_039654895.1). Lineage (NCBI taxonomy): Eukaryota > Metazoa > Arthropoda > Insecta > Raphidioptera > Raphidiidae > Mongoloraphidia > Mongoloraphidia duomilia. Next base: position 64,434,402 of record CM077516.1, read on the forward strand.
AAAAAAGAACGGCTGAACCGATTTTAAAAAAATTCCTTTCAGATCATATATACGTTAATACGCGTCGATTGGCACCCCAACGAGGTCGATATCATTTTTCGTTCTCGAGATTTCGTCTTAGAAAGAAATGGACACATACATACGTACGTACGTACGTACGTACGTACATACGTACACACACACACACAGACATCTTTCTAAAAGTAGTGTAAAAATAGTGTAGTGACCTTGAAACATAAAAATATTTTTTCCTTTTTGATTTCGATTTTCGGACCCATTACAATAACTTCCATGGGAAGTTAATAAAGCTAGTTTTATTCAGATATCTCGTATACTATTCAAACTAGCTAGATAAAACGGAGAATATTCAACGATTTCTTGCTTTATCCGGGTAATTTTATATTTAGCCTATGGCAATAGGCTAAACCACGTAGGATTGAAACACACGGAACCTATATCGCGCGTGGTAGGATATTAAAAAACATTGATTTAGATTTCAGAGGCAAATTTCTTTATTTGTCTGAACCGAATTTTTCGGAAAAAACGCATATGAAATATTCTTTTTGTAAAATAAGGTAAATCGAACATTATGAAAACTAAACATTATAATAGTTGTTACATGTAATAATGTTTTAACTTAAGTTATAAAAAAAATTGGTAAAAAAACTTGTAAGTTAGTTTTATTTTAAATCATCTGCTGTACCAAAAACCAGAAAATAATTGGAACACAAACCAAGGGGCACTTTGTGTCGCTGCGTCAGCGGAATAAGTAATGAAAACGTGGGACGCATTTGAAATATTTCTGTTGGTGGGCTTGGAAACACATTTTTCTAAACAAGTCGTTCTTATTTAATAATTATACAGTCGTTATACAGATTTTTATGCGCCCCACGTTGTTATTACTTATTCCGCTGACGCAGCGACACAAAGTGCCCCTTGGTTTGTGTCCTAATTATTTTCTAGTTTTTGGTACAGCTGATGATTTAAAATAAAACTGTTTAACTTAAAAGTTTTTTTGCACATTTTTATTTTCTAGTTTTTAGTTTGATTTCTGGCCCGTATCATTATGCAAACTCCTCATCCTTTCAACTGTCCACCTTCTGATTCCATCATCAGACCCTCGTTACCAAGTTGAAATTATCATAATATTGTATTGTCACGGGAACTCAATGTGTGTGCAAAGTTTCATAAGAATCGGTTAAGTAGAAGTAGTTGAAAAAGCTGTTGCAAGATTTGAAACAAAGATAGTAACAAACAAACAAATATACGGGGTCAAGCTAAATAAAACCGTTTAAAAAAATTTTTTTTTTTTGAAACCTAAATTTTTAAGTTATATAAGTATGTTATTTGAAATTCGACAGCATTTAATATATTTTAAATTATTTCGATTGTATACCAATCAATGCCGTTTCGGCAAATTTCTGTCGCGTGACACTCATGGCAAGCGTTCCGTAGGTTCGCCATCCTTGGCCTATGTCTTAAAGCAAAGTATCACCTATTGAACAGTGAAAAAAATTGAAATCGGTTACAATAATTTCTAAGATTACCCCAGATTTTTAACCGGGCGAAGCCGGGCCAGCTATCAGTTATTATAGCCTGTGTCCTAAAGCAAAGTATCACCTATCGCACAGTGAAAAAAAAATTTAAATCGGCCTTCTGAGATTATCCCCGATTTCCACCCGAGCAAAGCCGAATCATCCAGTTTCAAATCTAAACCTTCCTCGTGAATCAACGTATCTAATCGTGAACACCGGAACAAAATCCGTTCAGTAGTTCGGAGAAATCTGTCTTTTGAGATTATTTTCGACAAACAAACAAATAAACTTACTTTCGCATTTATAATATTATAGTTAGAATTGTCTTAATATTTTACTGATTATTTTATCTTAATGTTTTAAGGATTATTATTTAATGTTTTAACGATTGTACCTATATTTTTATCTTAATGCTTTATGATCGATGTAATATTTTTGTATGAACTTTTGTATCAACTAATTGGACATGCAAATAAAAATGTATCTATCTATCTGTTCAGAGTGTTACTGAACCGAAATCCGCCTCTGCTTCTATGCTATCTTCATTTATTGCAGTTTACGGTGAATTAAATATTATCTCAAAAAGAAAAGTCCTTTTATAAAGTCGTAGATTTTATTTTTTTGTCACTGATGTCTGACCTTTAGCAAATACATGTCAAAACAATTCCAGACAACATTTTCTGCGTAGTTACATGTTTTCTCAGTTCATTAATTATTCATAATGTTGAAATAAACAAAATGTCTTCAAAGCTTTGTAAAGAAACACGACATAAATTCTTCAACAGTTATTTATAATTTAAAACTACGGATAAAAAAATAAAGTGACAGTTTTTTTTTTAATTAGCTGAATTTATTTAGCATTTAAAACAGTAATATCCGCTTACAGTAATGTCATTTAACAAGCAAATTAAATAAAATATAAATTTTTGTAATCATATTTTTTCATTTTCAAAAATCAAATATTTTTTGTTAGTAAAATCCAAAATTTAAATAGAAAAACATGGAAAACGGCTCCGTTACTATTAAATTCGTGGATAAGACAATCCATCCACAATTTTCAAAAGTAGGTACGATTCGTAGATACTTTTTACCCGACTGCCGAAGAAGGGTAATGTTTTTCATGTGTATTTATGTACCTACAACTTAATGTATGTATATAATGTTATGTATTTTTGAAAAATGAGGTGTCTTAGATTCGTCATAGTCTCACGAGTGCTACTGGGTGTATGATGTCACAAAAAACTCAATATGGCGGATTCTAGACGCCAAAAGTAATTTTCCTTCTAAATACTTCGATAATACATCGATATAATATGGGTATCAAAAGAAAGGTTTCGTTGATAAGATTTCAAGTAAGGTATATGACATCAAGGAAAATTCAATATAGCGGACGCTAGACGCCATTTTGTCAGAATTCAAAAGTAATTTTCCTTCTAAATACATCGATATGGGTATCAAAAGGAAGGTTTCATTGAGAAGATTTGAAATCTATACTTCTATACTATAATATTATAAAGCTGAAGATTTTGTTTGTTTGTTTGTTTGGTTGAACGCGCTAATCTCAGGAACTACCAGTCCGATTTGAAAAAAATTTTTTTTGTTAGATAGCCCATTTATTGAGAAAAACTATAGGCTATATATACTATCACGCTACGACCAATAGGAGCGGAGCATCAATGAAAAATGTTTGCAAAAACGGGAAAAATTATTCCTTTTGAGAGCTTCCGTTGCGTCCGCTGCGTAAACGGTTAAAGTTACGCAAAAATCATGTATGACGGAATTTTTTCCCTTTAAAAGTTCTAAAAAAAAGTCCGCGACAGCATAATATGTCTATCTTTTAAGGTTGACTCACTATAACTTTTTTATGGTAATCAAATTTGTTCGTAATTATAATATTCAAGTGAACCAGCGAAGCGAGTTAGTAGTGTATTTATAACATTTAAGCGAACGAGCGAAGCGAATGACTAATGTAATTATAATATTCAAGCGAACGAGCGAAGCGAGTGACTAGTGTATTTATAATATTCAAGCGAACTAGCGAAGCGAGTGTGTAGTGTAATGCACTCGGGCTTTCTTAGCACCCGGGCGAAGCCGGACGGGTACCGCTAGTAGGGTATATATGACGTCACGGAAAATTCAATATGGCGGACGCTACCCGCCATTTTGTCAATACGCAAAAAATCGGTAAAACCTTTTGTGTAGAGGATCAAATTAAAAGGCGTGATTCAACTAAAAGAAAGAAAATAAAAATATATTATTAGAAAAAACCGACTATGTAAATAGCGAACTGAAAAGATGGAAACAAAACCCATGCAGTCGAAGGCATAAGTACATGTACTTAGTAACAAGTTGAACAGAAATGTCTGATGCCTCCGACTGCATGTTATCTTTTGATTTTGTTTCCATCTTTTAAGTTCGCTTTTTACGCAGTCGAGCTTTTTGTTTTTAAAATAATTAATTTTTATTTATATTTTAGCCATAAGTTAATCTTAACCCTGGGGATAAATAATGCAGTAGTATAAAATTAAGTCCGGGGTATAAACAAACAAATTAATAAAAAAATATACAAATTAATACTTTTATCGACTAGGTAAAATGTAGATGATAATTTAATTTCCAGTTAATTATTTACAACTTTAGAACGCACTCATCTAATTAAATAATTTAATTCAATAATTAAATTTCTGTGCGCCTCCGAGCAAATAAAATTAATTGTGTGACAATATTAATAACGTCACCCTTTCTATGTAAAGTAATAATTAGAAAGGACAAAAATCATGTACACACACACACACTAACACTACGTTGGTTAATATTCGGGACATAGCACGCCAATTTAAACATTTACACAGTTTTGTTATTTTAAGTAGCATCCTACATTTTTTTCGACTAAATTTCTGATGGAATTTGTCATATTGAAGGTTTATGCAGATAAGAAATAATCCATTAACAAATTTGGACGTTGTTTGATTTTCCTAGTAGACTTACCTTTCGTATTTTGAGGAAAATAAGTTTTTGGTTTTCACCGATTTTCAGGAAAACCATAAACCGTGCAAAAAGCTATAATATACAAAACGTATTTATTTTTAAATTTCTTATTATCACGTGTGCTCGATTTTAGAAATTAGTGAATGATAAAAAATATTGCACTATCAGTTTCAAGAGTGCAGTGATTGGTTTATTTTCAGTGTTCCGTTTTTTTACAAATTTCGTAGAATTATATCTTTTCATGAGTGACAAACGAGTGCCAAAACTGAAGGTCGTATCTAAAACGGTTCTCCCAATATAAAGAAAATAAATGTTTATACCCTTACTTTAAAGGGCTGTATCTCCGAAGGGTTGGACATTTTACTAAGGTAATTTTTTGCAGAACGTGTAGATTGACCAGTATCATTTGTGATACTTTATTTAAAAACTATAACTTGTACAACTAAGTAATTATAGATTACTCTTTTTTAGGAAGTTACTAAAAAGATTGCTGATATAATACTTAATAATAGTAACAAAATAAAAATAATGTAAAAAAACAGAGGTATATTATGTAATCCACACGACTAATTATTATTAAGGGTTAAAAATTTAATCTGTTTTTAAACTAAAAAAAAACATCTTTAAAAAGGCACTAAAAAGTCTAAAATAATACAATTTTATATATTTTTTATTAAACTGGCGCTGACCTCAAAATTGTATTATTTTCAACTTTATAGTGAATTTTTTAAGAAGGTATTTTTTTATTTTTTAGTGGTTATAGATTAGTTTGCACGTTCTTAAGCGACATCTTCCTTGATATTTTATTACTAAACTAAAAAAAAGTACTGAACCGATTTAGGTTAAATTTATGTGGGGCCACGCTGAAGGTATGCCCTGTTAAATAAAATAAGAATCTTCAAAATTGGTTCACAATTGGGTTGTTTAATAAAAAATAATTATCAGTTTTTTTATTTTATTTCAATACTTAATCATAAATAATATTGAAAATCGATGAGAAATTTTTTTTAAAATTTATATACAATTAATTATAAATTAATTAAAATGTATAAAATTTAAAAAATATCACGTGACTACAAAACACTCCATGAATGGTTACCATGTTTGTGACGTAATTATGTTTATGTGCTTTCATGTGAGTACTGTCAACTGTAAAAATTATTGAAGTTTAGTGAAATAAAAGTTATTGTTTATAAATTTATTCTAGTAATGTGTGATAAAGGGTTTATAAAGGGCTTATAAAGGCCAATTCTGATAATATACCTGCGGAACAATCAACATGACATATATATTTTGCAAAATATCAATTTACACTGTCCATTTAGTACATGTATAAGCTAAACAGTATACAAATTTATTATTAATTCTGAAAGTTCTGATTTTGAGTTAATTTTCTGACAAATTTTTATTTGACGTACCTAACTATAATAATATGCATTGTATTTATATTCTGATATAAATCATTATTAACTATAATATAATTATAATAAAATACTTACATCGAAATGATCTTCACAACAAAAAAAATTTGACGTAGTTTTAAGGCAATTACATCGTGCTGCTCGGAACCATTGCTTTCGACGTTTAACATTTTGTGGCACATTTAAAAACATTTTTTCAGGACTTGTTTTTGTATTGTTTGTACAAAGTGGTACGAAACAGGTTCGAAAACTTTTGAGATTTGACATTTACAATGAAATAATCAATACACCGACGTTGAGAATAGGAATAAATAAATTATAAACAAAATCACACCTGTCACATAGAGTCAGCTTAAACATAGTTACGTCACAAAGCGCTCGGGTTTTTTTCGGGAACTGTCGGGCGTCATCGGTACTAAGTTTAAATATTTATTACTTCCCACCTCTACTATGGTAGGGAAGTAATGGATTCAGTCCGAAAACAATATTTCGAGATTTTAACAGATTTTCACGTTTTGAGACCCTAGCAATCGTTTAAGATCATTTTCTGACTGATGTCTGTATGTGTGTGTGTATGTGTGTATGTGTGTGTGTGTGTATGTGGTCAATTTTTCGCCTTCGATATCTTAAGAACGGAACAACATACGGGCATGCCGATTGTTCTATTGTGTTTATCAGCCTTTAACTTAGATCTGATTAGATTTTGAGTCAAATCGGTTCAGTGGATCCTGAGATATTCAAAAAAACGTCCTCAATGTCACGTATTAACATAGGTAAAAAAAAATATAAATGAATTCTAGATGTTATAATATGAAAAAAATGTAAATATTTTTTTTCTCTAAAATGTATAGTTTTCGAGAAAAAAAATATTTTACTAAAAAAAATAAAAATTGTACGTAAATCAAGGTAACCATGATTTTTGCTATATTAAGCTAGCCATCAATAGATCACCAAACAAAAAAGAGGGCCATGCTTTTTTCAAAGAATAAAAATTAAATTGTGTTTTAAAGACCACCAACAGCTAAGGTTATTTGGGCCTAGTCAAAGAATAAAAAAAAGAGTGTTTATTTTTTGCAAATATTTACTAGGTGGGAAGTATAGGACTGGTCATCAGTCGAATTTTTTTTAACTTGATATAACTTCTTATTTATTATAAAAAAATAAAAATAAAAAATTGTTTTCTTATAAAACTTATATACGTTCTTTCCATTTATGACAAAAAAATTTTTGACTTAAAAACCCAATTAATGAGGTAACATAGGTACTTATGTACCTACATAAACTGAAAAATTTAAACTTCTGAACCGATTTAAATAAAAATTATGTGACCATTTCGTAGACATTATATGATTCTAACGGCACTTAAATTATTTAAATTGGTTAACCACTAGAGAAGTTATGGCTGAACAAACATAAAAAATAAAAAAATATATAATATACAGGGTGGCTGATTTTTCATTGTCCAGCTTATATCTGCTGAAATAATTAAGATACAAGAAAAAGTTACATAAGAGACTTGTGTAACTGAATCTGATTTATAAAATGGCGCAAACAATTTTTTTCCATGGCCTACCTATTTTCCAGAAAAATATCTAACTTTGGTTTTTAAGTAGGACGCTATGTATATTTTTCTGGAATAAGATTCTAAATAAATTTCTCTTTACAACGAAGTATAAAAAGTAGGGTTTTGCCCTTAAATTACGCCTAATAAGTTTATGATACTCCTTCCCAAAATATGCAGGAACTTAGAAATAAAATCACTGCAGTCTGCTATTGTTAATTACACCTGAAATGCTGCGAAATGCTAAGGTTCAAAAATGTTTAGAATTTATTGGCCGACAATTTGAACATTCATTATAAAACACACTGTGTATTATTAAATTTTGTTAATTTGTAGTTAAATAAATGTTATTGTAATTTTGTTAATCATAGAGAAAATATTTGTAATCACAGCCGACTCTCATAATGTTCTTTTTTTTGTTTATTAGGCGTAATTTAAAGGCAAAACCCTACTTTTTATACTTCGTTTTAAAGAGAAATTTATTTAGAATCTTATTCCGGAAAAATATACATAGCGTCCTACTTAAAAAATCAAAGTTAGATATTTTTCCGGAAAATAGGTAGACCATGGAAAAAAATAGTTTGCGCCATGTTATAAATCAGATTCAGTTACACAAGTCTCTTATCTAACTTTTTCTTGTATCTTTAATATTTCAGCAGATATAAGCTGGACAATGAAAAATCAGCCACCCTGTACAATATATATGTCGAATTGATAACAATTAACCACTGTTTTTTGAAGTCGGAAAAATCAAAAACATTGATAAAACTTAGTAAATAGAATAGACAATAGAACCTGTTAATTTTTTTACTGTAAACCCGAACAATATTATTAAAATTTGAAAAAGTGCTGGAACATAATATTACGTAGGTATATACCTCTAAAATAACCGTAAAAAAGAAGTCACGCGGTGCGCTGACCTCTTAATAAAAAAAGTGCAGAGTCAAAGTTGGTTCACGAGGGGTTGTTAAATAGACGTACTGCAAATATAAGGGGTGGGTAAATGAGCGCTACAATGGGATGGGGTAAACGAATACAGTAACGTTCAATTTGCATTACAAATTATTTCATTTCGCTCTCATCCATCCTCCTTGTACGACTGTCTCTTTCTGATGCCGAAACTAATTACTGTTCGTCTGCTTCTTAATTAAATGAATCATTCGTTGCCAATTTCAGTTCGCATAATGGTTGCATGACGGAACTATCATATACTATGAACATAGCTACAGACGATTTATGTATATTATCAGACATTCAGTGATCTGTCTAAATTTCTCTAAATTATCTACGCTGTTTTAGGGTTCCCTACGCAAAAGGTTATCATTATTATGTCTGTGTGTCCGTCTGTCGTAGCCTTCTAACTCCTATAGAGTATAGATGCTAATAGCCTCAGTTGTCGAGCATCTGTAATCTAAAATATTGTAACAAAACTGTATTCTTTAGTTCTGAGTTGGGCGGAATACTTATTTTTATTTTACAATATTTACAATTCATAACAATTAACACAACAATGACAACTATATACAATAATTCTTAACAATTAACTATATACAAACAATAATAACGATCGCATCAACTAACTATATACAAGGACTATTTACATCACTGTATTTATTTCACTATTTATTTGTCAGTCATTTGCCCAGTTACCTCAGTACATATCACTGTACTGACTAATTGACTGATTAACATTTATATCCACTTGACACCGTCGATTGACCTGATTACCGTCGACTGTCCTATATTTATATCTGACGCACTTGATTACTTGCGTGAGTCACTGTAAACTCACTCGTCGCTTGTGTGTTAGTGCCTGTCTGTTGGTGACTGACTGTTGGCGACTGACTTCACTTCGCTTTGCTCACTCGATTATATATACCTGCGCTGCCCAATCCAGTACGTTCTCCCTCCCTCCAGAACGTTCTGGCAGGTATGCGTATCTGCGACACCATTTCCCCGTCACGCCACTATGATGCTTCTCGATGCTTCTGTTGGAAACACTGGCGTAACATCTGGGGCTTGTTACAATATCTTTTTCTGTCTCTCCCGCTGGCTCCTAAACTATACCTAAGTGTCACAATAATTAAATTATTCACATATATTATGTAAGTTGATATGACGAATGTCCAGAGAGACATGAAGGAGTTAGGCCGGGTCTAGTGACGATGCTTATTAGCAAAGTGAATGGCGTCTCAGGATTAGGAAAGCTGACCCCGCGTAACGGGAAGAAACGAGGACGAAGATGGTGATAACATTATGTAAGTTGATGGCCCAAACCCAGACGTGTGCTAATTTTTTTATTGGACTTATTTAGCGGACTCCCGTGTCTACATCGAAAAGGGGGCAAACAAATTATCTTTTTTAAATAGAGGGCATCTACAAAGAATAAAAATGTTTTTTTCTTTTTCTTTAGACCACAACTAAGACGAGCTGCAGAGTGGCTATTTTGGAAACTGACTTAAAACACGAAATTTGGTAGATATGTTATCTTCACCATTCCAACCAAACAATGACAGGCTAGTTTCATAAAAATCATTCTGAGACGAAATAGCGGTATTTTGAAAAATAAAAAAAAATATTGCAGATTTCAATTCGTTTCTTTCTCCTCCTAATTACTACCCATCGTCATAATTGAACAAGAAGTAATCGTTCTTTTCGCAACTTATTTGGCAATCATTCTTTAAAAACCTCTTCTTTAAAATTATCTATGTTCTTTAAGAACTGTTATTAGTGAAAAATAATTTTTTTGCTCATCCATACAACTTTACTTCTAACAAATAAATGCTTTTTATGTTAGCATTAGTGTTAGGAACACCCAACGAATGTTTTAACGTTACAATGCAATACTAGAAAAAAATTATTTTAAACCAATGTGACCGTCGGAACTTTAACCCGAATCTTCCACTATCGCCGCAGCTGAGTTATCATTTAGCACTCGCATGTGAGAAGGTTCATATCAAACAATACCTTAGATTATTTAAGAATCAGCTCTCGCATGATGTGACGTCATATTAGTTACAATTTCGTTACGTCATTCGATGGGTGTTCTTAACAGTAATGCTAACATAATAGTAATTTATGCAACAAGTGGCTTAAGTGACAGATTATATGACAATCGCGATTTTGCGTTACGAGCCTAAGCTTATGCTGCATTTATACCAGAATGAGTGTGTGTTTACCACGCGAGCCGGAGGCGAGTGCGGTAATCACACAAGTTCTGGTATAAATGCAACAAAACCTTAAGAGAGTATTGTAAAATCGCGACTGTCAGATTCGTCACTTTAGCCACGCATTACATACAACATTTTTTGCAACAACTGCTTCAAAAGTTCAATTTTAAGCAAATAAAACACAATTTAGATAAATATTTTATTAGTGAAATTATAGCAAAGTACCTAATCTATAAAGTACCTACTTTATTACGCACGTGTGTTATAAAGTAAAACAAAACAGTATTACTTTATAGAACGGAATGCGTTAAAATTTACACTATCGTTCGAATGCAGTAGAAACTTCCATAAAGGATCACTTTTCATCTAAAATTGTACTTTTGATGCAAGTGTTGCAAAAAAGCATTTATTTGTATTTTAATACTTTGCGAAAATTGATCGCATGAAACATTTAACATATAATTACTTCTATATAATGTTTTGATAACAAACGCCATATAATATATATAAATTGTTAAACAGATCATTTTTATATACAGCGCAGATTCAAAGAGAAATTTTTTGAAAACATTAATATTATTAAGCTGTTGTAAATTTTATGGCACTTTAGCATTAAGTTGATTCCCTTTATAGATAGGGCTTTTTCCTTTGAACTATTGCTTTTAATACCAGTAGGTAGCGGTCTCAAATAACTTAACATTATTTCGTCCCATATCACTGATATAATAATTCGTATTAAAAATTCTTCTCGAACTAAAATGTGTGTGTTGTATAAATTGAATTGCCAAGTATATTAAAATTTATTACCAGAAAAAGTAGATACCTATAGCCTTGCATCATAATTAAACATTAACCTAAAAAAAATGTCAAATAACATAAAAGTAAACGAGATCCTTAAAACTGTTAATTAGAGAAAATATTAACACCCAGAAAGCATATCTGATCTGTAAACAAATTTGTTTATCAGGCGCGATGTTCGGCTGTTCTTTTAATTAATACGAATTTTAATTAATCACAGCTAATAAAGGTCTGACTATGGAAAGGAGCGTATGATAGCACTCCTCGTCGTTATATATATTTGCATATTTATACGGATTTTAAAATTAAAATTTGTTTCCTACTTTACAAGGCGTATGCAAATAAATAATGAAGATCTGAAACTACGACGGAGAAAAAAATAAACATACACGTTGCTTCAAAATTATATGGTGTATCCATCCCAACCAATTGGTATAACTTGACATTTTATATATGTCTATACAGTACCTATAACTTCATATTATGATAAAGTAGCCATTGGATAAAAAGGGCTGTTTAATAAAACGTCTAGACATTAATTATGTTTCGATAAACTTTATTAAAAACAAATCCTATTTTACAAAAAAAAATAGTTTTTAATATAAATTAGTTAATAAATAGCGTGATGTAGTTTATGGATAGATAAGAGGTCGAGTTTCCAAAATTTGTATTTGTCAGTTTGTATTAACGTCACTTGAAAACAGCCGAGCCGATTTAAATAATTAGTACACTATTAATAAACTCAAATAACACAGTACTTTCATTACACGATTACGCTCGAGTTCTCTTAAAAAAGCCGATATTAAAGGTAGACTTCAGAACCACGCGTTACGGCAAGTGGTCGCGGCAGACGACGACAGCAGTTGTCGCGGCAACTGGCGTACTTCGGACTACCACGTCAAACAGCATTGACCGCGCGACAAGTTACAACTTGTGCCGCTGAGCGATAGTCCGATATAATCTTAACGTGATCAAAATCGACGTTCAGCTGTGCGAAGCCGCAGGTTAAAGCTAGTATTTAATTAAAATAAAACTTAATTAAATCATGATTTAAATAATCTCAACCCTGAAAACCAGTACCGAATGTTCGAATAAAAATTGAAGTTGCCCATCACTGAGACGAAGTTTTATGGAACTACATGCAAATGTATGTATGCAGGGTGTAAACCAGCTGTCATTATGTAGTCTGAATACAGCAGTACCAACATAAAGTAAATATTATGTGAAGACATAACTCTAACTAGCGAACATGATCTAGTTAATCCAACCATCAATGATAACTACAGAATTGTTTTAGAACTCGTTCAGACACAGCGGAATCCGCGCGTTTGCGACCGCGCGTTTTAAACCGCGGAAAAATATACTGCGTTCAGACAGCCGAAGTGAGAGGGGGCGAGGTTACAAACACCTAATTTCAAAGATTGAAGTCGAAGAAGCAATGTGTTCACACATCTGAAACGCGCGGCCTCCGCATAGCGACTAATGTTGACACGTCCGAAACGCGCGACCTCCGCAAAGTGACTAAACATCGTCACGGCATGCTATAGTAATAAAATCGCGCGGACGCCGCACGGTTCTATTTCCCGGCGGTCGAGTGACGGCAGACACACGGATTGACTAACCGCGCGGGCATGTATGAACGAATATGCTTCTAACATTTGATTTTATTATGATAAACAAAAGTGGATATATTTCTTTCCATGACAACGAATACATATTATTTACGTTTAACACTATTCACATCATGTGTCTGTACTCGCGATATAGACATATCCATACGACGAAATATTATATTCTAACAAACCGTATTAGCGCACAATTGGGTTTTTAAATGAATTTTTTTTTTACTTAAATGGAAGGACCATATACAAGTTTTATAGCAAAACTGTTTTTATTTAATTTTTTTGCTTACTAATTAAAAAGTTATATTTAAATAAAAATTAATTTTTAAACTCAGTTCCGATAACGCGCCGAAAGAATCCGAACGCGTGTGACGTCATTATGTTATCTATGGTCTTTGTACCCATGGTTACCAAGTTAAAAATTTATTATTTTTGATAGTATGTGTAATACATATACACAAATACCAACAAATGAAGACACATTTTAACATAACGACGTCACAAACATTCCTGGCGCGTTTTGAAGTCACGTGATATTTTTTAAATTTTTATACATTTTAATTAATTTTTAGTAATTTATCTATAGCTTTAAAAAAAATTTTCTTTTCGATTTTCAATATTATTTATGTTAAATTATTAGAAAAAATTAAAAAATTAATAATTTTTTTTAAACTTAAATACCTAATTCAAGTTAGCAGCACTCGACTGACTATGAGTCGTGCGCAAGTATTCTAACCAATCACAGTGTAATATGAAAACGCCTTGTGTCATAGAATTCACTACATGCACACTAAGATAGTGTATAGATATAGTGCAGGCACTATCTGCACTACACAGATGTATCATACGATTTGCAAGTTCACAACATACATACATGATTCCTGAATTTACAATTCAATCTGCCCGTCTGGAGAGTTTCCCGTAGTAACAGTGCTATAGCACTAGAGGCGCCTGGACGATATAAACACATATCACCGGGCGAGGTGTGAGAAAGCGTGATAGCAATAGGTACATGGAGTATGTTCATACTTATGTACGATCAAGGGTTCTTATACTAGGGCTTGCAGAACTATTACCGAATCGAGTCCCGTTATTAAGCTGTTACTTTGGATGATTTACAAGAATTAATAATCTCTCTACATTCGATTTTTTTCCTCCACGGTCCCTATATTTATTCTAGAGGTCAAATCACGTCTATGGAAAAATCAGCATATACAGGATTTCTCTGATTGTATGTTTTAAGGGTGGTGTGGTAATGGTATGAACTATTTCTAGCTTAGCCCCAAGATCTGAATACCGTCAATTTTTTTCCGAAATGGCTACCAATATTTTTTCAATCAACGTTTCTAATTTTGTCAAAACCGGTTGACTTTATAGGACAAAAATGCAGTTGCAAAAAATGTTTACCTAAGACAACATTTTGAGCAAGGTTATCAGTTTTCAATAAAAAACGATTTTTTTTTACAAAACTTCCTCAAGATGTTCTATTTGTAACTACATATTTGTTTGTTCTAAATTCAACAATTTTTGAGAAAATAAGGAACGTTGACTGAAATAATTAATGTTGGCCGCAGTTTACAATAAAAAAAAAGTCATGAGGTGTCATGGGACACCCGACAGAAGCTATGCTTTTTATGCATTGTATATTATAAAACCGAATTTATCAAAGCTATAAATAATACAATTGAAAAGTTATTATTTGACTGCCATTTTGAAATATGATGCAATTTTATTTTTTTGTGTCCTATAAAACTCTTAAATATCAATTTTCAAAAAGATCGGATACTTTTTTTTACAAAACAACATATGGCCGCCATTTTGAAATCTGACGCTATTTTATTTTTTTGTGTCCTATAAAACTCTTAAATATTAATTTTCAAAAAGATCGGATACTTTTTACAAAAGTACCTACATACGGCCGTTATTTTGAAATCTGACGCCATTTTATTTTTTCGTGTCCTATAAAACTCTTAAATATCAATTTTCAAAAAGATCGGATAATTTTTGCAAAAGGACATATGGCCGCCATTTTGAAATCTGACGCCTTTTTAATTTTTTGTGTCCTATAAAACTCTGTTGGTGCATATATGTGTACTGCGCGTGCGCCAGTATATTACTTTTACCGCTGGCCATAGCTACAGATATACTTTTAATACCATCAGCGTGACGCGAACCTATAAGTTTACCTCCTGCCAGAAATCGTCTAACGCGCCTATAGAAGCATAGTTTCAAAAAACTGACGGGATTCAGATCATGTGACCAAACTAGAAATATGGAGCGCCTGCAGATGTAAAAGTGAGGATTATATGACACTTTAACAGATAATAGGAAGCACGTATTATTACAGCACGTAAGGAATCCGGTTTCGACATACAACCAGAGAATCACTGATGCAGTTCAACATACCATCTCACGACCTTGGAAATCAGCTGACATTATACATTGTTCTCCGTATGCAAGGGAAATTATCCCAGCGCAGCGGCACGTTATTTGCGTGCAACAAAAAAAAACAGTATTTTTTTACAGAACTGAAAAGTGTTTATTCGCGTCTGACATTAAGGTCGAAGCCCTCTATTGGGCTTAGTCGCGAACTACCCGAGGAGGTCGTAGCAACGGAACAAAGCGTTGAGTGAAGGTAAAAGTGCACAAAATATATGTTTTTCACGAATGACAGTATACAAATGTAAGCATATTGCAAAAAGATACTGTTCAGTGTTCACTTGAAGTTTTGTAATAAATAATTCTGTCGTAATACGATTTTTGAATGAATTGTGAATTATAGACGCTCGGCAACAGAGGTCATTAGCGTCTGGCTGAAAATATCGAAATTAAATTTCACTAAAAATGTTTTGTTATGTCAGCACAAATGTTGCAATAGGAACTTACGACGCGGAAAAAAATCATTGCCGTTAAAATGATCACTGCATGAATGAATGAATTGTAAATTATAGTCAGACGCTAATGACCTCTGTTATCGAGCGTCTACAATCCACAATCCATCCATCTATTAAATTATAGACGATCGACAACAGAGGTCATTAGCATCTGAATGATCACTGTTCAAAAGAGTGCTTTCTGTTATAAGTCTTATTCCAGTTAAACCCATCTATAGCTTCCTCAATTCACTATTTTCAGGAAATTTGTGATAGGAAAATGCTGTCGAAGTATTTCGGCAACAAGGATTTGAACACATGTAAGGCATTTCTGAAACTATTTAATACAAATCACATGTAAGCTAATGTAAACAAACAACGGTTAAAAGTCGTATTGCGACAGAATTATTTATTACAAAACTTTAAGTGAAAACTGAACAATATCTTTTAGCATTATGCTTACCTTTGTAAACTGTCATTCGTGAAAAACATATATTTTGTGCACTTTTACCTTCATTCAACGCTTTGTTCCGTTGCTACGACCTCCTCGGGTAGTTCGCGACTAAGCCCAATAGAGGGCTTCGACCTTAATGTCAGACGCGAATTGATTTAGAAATAATATGCCTTCGAGGATATTTTGTAGAAAATTTTACACTCCAAAAAATTTTCTAGTATAAAATTTTCCACAAAATATCTGCGATGATATTATTAGGTCTAAAATCAATAATAATATACCTATTACACTTGCCGATTCTATCAAAAATAATTTAAGTGAAGCTAACCAAAACGGCAAAGTGAAAAATTGTGAAAAATGTTTTTCCAGCTTTCACTGTAAATTGTCTCGATCTTGAGAATTCTATAAAAAAAATACGGTTTTTCGATGCAAGCCTATATTGGAATAACGTGCTACTATACAGGGTGCTGTTAATTGCTTTGCGGGTAATAGGGATTTAACCCGTAAAATCAAACTTTCGCGAATTCCTGATTCCCTAATTATTTTAGGAAAAATATCTTCGAATAAAAGTTTTAGAATATAAAATTTTTCATCTATCATTAAAACAAAATTATTTTTGCATGCTTTGTAACGGCAGAAATTTGATATGAAAATGTCAAAATTATCTCAAAAACAGATAGCGATAGCCATGGAACTTGAACAAAATGATTAGAAATTATTCTGACAGCTAAAACGTCATCATTTTGTTCGAATTTCATGGTTATTGCTATCTGTTTTTGAGGTAATTTTGACATTTTCATATCAAATTTCTGCCGTTACAAAGCATGCAAAATTAATTTTGTTTAATGATTTGATTTAGATGCAGAATTTTATGTTCTAAAACTTTTATTTGAAGATATTTTTCCTAAAATAATTAGGGAAGCGGGAAATCGCGAAAGTTTGATTTTACGGGTTAAATCCCTATGTGCAGCAGTCACGGTTACCACCCTGTATACTTATCTAACGCAAACAGTACCAGCACATCATGGCCCTTTCAAAACAAACAACCGCTCCATCCCTAATCCTCACACAAATTTAAGCGACTGAAGCAACAACGCGATGTTTACGCTATACGTCCCAAGCGACACTCAAAAATTGCATTCCGTTTTAAATATGCGCGGTAAACCCGCGCGGGCGCAACAGTACGGCTCCGGTCGCCGTAACGTACGAGAAATAACAAGAATCCGCCATACCGTCGCCTGTCATTTCCATACTGGGACAGACTTTACGGCCGAAACATACACGTCGTGGTGGAAGAAACGGGTACACGATATGGTGGGAGTACGAGTCTATATTCATCATAAGATCCAGTTAGTTTCCCAGTTTTTTCTGGAATATGACGAAATAGTCAAGCTTTATTATTTCTTTTCACACCAAATAACAAAAAACTCGGGTCGCAGTGCCAAAACCCTGCCGAAAATACAGTGTATTTGCTAATACAGGCATTGTGGCTTTGATACGTGAACTTAAATTTGTTTTTGGACAAAATAAAAAATTTAACCCCTTAATACATCCCTTACAATAATATTTTTTTTTCTTAATTGCAATATTGTTATCAATACAGCATCTGCACCAAATTAAATACACCATTCAGTAAGGAAATCCGTATCCGCAAACTAATGTTTTCATAAAAATCATAAGTCCGGTCCTGTCGGGCCGATTTTTTTTTAATTTTAGCAGCACATTTTAACCTTTACTAAAGGGTCAAATTTCAATTTTGAAACGATTCGGACAATTTTTTCGGTATTTTTGGGCCCAAAAACATTTTTCAACCCCTAAAAACTACCCTTAAAATGATCCGATCGGGCCCATTTTAAATAGGCTTCGTGCGGTGATGAATTCCAATGTGCCTACTGAAATCCGTCAAAATCAATTAACTCTTTCGAAAGTTATAGCCCTCTCACACACACACACACACATATATATATATAGACATTTCCAAAAATGGTGCCAAAGTGTTCAGGAGGCTATGAAACGTCGAGAAATTTTGGTCCGACCCCTAGGTCCCGCCATCCGACCGACGCCAATAGTGTATGTGCCATATGGCAAATACACTAATAATGCCGCTGGTTGCGGTGATTATCACCGGGTACGCTATTATTATTATTATTCTTTACACAACTTTTATAAATAAGACAATAAATATTTATTAATTATTATTCATTTACTATATTCATCTTGTATGAGAATAAAAGTTGGTATGTGAGTGAAGACTCTAGGATACATTATGTGGTGGAAGAAACGGGTATACTATAGGTTGGGAGTATGAGTCTATATTCATTTTGTATGAGGTATAAGAGTATGTGAGTGTAGAGTGAGTATGCATGATGGAAATAACGGTTCGTTTAATAGAAGGAAAAGCATATCAATACACAATGGAAATACGGATATATCATATTATGGGGGCCTACATAGGTGAAGTGAACTAATCAACAAAATGATCATTTCAAATTATTGCTGAGCTAAGTATAAGTTCTACTTCAGTGATATTTATTTAAGGTAGGTAGCTTAAAGTTTTGAGTCTACCTATATCGAAGTTAGACGGTTCGATTAAGTAACAATGAAGACTTAAAACTTTTAAATGGTATTGTACCACACACGCACGTAACGATCTGTCTATTCTCGCACGTACATGTCAAGCATTAGTAAAAATTCAGTCCTTTCTTGTCCTTTTTTGGGTTCCGTATCTCAAAATGAAAAAACGGAACCCTTATAGGATCACTCTCGTGTCGTGTCTGTCGCGATCTTCCCAACCCCCTTATCTCCGAAACTACCGAGCCTAAAATTTTGAAAAAATAGGTAATATAGGGCCTCGCGCATAGTTTACAGGAAAACCTAAACGAAAATCCTAAGTCTTAATTTGAGGGGGGGGGGGACAAATTAGAAGACTAAAAAAAATTCAAGTGCATCATGTGACGGATCAAACGAAAGGGCTCGTTATGAGAAATACAAATATAATTTTTTTAGTGTATTTCTAAAACTGCGTGGTCAAAAGTAGTTTTTTAGTAACATTATCCAAGCATAGGTTTTTTTTATATGATGTTTTTTTTCTTATGAAAAAATGTATTAATGTGACATTTTTAACACCTTCCCTATATTATGCATGTTAAAAATGCAAATGTCAAGAATAATTATCTCACATTAGGGAAGGTCAGCAATTTTCCAATTTATTTAACACTAGCCGTTACCCGTGGCTTCGCCCACGTATTTTACGATTTATAATTTTATTTATCGATCGAGATTGAGATTGCTTGGAATCGAGGGTTTTTAAAAAAATTTTATTATACAATACAATGTACCTACTTCAACCTATAAGAAAACAGAAAATATAACTAACTTAACTACAAATATCTGGGTGACCGAGCTTTGCTCGGATGAGATCAATAAAAATAGTACTTACTGTGAGATATTGATTTTGTATTATTTTCTCAGAATATTATTCCGAAACGATTAACTGTCAGAATATTTTGACACAAAGTAGTTTGTTTTTTCCAAAGCCTACTCACCATACGACACTGTTTTATAACGTCAAAAAACTGTTTTTAAAATTTTATTAATACCTATTACCTATGTACATTACTAACTCGCTTCGCTCGTTCGTTTGAATATTATTAATTCCTTCTTCGCTCGTTCGCACGAATTTTATTATTACATTACTCACTCGCTTCGCTCGAATATTAATAATACATTACATTCGTTATCCCCCGCGAGAATTCCCCCCCTAATTTGTTATCCCCCCGCGAGAATGTCTCCACCTAATTTGTTATCCCCCCGCGAGAATCACCCCCCTAATTTGTTATCCTCCCGCGAGAATCTTCCCCCCTAATTTGTTATCCCCCCGCGAGAATCTTCTCGCCTAATTTGTTATCCTTTGCTCGTACGCTCGAATTTTATAAACACATTACTCGCTCACTTCGCTCGTTCGCTCGAATATTAATAATACATTACTCACTCGCTTTGCTCGTTCGCTTGAATATTATTAATATATTACTCACTCGCTCCGCTCGTTCGCTTGAATGTTATTAATACATTACTCACTCGCTTCGCTCGTTCGCTCAAATTTTATTAATACATTACTCACTCGCGTCGCTCGTTCGCTCGAATATTAATAATACATTACTCACTCGTTTCGCTCGTTCGCTCGAATTTTATTAATACATTATTGCTCATCTACGATACCTATATAAGGAACTCCTGTGCAAAATTTGTTATCCCCCCGCGAGAACCTTCCCTCCTAATTTGTTATCCCACCGCGAGAATCCCCCCTAACTTGTTATCCCCCCGCGAGAAACTTACCTCCTAATTTGTTACCCCCCCGGGAGAATTTCCCTCCTAATTTGTTATCCCCCCGCGAGAACCTTCCCCCCTAATTTGTTATTCCACCGCGAGAATCTCACCACCTAATTTGTTATCCCACCGCGAGATTCTCCCCCCCTAATTTGTTATCCCAGCGCAAGAATCTCCCCCCCTAATTTTTTATCCCAGCGCGAGAATCTCCCCCCCTAATTTTTTATCCCCCCCGCGAGAATCTTCACCTCTAATTTGTTATCCCCGCAAAAATCTTCCCCCCTAATTTATTATCCCCCCGCGAGAATCTTCCCCCCTAATTTGTTATCCCCCTCGAGATTCTCCCCCCCGCGTAGCTTTCTATTAGTGAAAAAATTTTTAGAAACGGTTTAGTAGTTCCAGAGATAAAACAAAAACAAATCTATCCCACAGGAACAGTACATTTTTCCGGGATAAAAATTAGCCTATAACATTCTCTGACCCCTAAACTACCACTATGCAAAAAAACATGTCGATCCCTTGCTCAATGAAAAACAAAAACAAAACTATCCCACGGGAACCGTACATTTTTCCGGGATAAAAAGTAGCCTATGTGCTATTCCAGACTATAGTCTATCTCTGTACCAAATTTCATCCAGATCCGTTCAGCCGTTCTGGCGTGATTGAGTAACAAACATCCATCCATCCATCCATCCATCCATCCATCCAAACTTTCACATTTATAATATTAATAGTTAGATACATAAAAATGCCTTCATATAATATAATAATACATTTATTTTTAAAGATTTTCATTCTAATTCATTTTTTCAATATTTTTATAATTTTTCAATTTTCATGTCAGTAAATTTTTTAAATGATTTTACATCTTGCAGTCATGCTGCAAATAACTGGTTGTAAAAAAAATGCCGGTTAGCTCATTTTACATTTAAGCAGCTCACGTTTTATGTATGATGGAAACCATATGATTCAAAATATAAGAGTAAAACAAGTCAATATGGTGGGAGTAGCGATTTGTATGTATTTAAGAAGATTGCGTATATATGATGGGAATATGGGTCTATCATATATATATGACAGATTCGTATGTTAGAACGATTTATATATGTAGTGGAGAAGATCGGGTATATATAGGTACACGGTGGCAGTGCAGATTTATAATATACTAGCGTACCTTTCCGGCTTCGCCCGGGTGCTAAGAAAGCCCGGGTGCAATGCACTACTCACTCGCTTCGCTCGTTCGCTTGAAATTTATAAATACACTACTCACTCGCTTCGCTCGTTCGCTTGAAATTTATAAATACACTACTCACTCGCTTCGCTCGTTCGCTTGAATATTATAATTACATTACTCACTCACTTTGCTCGTTCGCTATATATATAAACCTTCCGTGAAAAATTATCTAACTGATGGTGAAAACCGCATCAAAATCCGTTGCGTGGTTTAGGAGGAGTTAGCGGTGGTACAGACAGACACGGAAAGCGATACTATGTATAGATTGAAATTTAAAAAACAGGAAAAAAATTATGAAAACGAAAAATTCGCTCTTGGAGTCCTTAAAACTTTACAATTACAGACTAAATTACGATTTAGTTTATTTTTATTCAAGTTATTAACTTCTGTATAAATCATTAAAAACTTGACTCTCTCATGATGTGGACTTTGTAGACGCGTTACTATATATAGTAACACATCGATCGATAGCCGGTAAGTAGTGATTGTATTGTACAAAGTGCGGAAATTTCGAATTTATAATATGTAGAGAAGAGAAGAGATAACATGAGCTAAACGCTCGAGAGCAGCGGTACCCGAACACCTACCGGTGATGAACGACTTCTATAGGTTTGGCGCTGATGAGCAATTTTTAGTCGACCGACTATTTAGTGCACGAGTGACTGCCAAGCGTCCCTTCTAATGACCTCAGTTGTCTAGCGTTTATAATATAGGTACCAAACAATTTTATGAACACGCGTTCACCTTTCAACTGTTAAATCGATCGATTAAATACTTTGTGAATCATTTAGTTGGATCTGTGTGCGCTGACAGTCGATCGGTCGATCGAGTAATAGTGCAATTAAAAATTGCGTCAGCGCCTGGCCTTATATTATTTAACAGTCAATAGAATAGAGGAGTACATATTACATAACACATAATATAATTAAGAAAATATACTGTTACGGAAATCGATGCTTTTATACCCTTCATATGATGAAATTAGGATAGAAACGATATGGGCTTCTATGTGTGAGAAATAAAAAGTATGAATGGTGAAAGTGCTGGTTTACACTTAGATTGTCGATTATAGACGCTCGGTAACTAAGGCCATTAGCGTTTATATTCAATGCAATATTGAGTGGTGGAAATATCCCCATGAAAACATTTATTCCCCTAGAAATATAATTTCGAAAATAGGATTTTTTCTATTATAATTACCTTATAGTACTATAACTTTTAATTTGTCCAAGTGTGCAAGCTTTCACGGCCGGCATTGTTCCAAATCTTCATGGTTTCCGGGCTTGTAGGCCGTGGTCCGGTGGTATTTCTACCTGACGTTTCGTCTGCAACTGCGGTAGACATTCTCAAAGGCGATGTGGCAGCGGTCGAAGTGTCCTCCTTGGCGGCTCACAGGTCACACTAACCTGTAAGCCGCCAAGGAGGACACTTCGACCGCTGCCACATCGCCTTTGAGAATGTCTACCGCAGTTGCAGACGAAACGTCAGGTAGAAATACCACCGGACTACGGCCTACAAGCCCGGAAACCATGAAGATTTGGAATTTTTAATTTAGTTCAGAAGTTCTGGTTATTAATTTTTTTCCGAATTAATTTTATCTAAAATAGTTTGAAAGATAAAAATAAAAATAGGAAGAAATCCTTTCCAAAAATTTTTTTTTTTTTTTTTATTTTTTTTATTTTTTTTTTATAAAATCATTTATTAAGCGCTTTCGGAACTTAGTCCATCTTCAGAATAACAAGAGATTTTTTATATTAAAAATCTCGAAAATAGAAAAAAGAATAGTTAGTTTGAAAGAATTTGAAGGTAAACTAATAATTTTTCTATGTAATTTTCCTTCATTTTATTTTGCTTTGAATTCCACAACTAAATATATTCTAATTTAATAATATTGTAATAAATCAAATATTTCCGTAAACGACATAAATTTTAAAAAATAAACTTCCCTTGTTTCAAACAAATAGTTAAAATAAAAAAAAAAAATATGGGAACATTTGAGACAAAGTGAAAATAAAAGTCAAATGTTTTCCGTCATATCTGAAAATATTTTGAACAAATAGTCAAGAAATTCAAACACATATTTTTGAAAACAAAAATCAAACACATAAATATACTCCGTAAGACAGTTACATATACCTATGTTAAAACAGTCGGAATGTACATATGCACAGTAATATTTTTCAGAGAATGTACTGCAACTTCTGTAAACGATAAAAACAAGTCATGTCATAAACCGTCACAATTTATGAAAATCACACATTCTATAATAATATATATCATCTATATTTCTTATAAAACATTCTCAAAAATTGCATTTCGCATCCGCTACTCTACCAAGCATGATGTTACACGTTGTCTTCGGTACGGTAAAGAACTTTGTCAAACATACTAGTTGACCAGCGAAAGAACGTCGGTCAAAAGAATGTACATAGCAGCATAGGGACTCATTTAAAACAAACGAACGACTTGTAGCTAATTCTGACAATATGTGTTAAAACGCTCGTGTCAGATCGTGAACACTTTCTCCGCTTATCTCCTTCCGAATCGACGTTTTTTCCCCTGATCGGACAGTAAATTTAGTCATTCAAAACTTGCAACCGCAACGGGAGACAATGACATAGGCTCGCGTCACACTCGACACATACGAAGTCGGGCCGGCTAAACCTTCCTCGTGAATCAATCTATCTAATCGTGAAAACCGGAACAAAATCCGTTCAGAGAAATCGGTCTTCTGAGATTACTCCCGATTTTCACCCGGGCGAAGCCGGGCTGGATAGTTGTTATAGCCTATGTTCATCTCCATTACTGAAACTACCCGTGTGCAAAGTTTCACAGAGATTGGTTGAGTAGTTGAGGCGTGACAGCGGAACAAACAAACAAATAAACAAACAAACTCACTGTCACATTTAATTTATTTTTATAATACCTATTTGTTAGGATGATCAAAACTAAGAATAATTAAGAGCACTGTGGTTTAATTTAATAATAAAGAGTTTAGTCACGTCTAACCACAATAATTTTATTAATGAATGTACATTTCAAGAGCTATGCTCCCATCTTCAGCAAATTATACTAAACTTTAGTATTTGCTGAAGATGGGAGCATAGCTCTTGAAATGTACATTCATTAATAAAATTATTGTGGTTAGACGTGACTAAACTCTTTATTATTATGATCAAAACTGTTGAATCCGCAATTTTCGATTTTCGTTCATCAGCAAACTACGTTTATTTGGTGGAGCATGAAAAAATTAGAAACCCTGAGAAATTCCTTAAAAATCCTATACCTACGTTAAGAGTCGAATGGCAGATAAAATATCTTAAAAACACTAGTTTCATGTTATCTTGTAGATTGATTTTACCTTTACACTTTTTGCTTCTGATAAAAAAATGATTTTCAACCACTTAGGGGCCATTCAAGTATTACGTAAGCACTACAGGGGGCGGGGGGTCTTTGCTTTGCTTATTTTTGATGACATGGGGGATGAGGGGGGTCTGGATGGTGATTACGTCAGCAGTATATATTTTTTTACTTTTTCGGATTTTCTACAAAATTTAGTCGATTTTGGTTTGAACACATATGGCAACCCTACTTGTCTATGCTTGAAAACGAAACGCATTTTCAGGGATTCCCGAAAATAATGGATACGTTTACTCGTTTAGAACCGAGTAGGGGAATTACCGCGCGCTATTCATTGTGCAGCAAACATCCAATGTCATCGAAGACTTAGAGTCATGGATTCGTGTGTCATGGACTGAGGACTGTTAATTTGAATTAATATACCACCATTTTAAAAGAAGTTTGTTTTGTTCGTTAATATATTAAGATTATAATAACTGAATACCATGTCAATAAAATTTGCTTAAATAAATATTATGTGAGTTAAAGTCCTCTATTTCAAGCCTATTCCCTATTTCTAGACTTATAACTGCTGCTCATGAATCAATAAAGAAACCAGAACACATTGAAAAATGCATGTACCAATGTTTACGTAAGCAAGGGAGGGGGATAAGAGCTTTGCTTACTTTTGCTGACGAGGGGGAGGGGGTTAATAATTGCAAAAAATCTGCTTACGTAATAATTGAACGGCCCCTTAATTCAAGTCAGACATGGCAATGTTCAGTCATGACAATGTTCAAAATGTAAGGTTATGTAACACAGCAGTTCATACATACACACATACATGTAAAAGACCACTTCATCTCTCCAGACTTTAATCTGGCCTCGGCCCAGAAAACAGCAGGCGTTCGCATCCTCCTATACTACAAGCGGGGTTGGCAACACCGCAGCTGCTCGAAAAATAAACGCTGTTGCGCAATCATGTTAACGTATGTATGCAAGTTGGCAGTACTGATTATTAAAAATCACAAAAAAGGAAGAGTAGGTATGTACGTACGCTAGTCTTCATACTTGATCAGTGGCATGAGTTTGAAATTACTTCATAAAAAAGAACTACACCTTACCCTCAATCTACACGATATATTGGTTTAGCAAAAGTAGATTTGTACCATAGACATAGAAATCTAGGGACATAGTACAAACGATATTATTATTATTATTGTAGATTATAGTCGCGTCGACAACTCAGGTCATTAGCGTCTTTAACACAACAATTAATAATCCATTTGCCAGCCGGCATACACAAACAAACTGGTACGAGTTCGGGCTCCTGGGAACGCCAATTCCCAAAGAACATTGGAATGCAATTGCGAGAACAACTACATTCCAATGTTCCCCCTGGGGGAAGTAGTACAAACGAGTGGGGTGGTTGCTGTTAAGGGGGGGACGGTGAGGAAGCAAGTTTTCCCACATTCTATTGGTCGCTTCAGTTGCGCAAAGACGCTGACGACTGCATCTGGCGCAATTGAGCATGCGCAAAGACGAGGTCAATAGAACGTGGGCACATGCATAGCATAGACATGTCCATAAGACAAGCATGCACCCTCCCCTGAATGGCTTCCTCCCTTCGTCTAAAGTGGCACTTTGTACTACATCCCCAGATACATAGAGTTGAAATTGAAAGATCGGTTTTAGAAATCGCTAATAAAAAGAGGATGTGTCGCGGTACACACGACAGAAGTTAAACTTCTATTGATAATATAATAATTCTAAATGTTATACATTTTTTTAAATTTAAAAACACAATATTAATAACATTGTACAAAGCTTTATAACCTATATTCTACATAAAATGAATGGATTCGAATGAGCCATGATTCATGAACACAGTAATAATTTATTGATTTATTTAGGGCTGTTATGGTAAGTCGCGTCACCAGATTTTGTCACAAATAAAATGTCGCACATTTTTTGTGACGAATTTCGTTTCATCTAGCCAGTTCTGCCAGCATTTTATCCTTCAAATCGTCGAAGTAGTGCCGTCAATTAATTTTACTTTTAATTAAAAAAATATTTTTAGTGTTCCGTAGCTACTAGGAACCCTTATAATTTAGTCATTTCTGTTCGTAATTCGTCTGTCACAGTCCCATATCGAATGTAATTTAATTTTGTAGTTCCAGTAACTAGCTATGAGCATACAAGGTCGTTTGTAGTGTATCGTATCCCACTACTTTCCAAACGTTCGTTTTAAAAATCTAAAAAAAAAAAATAATGTAGCGTTTAGTATGGGAATTATTACAGTCACTATAAAATGTCTTGAAGAAACACAACGACAACTGTGAAAAACTATGAAACCACGGTGCAAGTGAAACTATTGCCATAACCTTAAACGCTTCTAACCCCAAATCTCCGAAAGTATATATAATTTTGTTTACGTGGTTTTGGTAATGTAATTTGAACCCTGATCAGTATAGAGACAAACGTAAGAATCCAGATTGAATGGGTGCTATTTAATGTGCTGCTTGATTGAGTACGACATTAGTTAATAGTTATGTATAGACGTATAATATAGTTGTGAACAACCGTCGCTGCTTTTCGATGAGTGTAGGTACTGGTCTGGTCGATTATAGTACCATCACACTTGTATGCAGTCGTACAATTGAAGTTATAAACATTGCATCGCTGCTTTTCGATGAATACTGGTCTGGTCGATTTTCGATTGAGTGTGGACGTGACGTGACGCTCGATATCCGTAACCGTACGGGAAAAAAACGAGGCTAATAAAGTTTTACTTTAAAAGGCCTAAATTCTATATAGCTACTGTTACATTTTGAAATAAGTGACAATAAGTCAAAATATCTACATTATTGAATATTAATAATGGGAAGATAGCCAAAATCTATTTAGTAAATTGTTTATTGAAATTATACAACATTTCGGTTACATTTCAAGCATTTTCAATAAATAATCTACTAAATAGAATTTGGCTGTCGGCCATTTATACATCATGAATTATAAATTGTGTTGGAGTGGTTTTTATCGTACACGCGTCTTCTTGGATGAGTCTTAAACTCATTATTGCTGTCTTTTCTGTAATTTGTATAACTTGCAAGCCTGAAACTTGCTCTCTCATCACTATATCGTATACTTTTCAACGATGTCTCTAATAAAATAAAAACTTTTATAAAAATGTACTAAAACGGCCAAAAATCAATGAGGAAACTTTACGTCAAGCTAAGCAAAATGAGCATAATCTCGTTAGGTAACCTATAGTACTGCTCACCATCGAGAGGTGTCCTGTCACGGTCGCCAATTGTAACGTTTTTCAACCAGGTCGGAGACATGCAAAATATTGTATTGTCATCGGAACTACGTATATGTGCAAAGTTTCAAATCGATCGGTAGATCTACTGTTCACCAACGAGAGGTGTCCTGTCACGGTCGACAACTCTCACGTTTCACCATCATTAGGTCGAAAACATGCAAAATATTGTATTATCATTGGAACTACGTACGTGTGCAAAGTTTCAAGTCGATCGGTAGATCTACTGGTCACCAAAGAGAGGTGTCCTGTCACGGTCGCCAATTGTAAGGTTTCTCCATCAGATCTGAGACATGAAAATATTGTATTAAGTCATCGCAACTATATATTATGTGCGTGCAAAGTTTCAAGTTGATCAATAGATCTACTGTTCACAAACGAGAGGTGTCCTGTCACGGTCGGCAACTGTCACGTTTCTCCATCATTAGGTCGAAAACATGAAAATATTGTACTGTCATCGGAACTACGTATCTATGTGTGCAAAGTTTCAAGTCAATCGGTAGATATCTACGGTTCACCAACGAGAAGTGTCCTGTCACGGTCGCCAATTGTAACGTTTCTCCATAATCAGGTCGAAAACATGAAAAAATTGTATTGTCTTCGGAACTACGTATATGTGCAAAGTTTTATTAGACAATTGGATTTGCGAAACTGGATGAAAATTTGATGACAAGATTCAACCCTAACAAGTGACGTTAAAAAAAACTCGTAAAAACTATAAAACAGACCATTTATTTACTCGTCACAGTTTTTCGCAGGCCGAAAGTTTTTCTAAACGTATGTAAGTTTTCAATACTGATTATTAAAAAGGGGATTTCCCCGCGTAGATATCGTCGACAAAATGATATCCGGTAATCCCTTATATCTACATGTCCAACGTACTCTTTTCATGCTGATTTAATAGTAATATATTTTTATTTCTTATATTGATCCATCACCCATTCATTTCTCACTACCTATTTCCGTAACACGCTCACAACTTACTTCTGTGACACGATATTTTCAGTTAACATATGTATTCAAGTTGGTACTACTGATTATTAAAGAATTCTAAAGAAGGATTTTATCTTCGAGAAAATCAATTCCGGTAATCCGTACTCTTTTTTTAACCAAGCCGACACATATTATTTTCCCACTTATATCAGACATACTAGACTGATCCGACATTTAATCAAAGTCTATTATTCTAATTTTCATACATGTACTATATTTTATGACCGAAATTCAGACCCAGAAATCGCCATTATCTACCAGCAATCCTGAATTTGTCACGTGTTTACCACTGCATTTATTATTTTTTTCAATTTAAGAATCACTTTGTTTTTATATTTTTTTGTTTTAAAAACTATGTTAGCAAACCATTTTTTTATCTGCTAAAATATAAAAAGTTTTAGAAAGTTAATAAAACCACACGTTTCTTTCAAATAAAAATTAATATAAATTTAGCGAATTTTCAACACTTTGCAAAAAATATTCTTAAGTCTACAGGAAAATATTATTTCGGTTCTATCAATAATTGAAATATATGCGGTTACTAATTCCTGCATATATTCCAAAGTCAGAACCTCAAAATATTTTTCTGTAAATGTGGGGAGGACAAATCTTTGCGAAATTCGATTGTGACCCGGGCTCCGTTTTTTTTCCTATTGGTGTAAGAAACCCTAGAAATGATCAAATGTTGACATGTAGGACGACCTCATTCTACCACAACAACGGGGTCGTCGCACGCATCAAAATTTGATAATTTTGAACAGTGCATGTTATTTCTCATACATAAACAAATAATGTAAACCGACTTTTTCGCTCTTATATCCTTTCCTCTTAACTGCAAACAAGAATTAAAGAAATATAATATTATATATTTTAAGCCCTGAGCATAAACCGCCATATTGTGATGACGTAGAAGACTAGTCACACTTCTTTATCTATAGAAAGAGATGTATATTAATTGCTTTGCTTTCATGTTTATTTATTGAGAAATACACAACTTCAGAAACTTTTTATTGTAGAAAAAGCTTTCGAAAAATTCTTTTGTGATCTATTTGTAATGTAGATTCCAACCCTCAAAAAAAGTGTGGGACGACCCCATTCTTGACGAGCCAACTGTAAACCCTGGATCTTAAGTAGATTTCTGTTAAACCCCGTATGAAAACATAAACATATTGTATTTTGTAAAGCAACAACCGCATCTTGTACTCACAATGTACGCCACATAACCTCACACATTCTCATAATATATAGATGCGTGTTGGTATCTACGATATACCGAAAAGCAATACTTTACTTATATATATATAATATATACGTTTGCACTTCACATATCCGAGGCGACAGTCATATTTTTCTTATGATCTCATGTACGTCGCTGAGCTGTCACTTGTTTCCTTGGCGTCGTGTCGCTTGTTTTGTGATGCACGGGGTGTTATAGTCTGGCGGACACCCTAGCGGTCACGTGTTCGATAAATTACGACACAGAAGTGCAGCTGCAGTGCGACTGGCGACAGGCATAATATGTTTCATGCAAATCATTTGCTTTATCCGAGGAAAAAACAAATTTGTGTGTATCGTGCTTTGTAAACAGAATAAATTATAATTTAAAAAAACTAAAAAACACACTTTAATGAACTAAAAAGCAAAAAATAATTAATTTTATTGTAAAAAAGCGTGCGGTAGTATGAAAATATGATACAAAGCACCCCACGCTTTTTTACAATAAAATTAATTATTTTTTACTTTTTTTAGTTCACTAAAGCGTGTTTTTTAGTTTTTTAAATTATAATTTTTTTTTTTAGTCCTGGAGATCCTGGTCAGGATAATGGGACAAACTTATTGAATTATTATATTGTCATCGGTCCTTGATAAGTGTGCAAAGTTTCAATTCAATCTGAAGTTTTTTGCTTTTTTTTTCGTCCTGGAGATCCTGGTCAGGATAATGGGACAAACTTATTGAATTATTGTATTGTCGTCGGTCCTTGATAAGTCGACAACGTTTAAACTAAATCTGATCGTTCAAAGTTGGTCAAAATCAAGTTCAAAGAAGTCGGTTACAAACTGACAAACAAGCAAGCAAGCAAGCAAACATACAGGTGAAGCTAATATAAGCGTGTTAAAAATCCCTATATTCTTAAACGAGCAAATCTTGCATATATGTATCTATGTACCTATATAAATATTTTCTCGAAAACGGCTCTAACGCTTTTGATCAAATTTACCGAAAAGGGGTTTCGGGGGGCAAAAAATCGATTTAGCTAGGTCTCATTCCTGGAAAAATTCGTTTTCCTATCGATTTTATCATTTTTAAAAACGGTTTTTCGACCTTTCAAAACATTGTAATATCGTGAGTAGGCTTTGGAGAAAACAAACTACTTTCATTATTTATATGTCAAAATACTCTGACAGAACTTTTAACTTATTAAAGTAATCCGTGAACTATTTGTATAGTAAAAAATAACAACAATAAAAACTAAACATAATTATGTAAGTAGTTTTAACTAACATTTAAATAAATAGGTAAGTATGTTATTTTGATATTACGTATATAAAATAATAAAATATGTATATGTACGTTAAATATAGTAGGTATGACGTATAATCTTACCTAGACTTTTTTTTCTCAAAAACGACTAACGATTTTGATGAAATTTACAGAATAAGGTTTTTTTGGGGCGAGAAATCGATCTAGGTAGGAATTTTGGTCCCAGAGGGGAGCAATTAAAAAAAGGGGTTTTTTGCTTATAACTCGGTCAATTGTCAGATCGATTCGAAGCCTATTTCTACATAGATTTTATATAATATATCACAAGAGTTAAAACTGTAAATGAACACTAATATAAGAAGTGTCTTGCACTTCTGGCGCCGCGAGTCTGTGTAAAAACACATCGATTTTTGAAAACTATTGTTAAGATACATACAAAAAAGTTTTGCCTAAAAATTTGCAGGGCGCCGCAGGCATGCAGTATATCAAAACACATCGATTTTTAAACACTATGGTGAAGATGCATGCAAAAAAGTTTTGCGCAGGTTTATAGTCTGACGTTTGTTATTAAAAGATATAATTTGAATTCTATAAATTTCTTCGAAAATCGATTTTTGTGAATTTTTCAGTAGGTACCTCCTATGCAAAAAAAATATTTGAAATTTACTGGAAGTTGCTAAGATGACATCACAGAGAAAAAGTACTTCGATAAAGTTGATATTTGGTATCAATGTTTAAAAATGGATTATTGAAACGGCAACGGGCAAGCAAAATTTCATCTGATTCGAACATTTTTACAAGATATTCAATCTATGAAAATCGGTTTTTGCGAGTTCTTCAGTCAACAAAACAATAACGGCGGTAGATTTGAAAATGGCGACCTAAGTAATATTTACAGGAAAAAATGCTTGATTCAAGTTGATACTTAGTTTTTACGCTTAAAAATACACATAGGTATTTAAAATATTTAACAGAAACAATTATTTTAAATTATGTTTCAGAAATAAATTCGTTTCGGAATAATATTCTGAGAAAATAATATCTCACAGCATACAAGTACTATTTTTATTGAACTCATCCGAGCAAAGCTCGGCACCCAGATATTTGAGATAAAACAAGAAAATGGAAAACTTACAGGAGTGAAGAACATAGGTATTTTTGGAGTTTACTCCTTAAGAATCGATTTTCATATAAGGCCCCCGGTATGAAAATTTTATGAGGAGTAAAATTTATACAAGGGTTAACTAAAATGCGTTGCGTTTTTCTATGCAACGTACCTTGTGCACCTTTCAATGTATGTGTATACTTGTATACAGCCGATGTATACAGGGTATGTTGCGCGACAGCTGACGCATGTAAGTATGTATGTTTGCCTACTGCATAGTCAAAGCCAATCGTACTTAAGGAATAAACTCCAGTCGTGCGTCGGAGCTGACACACATTTTTTTTCGAGTCGAATTAATAATAATTGTTATTTAGAAATCTGCTTTTAACAAAAGTAGGCAATGCGATCCTAGACAGTCGAATTACTTATTGAAGACGATGTCTTCAGTGGCAAAAAGGATAAAAAAAACGCTATTACTAATGTAATATTTGCATTTATTGCATTGTTTTATAGTTTTTACAAGCTTTTCATTAACGTCATTTGTTAATGTCGAATCTTGTCATCAAATTTTCATCCAGTTTCGCAAATCCGATTGTCTAATAAAACTTTGTACACATACGTAGTTCCGAAGACAATGCAATATTTTCATGTTTTCGACCTG
Organism: Mongoloraphidia duomilia; assembly: GCA_039654895.1. Classification (NCBI taxonomy): domain Eukaryota; kingdom Metazoa; phylum Arthropoda; class Insecta; order Raphidioptera; family Raphidiidae; genus Mongoloraphidia; species Mongoloraphidia duomilia. The sequence goes on from CM077516.1 coordinate 64,468,286, forward strand.
ATGATGGAGAAACTTTACAATTGTCGACCGTAACAGGACACCTCTCGTTGGTGAACAGTAGATATCTACCGATCGACTTAAAACTCACACACTTAGTTCCGACAATAATACAATATGCTCCAACCCGACTGAGAAACATTACAATTGGCGACCGTAACAGGACACCTCTAGTTGGTGAACAGTAGATATCTACCGATCGACTTAAGACTTTGCACACACTTAGGTCCGATGATAATACAATATGTTGCATGTCTCCGACTTGGTTGAGAAACATTACAATTGGCGACCGTGACATTAATAAATGCAAATCTCACATTAGTAATTGCGTTTTTTTGGACCTTCAATAAGTAATTCAATAATATGTTACAGTGAATTAAATCAATTGTGTATAATTTGCTTTTTTAGGTTAGGCTAGTTCGGACGGTTTCCCCTCCCTCTGAATAAATCCTGGAGGTATCTGCCCTTGCCACAGAGTGAATCAATATCAAATCAAATACGCCACGAATACAGTGTTTAGCGAATACAGGCCACAGAGGAATCAACATTGGTTCGGGCACCAGCTTGCTGTACAACACAGATCTAAAGTTTGAGTTTTGAGTAAGGCACAATGCTATCGACACTCCGTTTCCCACAGAGACTTATATACCTTATAAACATGTCTCCTTATGGCTTGTATTCATAGTCTTATGTCATCTTGATGCGGGTAGCTTCACTATGCTGACAGGTTATTTCCCTAAATAAATGCATATCATTTTTTTTCGAAACTGAATCAAATATGTTACATGTTTTTGATATTGCGTATGTTGGAACAAAATTCACAATCCAACATACGCACAGTGAAATATTTTATCTATCTATTGGAAACTAACATGTGGGTGTGGCTTCAAAAATATGGCCGATAAAAAATTGCAGTTTTAAAAAAATTACATATGTGATAGTGTTGACGATTAAAATGCTAATAAATTTGAGTGAATTAATATCTTGGGTTGGTGATAACTCAAACCAAGAAAATACATATATTGCAGAACGAATTTTATCTGTCAGACATCGAATTAAATGTGGAATAAATTATGAAAAAAGTAATAATGATGTGACAGCTTTTAACGCGCTATGTTTACAAACGTCAAACATAGCTTAAGCAACGAATAATTTGTGGATGGAAAAGTCGAAAGCAGAACGTTTGACTTAGGAACTTTGTTTGGACTAGTTAGGAGATAAACATACTAAAAGTCCTTACCCCTCCGAGGTACGCCCGAGGGGGGGGGGGGCACAAAGAAGGTCCCGTTTTTTGGTTTTTTGCTTTTATCTCAAAAACGGTGCGTCGTACGAAATTTTGTTGTAGTACATAATAAAAGCTGATAAAATTCTCTACAGCTTTAACTTTCACACTTTTTATCTATCTCCATTCTTTGCCTAGCTATGAGCTTCGAAAAAGGGCCGATTTTCAAAAATGTGTTAAATTCTCTGTAGCACATTGTAACAATACGAATTTGCCAAAATCATTTCTAATTGCTCTTCCACACTATTAAAAACACCCACACACTATTAAAAAATAACAAGCTGGGAGTACCTCCACGCGGTGAAGGCGGAAACAGTTTACTTTTAAACTGGATAAAACTCCCAATAATATCAATGAATAAAATTCTCGACCAATTTTTCAGACAATGTATTAACAAAAAATTACAACAAATAATTCAAATAATTGACGTTTCAATCCGGATTTGGATTTTCTTCAGAATCGAGCTAAAAAAATAATAATATAAAAATTAATTATTAATTAGTTTATATCTAAGAAATTAAGCCGTAGATTCGACAGATGAGGAGAAAGAAGAAGAGGCAAACGCTGAGGAATCACAACCAGGCCCGTCACGCCCAAAGAGGCAGCGAATTAAATAATTTATTTTTTAATAAGGTGGATGAGCAATAAGAAATGATTTTGGCAAATTCGTATTGTTACAGTGTGCTACAGAGAATTTAACACATTTTTGAAAATCGGCCGTTTTTCGAAGCTCATAGCTAGGCAAAGAATGAAGATAAAAAGTGTGAAAGTTAGAGCTGTAGAGAATTTTATCAGCTTTCATTATGTAGTACAACAAAATTTCGCACGACGCACCGTTTTCGAGATAAAAGCAAAAAACCAAAAAACGGGAACTTCTTTGTGCCCGCCCCCCTCGGGCGTACTTCGGAGGGGTAAGGACTTTTAATATGTTTATCTCCTAACTAGTCCAAACAAAGTTCCTAAGTAAAATTTTCTGCTTTCGACTTTTCCATCCACATTCCCCTTGTAAGCACTCATTGACTGAACTAACAAGAAAGAAAACCCCCATGAAATAAATGCTATTTCTTAGGGTGGAAAAATAATTTTAATAATTTGTTCTTGTAAAGCAGAGAAAAATGTAATTACATGTATATATTATAAAAAGAAAAAATGTCCTACAAAAAAATGTCCAATTCGCTATTTTGTTTTTTCTTTTCTTGTTGTTTTTAAACGGTTTTATTTAGCTTGACCCCGTATAGGTCGTATATTTGTTTGTTTGTTACTATCTTTGTTTCAAATCTTGCGACAGATTTTTTAACTACTTCTACTTAACCGATTCTTATCAAACTTTGCACACACATTGAGTTCCCGTGACAATACAATATTATGATAATTTCAACTTGGTAACGATAGTCTGATGATGGAATCAGGAGTTGGACAGTTGAAAGGATGAGGAGTTTGCATAATGATACAGGCCAAAAAAAATAAAAATAGGAAAAAAACTTTTAAGTTAAACGGCTTTATTTTAAATCATCAGCTGTACCAAAAATTAGAAAATAATAAATTTGGACACAAACCAAGGGGCACTTTGTGTCGCTGCGTCAGCGGAATAAGTAATAAAAACGTGGGGCGCATAAAACTCTGTATACCGGCTGTATAATTATTAAATAAGAACGACTTGTCTAGAAAAATGTGTTTCCAAGCCCACCAACAGAAATATTTCAAATGCGCCCCACGTTTTTATTACTTATTCCGCTGACGCAGCGACTCAAAGTGCCCCTTGGTTTGTATCCTAATTTATTATTTTCTAATTTTTAATACAGCTGATGATTTAAAATAAAACCGTTTAACATAAAAGTTTTTTTACCTTTTTTTGCAATAAAACACTCCAAAATATTAAAGCTTGTATCTTAATCTTTGAACGTCTATGGTTCAGTAATCACGCCGAATTGGATGTTTGTTCATAGGACATTTTTTGCTTAAAGTGGCGTCATGCAACATCATGTATATAAATTTAAAACGCTGAACAGTGGAAGCCGCTCTGACCGTTCATAGACTAAAAACACGTCTTGTGATGACAAGAAATAAGAAAGTTTAACTTTCCTAAGTCTAACATTCATGAATCCGTGTTCAGTTGTTTGTGAGGAAAGTAGCCCGCGGTGTTTGAAACCAAACAAACAATAATATTCACTTCTTTGAGTTTTACAAAATACACAATACATGAACACAGTATGAACGTGAACACACATGAACAGTGAACATATTAGGTGCGTTTGGTATCAAGGTGTAGTGTAGTGTAGTGTAGATTATTTTGCACTGAAAAGTGTAAAAAGTTCACCAAAAGTGTAAACTAAATGTACACTTGTAACAAACGGGCTAGTGTACATTCTGAGTACATTGTACATGCGCATTACAAAATAAATTAATGACAGATTGGCTGAGTTCATTATTTCTAGTTTTTACAGTTTTTTTTGGTCGTAAAAATGTTAAACTCACTGCCATATTTATCTTGTACCATTACATTTTGAAGCTCATTCATTTTTAAGAGACAAAAAATGTAAAAAATTGAGTACGAAAAAGTATCAAATCTGTCAAAGCGATTGTCAATTCAGACATATATCACGTGACCTACACTACACTACGTGCACCTGCTCAAAAGTCAGGACTAATAGTTGTTACACTTTTAGTCCCACACTGAAATAACAAACAGATCAGTTATTTTACACTTTTGTATAACAAACGTAATAGTGTCAAAAGTGCTTACACTTTTTACACTACACCTTGATACCAAACGCACCTAATATATCGATGCGAGCGTTCCCTAAACGTTTTCGCCTACGGATCCTTTAAAGATTAGCAAAATTGTCGCGGATCACCATTAATATAAAACAGAGTCATTATTTAATTAATTTTTTAGGGTTTCGTAGCCAAATAGCAAAAACGGAACCCATATAATTTCGTCCTGTCTCTTTGTCTGTCTGTCTGTCCGTATGGCACAGATATATTGACTGACTGATAGATCATCATAAATCTAGGATATTTCCAATCAAACCAAGAGGTTTGAAATTTGGAACATATAGGTGAGAATTACAAGAAAATTCAAAATTCATTAAAAATCCAACATGGCGGATATGTTCTTCCCGACTAGGGTACCATTCACTGTGCGTGGTCCGACACGTACTTGGCCGCGTATATGCAGTTCGCAAATGCGCACTCGCAAGGCTCGTACGCGCTCGCCTGCTACTCGTGCTGAAACCATCGCGCCTGACGCATAAAGATTTAGCACACGCATTGCACACTATACTTTATTCAATACATGCATGGTTTTAGAGCTGATCATGCAGTTTAATTGCTACTAGTATCGCCTATATATGATCACATTTCGACCAACTGTCGTATTCTCCTGTGCAGGGAAGGCAGTATTGTTTTTTACCTGCCTTAACGGCAACATACACACATGATTTTTTTTTGCACACCTATGGCACAGTACCTTTCGAATGATAAAAGTTTCATTCCCCTCCTTTCATAATAAATATAGTAAAAAAGTGTACCAGAACTTTCGGTGTTTACGTATATTAATACTTATTCAGGGTGTACCACAGAAAACCGAACATAGGGAAAACTCCATTGTGAAAATTAGTTAGGATCAGTGATTGCTGTACCCTTTTTCATGCTTAAAACCATGATAATTAATTTAGTTGAGTTAGCCATGTGTATTCTATCTTTGTCACGCGCTACCCATTTTGTTTATGTCTTCCCTGTTGCACTCATTTATTTTCTATGTTCTGATTGCTAGTCTGCCTCTGCGTGCGTTAGCTATATTGAAAATTCAAATTTACCGCTAAAATTGTCAGCAAAAAATCCCCACTCCGTCAATTCGTTTTGCCTACGTCCTGTAGCTTCTAAGATGTTTTAGACGTTGTGTATGGACTAGTCATCTATTAGCTATCCATTAATTATTAGGGATCAGTGAACTAAAGTTCCACTTTTTCTACATTTTAGGGTTCTGTATAAGAAAGGAACCCATTGCTGTGCCAACGATGTCCGTCCGTCTGTCTGTCACAGGCCTGTAACTTATAAACCAATTGAAATAGGGATTTGAAATTCACACATAATATTACCGCGGCCTATGGACGGAGACAATATCAAAAGATTAAAAAGGTTTATTTAAGGGGAGAGGCATACATGCGAATGGGACTCAAAAACATTTTTTTTTGTAATTAATTAATATTAGATTATAGGCGCGTCGACAATTCAGGTCATTAGCGTCTTCAACACAACAAATAATCCATTTGTGTATTAGAATTCGCCAGCCGGCATACACAAACCGACTGGTACGAGCTCGGGTCCCTGGGAGCGCTAATTTTCAAAGAACATTGGAATGCAATTTGCGATAGCAATTCCACATTCCAATGTCGCCCCTGGAGGAAATTTTTTTGTACCTATTCTTGTGAGGTATCGTTGAAAAGGATCTTTTGAGTAGATAATGAGTGTGTTTTTATTTTATTTATATTATCAAAAGTGTAGGTTTAGCATAACTTACATAGTACGGAACCCGTTTATTTAAACTGCAACTTAATTAATTAATAGCAATGAGCGTATAGAGGAATTATAGAAAATTAGGATAAGATAGGGACCATAGGAATTTGACAGGTAATCGGCCATGGCCTTAAATAAGGAACCATCTCGATATTCATCTGGAATTATTCAGGAAGAGCATGTAAATCCCCAAAAAGATGGTCGTTACAGGAATTACAGTTTCTCGGCGAGAGGCAGCAGGGAAAAGTCTTGGATACATCTGCCCCAGCTAAAATTCTAATCCAGTGTCTTCAGAATGCGAGTCTAGTGCTTTACCACTAAGCTACATCGCTCGGTAGAATAATAAATATTAATGATACATTTTTAGAGTGTTGTCTCCAAGTCACTATATGAATATTATGAAGTATTAGAAATACCTTGTATTATGTCCGTCTTATGACTTCTTGTGATTTAACACGACGCGTTTCAGCAACGAGTTGCCATCTTCAGGTGTGGTTAATTATTTTTTTAAAAACACACATTGAGTATTCGTAACACTATATAATATTATGATGCACAGTGCTTAGCAACATAATATTATATATAGTTACGAATACTCATTGTATGTTTTTTTTTAAATAATTAACCACACCTGAAGATGGTAACTCGTTGCTGAAACGCGTCGTGTTAGATCACAAGAAGTCACAAGACGGACATAAGATAAGGTATTTCTAATACTTCATAAAAAATATTAAGTTATTTTATTTATTGTAGATTATAGACGCGTCGACAACTTAGGTCATTAGCGACTTAAATTACATTAAATAACAACTAACTTAAAACTAAATAACATCACAAAACATCCTTGAACGCAGGTGCAGGGAATCGAATCCACGACAGTCTAGTCTAGATGCTGGCACCAAGTACGCTATCCACTAGACTACACTGCCCTCAATAAATATTAAGCATCAAGAAACTGTCAAACTTCACCCACCCCTTAATAGCACAAAATTATTTCTTGTTCAAAGTTTAAAGGTAGTGCCAAAGAGTTGTGTACGTAAAATGTACTCCGTCTTAAGTAAAATATTCACAAAACTATTTCAAACTGCAAAAACAAAGGTTTGAAGTGAAGTTAGCAAACAACACAACAATGAGTATAAACTCAACATGTTATTTGTAAAATTGAAGTCGATAAAAGTCCACCGTCTTGAAACTTAATCGAGTATAAAAAGAGTTTATTAAATACAAGAGCTGTTTTGAATTCTTTTAATAATAGAATTTTAAAAGCTTTTTTCATACTTTAAGAATGCACAGCGAAAATACAAAATGGCGTTAATTTGATTGACGTAATCAGAAATCAGACTTGATTGTACTTTTAAATAGGTCAGCAAAAAAGAGTACGGCGAAAGAAGAAATTCATAATTTTGCATAAAATTTTGTAATTAAAAAAATAATCGTTCTAAATACAGTAAAACTTTTTTATAATGACTACAAGAAGTAAAGGTTAAAACCATAATATTACCTACCTAAGTATATGACTAAATACTGAAGTCAGATATTAAGAATTACCGAACTGCTTGTTAAATTCGACATATTATTATGTAAGTATAAAGACGTATTGCGTATGAAGCGGCCGTTCTAATCACTAGGCTACGTAGACCTTACAGCAAGCTTCTATATTTATGGTATAGCGCAGTGGTTCTCAAAGTTGACTGGACCGCGACCCACCTAACAATAACTTCCAAATTCGGGACTCACCTCTTGACTGTCATGAAGAAAAAAGGGGCATAACTATAATATGTATGAAGGACTGTTCAAATAAGAAAAAAATCGACTGATGACCAGTCCTATACTTCCCACCTAGTAAATATTTGCAAAAAATAAACACTTTTTTACTTCCCACCTCTACTATGGTAGGGAAGTAATGGATTCAGTCCGAAAACAATATTTCGAGATTTTAACAGATTTTCACGTTTTGAGACCCTAGCAATCGTTTAAGATCATTTTCTGACTGATGTCTGTATGTGTGTGTGTGTGTATGTGTGTATGTGTGTATGTGTGTGTGTGTGTATGTGGTCAATTTTTCGCCTTCGATATCTTAAGAACGGAACAACATACGGGCATGCCGATTGTTCTATTGTGTTTATCAGCCTTTAACTTAGATCTGATTAGATTTTGAGTCAAATCGGTTCAGTGGATCCTGAGATATTCAAAAAAACGTCCTCAATGTCACGTATTAACATAGGTAAAAAAAAATATAAATGAATTCTAGATGTTATAATATGAAAAAAATGTAAATATTTTTTTTCTCTAAAATGTATAGTTTTCGAGAAAAAAAATATTTTACTAAAAAAAATAAAAATTGTACGTAAATCAAGGTAACCATGATTTTTGCTATATTAAGCTAGCCATCAATAGATCACCAAACAAAAAAGAGGGCCATGCTTTTTTCAAAGAATAAAAATTAAATTGTGTTTTAAAGACCACCAACAGCTAAGGTTATTTGGGCCTAGTCAAAGAATAAAAAAAAAGAGTGTTTATTTTTTGCAAATATTTACTAGGTGGGAAGTATAGGACTGGTCATTAGTCGAATTTTTTTTTATTCTTTGATTAGGCCCAAATAACCTTAGCTGTTGGTGGTCTTTAAAACACAATTTAATTTTTATTCTTTGAAAAAAGCATGGCCCTCTTCTTTGTTTGGTGATCTACTGATGGCTAACATAATATAGCAAAAATCATGGTTACCTTGATTTACGTACAATTTTTATTTTTTTTAGTAAAATATTTTTTTTCTCGAAAACTATACATTTTAGAGAAAAAAAATATTTACATTTTTTTCATATTATAACATCTAGAATTCATTTATATTTTTTACTTCCCACCTCTACTATGGTAGGGAAGTAATGGATTTAGTCCGAAAAAAATATTTCGAGATTTTAACAGATCTTCACGTTTTGAGACCCTAGCAATCGTTTAAGATCATTTTCTGACTGATGTCTGTATGTGTGTGTGTGTGTGTATGTGTGTATGTGTGTGTGTGTATGTGGTCAATTTTTCGCCTTCGATATCTTAAGAACGGAACAACATACGGGCATGCCGATTGTTCTATTGTGTTTATCAGCCTTTAACTTAGATCTGATTAGATTTTGAGTCAAATCGGTTCAGTGGATCCTGAGATATTCAAAAAAACGTTCTCAATGTCACGTATTAACATAGGTAAAAAAAAATATAAATGAATTCTAGATGTTATAATATGAAAAAAATGTAAATATTTTTTTTCTCTAAAATGTATAGTTTTCGAGAAAAAAAATATTTTACTAAAAAAAGAAAATTGTGCGTAAATCAAGGTAACCATGATTTTTAATATATCAAAGCTAGCCATCAGTAGATCACCAAACAAAAAAGAGGGCCATGCTTTTTTCAAAGAATAAAAATTAAATTGTGTTTTAAAGACCACCAACAGCTAAGGTTATTTGGGCCTAGTCTAAGAATAAAAAAAAGAGTGTTTATTTTTTGCAAATATTTACTAGGTGGGAAGTATAGGACTGGTCATCAGTTGAATTTTTTTTACCTATGTTAATACGTGACATTGAGGACGTTTTTTTGAATATATCAGGATCCACTGAACCGATTTGACTCAAAATCTAATCAGATCTAAGTTAAAGGCTGATAAACACAATAGAACAATCGGCATGCCCGTATGTTGTTCCGTTCTTAAGATATCGAAGGCGAAAAATTGACCACACACACACACACATACACACACAAACACACACACACACATACAGACATCAGTCAGAAAATGATCTTAAACGATTGCTAGGGTCTCAAAACGTGAAAATCTGTTAAAATCTCGAAATGTTTTTTCGGACTAAATCCATTACTTCCCTACCATAGTAGAGGTGGGAAGTAAAAAATATTCAGTTACCATCGAAAATTTTAATACTTAATTAAATACAAGGAGTGCTATTTCAATGAGAAGGGCGTATTTGTCGGTCGGTCGATGTATCGTCCTATTTTTCACCCAATATTCGTTCGCGACCCACCAGTGGGTCGCGACCCATAGTTTAGGAAATGCTGGTATAGCGAGTTGGACGGTTTAATACTTACACACCAATAGAGTATTATAACGGAAGAGGTGATGGATGGTTCAAGGAAAATATTTTTCAATATTTCGCCTGTAGGATCTGTAGTGTGATTCTCGGTCCTTCATTTGGCGTTTACCCGAACTCTTTAGCTTTAGGCGAGGGGAAAGGATTTGAAATGATGAATGCGGGGGTAACTTCCGGTAGAGAATACTCTTAAGAGACAGTTACGTAACCGCCGCTGTTACCATATAGTTACGTTCATAAAATTAGGGCAGCGTCATCGGTATCGTCGCGAAATTACGTAGGTAGGTACTAGTCCTTTAAGTCCTGGATTTTGCCATGCCGACACGAAGGGCTAAAGAAACATAATATTATGTAACTTTGTGCCCTTTATGTATGCTAAAGGGACTTATTATGATAATGAAATGCGTATTGTGAGGGATCCATGGGACCGATTTTCATGAAGTAAATTGCTTAAAAATTAAACATTTTTGATGGGTCATAAAAGCGTTGTGACAACCGGCTTCAATAAAATACTTCGTATTTTGCCATACGTTACCTAGGTACTAAAACATTTCATTTTTTGAGAATCGTCCTTTATATGCAAACACGGTTATAAAAACCATTTCTCAAGTGGAATTATATTATGGTCAGATCGTTTATTATATCAAGAGCTCTCGAGAAATTTAATTAAAAATGTGTTTTTAAATTGTTAGTTAAACAAACACACAGACACTCGAATAAACCGTGAATGAGAGTACCTCAGGGTTCTGTTATGGACGCCTCCTTAGTATTTCACCACTGCACTGAACAGGTTTGTTCCACACGGTGGTCTGAAACTGTTAAAAAATAAAAAAGTGGTCAAGTGCGAGTCGGGTCTCGCGGATGCTCGCGCAATAAGTGTTCCGTACAATCGTTAAATATAAAAAGCCTTGACAAAATAAAAATATAAAACGTGACAAGTTTTTACTTTTCACTTTCCATGGCACTCTAATTATCAAATTACAAAAATAAACTTGTAATAATTTTGTGTAAGACCAAAATAATAAAAAAAACTCGGTATATGGGGTTAGAATAATATTCTGAACAACTTTTTCTAATAATTTTTTTCGATATCTCTAATTGTGACGCAAAATATCGAGAATTGACCCTGTTTGTGAATTCGTAGTCTAGGCTGAGTTTAAAGTTCAGATTTCAGTTGAGCATCTTAAAAAAATGTGACCCATCAACCTGTATGACTATACAAAAATTCAAATCTGTATTACTTCTAATAGCGAAAATATGGGGGTATCTTCATCTTAAATGCAACACACTGTATATTATACACTGACATTTACTTATATTATAAATGAGATGTTTTTCGTTTCCATGGTTACACAGTTGTATATCTAGTTAGCTGCATAGCCCACTCACGCGTTTGGAAATATTAGAAATACCTTGTGTCCGTCTTGTGACTTCATGTGTTGTTAAAATTGTAAATTGTATTTTAAAGACCACCAACAGCTAAGGTTATTTGGGCCTAGCACCAATTCATATTTTCAATTCATTATTTTTTTTTTTTTTTTAATAATAAATTGAAAATCTAATTGACACTTTTACCAGCTCTCGGGCTAGAACTCGGGAACTGGGGACTTGTAATAGAGGAACCATAGCAACGCCATGTAAACAACAGCGCCGCTACACTCTCGGCTATTCTCAAGCCCTCATGTGTTGTTAACACGACGCGTTTCAGCAACGAGTTGCCATCTTCAGGTGTGGTTAATTAATTAACGATATCTGAAGATGGCAACTCGTTGCTGAAACGCGTCGTGTTAACAACACATGAAGTCACAAGACGGACACAAGGTATTTCTAATACTTCTTATTATTCATATAGTGACTTGGAGACCTAACACTCTAAAAATGTATCATAAAGACTGTGCCGCTTATATAAATAGTGAAGTATAAGTGCATGGCTCACTATCTTAAATTTGGGAACTTGGCTTAGTAAACAGACAGGTAAAAATTCTGGAAACGCGTTTTGTCATCTATATATAGGTACAAAATACCTAAAAACCACAAAAAGGCGAAATTAAAAACAGTCGTCCGGCTATTATTTCACTTATATTTAAGTATTAATTCTATTTTTGGGCTAAAAATTGGAAAAATGAGTTAAAAAAGGTGTTGAAGCGTAACCGACAGCGCCAAGTCTCCTTGAACGGCCCCCTATCCCATCTGGTGGTAAATGAGGTTGTGAAAGTGTAGAACAGTTTTTGATCAACATTTAGGAACGCACCTTATCCCATACACAAGCGACCAGTGTTACCGTCGTCGGTTACGATAGAGCTAGCTTACATTCATTAAATATTGTTAATTAAGTTGTATGCAAGAGTTAAGACTAGCTTAATTATTACTTAGTTACAATTCAAATAGCTATATAGTTTCTTTTTAACAGACTTCAAAAAAAATTGTGGTTATCAAATTATTATTTGATATGTATATTTTTATGTTTGATCAACCATAACTTCTCGAGGGGTTATGCGATTTGAATAATATCGACGCCGTTTTGTTCACAAAGATGACTGAATGGACTCATATAAATTTTATTTAAATCGGTTCAGTAGTTTTTTTTTTAGTTTAGTAATCAAATATTAGAAGTATTAAAGTATTATAAACTACGTACCTAGTATAGCAAAGCCACTAAAAAGTAAAAAAAAATTATAAAAAATTAAACCTCCTGAAAAGAAGTCACTAAAAAGAATAAAATAATAAAAATTTGAGGTGGGCGTCAATTTAATTAGGTATAGGTACTAAAACTTTTTATTAAATTAGCGCCAACCTCAAAATTTTATTAATTTCCTCTTTTTAAAAGTCACTTTCAGCTCATGTTACCTAATTACAATCTCTATAATTAGAAGTTCAACAAACTCTCTTTATTATTAATGTATTATACCTAGGTCTAGGTCAGCTGTCTAGCTACATATTATATAACGATCTTATGTGTTTGCTTGGAAATAAATCGCATAATTAATATAGTTGCTGCTTCGTTGTGTAACTAAAATTTCTTATCAAAAATTAAACATAAAACGTAAACAATCGTCCTGTTAGGCGCATCAACATTATAATTATTAATATAAGTACTTGAAATTGGTAAAACAGCTTTTTTTCAATGCCATGAGATGTCTCTTATTGTCAAAATACATCTCCGAAGTCTGGAAGAGGAGAAGAAAATGAACATAGTGTTTAGGAACCTGTTCTTTAAGAATATAAAAAATAATTTTGACATCGTTAAAAAACCTCATTCACCTTTTGTCTGGAAACAATGTTGGACAATTTGTGCGTGTCCATTGTTTTCTTCTTTTCGAATCAAAATGGTGGGAAGCGCACGCGCAGTTTAAAAATAGACGTGCACAAAATAGACTGCATATTGGGATCCGTCAAATGAGCATATGACATCTGGTGGCAGAAAATTGTACTCAAAACGGGGGAAAACTTTACATGCTAACAGTGCAAATTAATCATGAAATTGTTTATTACAAAAATAAAACATGTAAAATAAACAAAAAATTTATCGAAAATGGAATTCGCGACGATTTCTAATATCATGGCAATAAACACTGTCAGTTATTGCCTTGTAAAACTTACTTTACAGAGAATTATTTTCTAATGAAATGTGGAAAAACTGTATTTATGAATAAAAAAAATATTTTATATAATTAATAAGATGTATCTACTTATTATCATACTGCACTACAATAGTTGAATCCCTGATAATTGACAAATTTATAGGATTAACTTTGTATACAAATATTTTGAGGTTAGTAACTTACCTACTTATTACAATATATTTTATTATGTTGCAGTTATGTGTTTACATTATTCACCTAACCCAGCCTTAAAGGCGCATTGAACGCGGATGATTAATTTCGTGGAGATTTTCTTTTAATTTTGATGTTTTTAAGCAAGATGTCGTAAAGATTACTACTTTTGACAGTTCATTTTGCATGCATTTTTCTCGTCATATTTCCGACATTTGATAATATGCCCGGCTTTGAGAATCCGTTCCCTTCAACGAAATTCCTTTGTTTAGGATTCGTATCGGCCCAATCACAAATTACACTTATTTAATTTAATTTATTTATTTATTTCAACAACAGGGTAGACACCCTAATTACAGTTGAAATTTACACACAAATATGCATTCTAGTGCATTGTTGAAATACAAAATAATAATATTAAACAAAAAAAAAAAAAAACAAGCCGTGAGGTGGGTCGTTTATTAAGACTAAAGTGCGACCCTTGAGGTCCACACGACGAACTTCCCAGTTTGATAAATATTTAATAATAATAATTAAATTAGATATTACACAGAAAAGTAATCATTTCAATCATTAAAACATCAATAATTAAAAAAAAAAAAAAAAAAAAACGGCTGAACCGATTTTTATAAAATTTATGTCGGATCAAAATGACGTTAACACGCCTCGATTGACACCCTTACGAAGTCGATATAATTTTTTATTCGCGAGATATTGTGTAAAATCTACTTTTTTGGAGGTTATTTGGTTAAGAAAAAAGAACGGCTGAACCGATTTTGAAAAAATTTCTTTCAGATCATATTTACGTTAATACGCGTCGATTGGCACCCTAACGTAGTCGATATCATTTTTCGTTCTCGATATTTCGTCTTTGAAAGAAATGTACACATACGTACGTACGTACGTACGTACGTACACACACACACACACACACAGACATCTTTCTAAAAGTAGTGTAAAAATAGTGTAGTGACCTTGAAACATAAAAATTTTTTTTCCTTTTTGATTTCGATTTTCGGACCCATTTTAATAACTTCCAGTGGGAAGTTAAAAAAACAAAAGGTCCGAATACATAATTCCAAAATCTAAATTGAGTATAAATAATAATATGATAGGTACAGAATTACAATAAAAATGTTTCAAAATATGTACTACAACATATTACATATTATGCAGATTAAATGACAACCACGATATTAACACTCGGTCATAAGGATGAGTCGCCTGACAATAATGCAAAGCATGTTTTTTTGAACGCAGTTTTATTCATTGTCGGGCACTGTGTAGTAAGTGGAAACTTTCCCGACGCGAAATCGGGAGTTCTGGGTTCGAATCCCGGCGGTGCATTTACATTTTTTCTATACAGCCTTCTATATAAATATCATGGCGATAATTTCGTCTGATATTCTTATGTATTTAGTTACGGTCTAGGGAATTAATCATATTGATTGTTTATCTCATAATTACTGTTTGTCAAAAAAATTTATTGCAAGAAGAATCATTTTAAACCTTTCATTGTCAATTTCATTTCTACCCCAAGATGTACTTACTACTGGGTCTTTATGGGTTCTACACAGCTTTTAAGTTTTCGTAAGTGTTCAAAGACAATGTATGACAACAACTTATAGATTAACTCACAATGTCTAACAATTATTATTGTCTGAAGTGAAGTTTGGCAGACGACTTCATAATAATTCTCGCACTGTTGAGTCCACAGAAACTAATTTAATCTCTCTTTAAGTTTAGTGAACTGATTCCATCTTCCCACACAAAGACCAATTTTGATCATAATATGTTTCATAAATCAAAATGTCATTAAATGTGCCGCAATTCATTTGTTTCAGAAAAATCCAGAAGGAGGTAAATTTACTAATGAATGAAAATAAAAAATTGCAATATTCTCGAAAACGACTGGAACGATTTCGATTACAGTTCGTAAATTAGTATGTCTTTCATGATCTTACGATATGGCGCCATTCATTTGTTTCGGAAAAATCCTACTATACTGACGACTGAATAAATCGGTATGTCATTAATAACATTGCAATAATCCATAATTCATTTATTGCGAACAAATCCAGAAAGGGTTACTGACTATCTATGCATAGTTCAGCGAGAAAGTCTTTGCCGTGAATCCGTAACTATTATAATTCGTTGTTTCACTAATACTCCAGTAATTTTAGGCATTAAAACGACCCATCTGCAGAATAATTCCCAGTTAGCTGAATGTTTGTATACACTTTCGTTACGGTGTTTTAAAAAACGTGTAAACAGTCTCCATCGATATCGTGCCGGCGTTGATATTCGAGGTTCAAGTTCACGATTTCTCGGTTCCATTCCATTTTTTGCAAATAATGGTTATTATCAATCTTGTAGAGAACTAAATTATCTACAACTTTTGTATAAACATTTTTTGTCTACGATTTATAGTTTTTCTTATTTAAGTACCCGCGGCTTCCTCCCCCTCGATTTTACATAACGGGATTATGTTGCTTCCCGAGGGCATAATACCGTTATGAAAAATCGAGGGGGAGGAAGTCACGGGTAGTTAAATAAGTAAAACTATGAATCGTAGAAAAAAAATGTTTATACAAAAGTTGTAGAGAATTTTGATAATAACCATTTTTTACCAAAAATGGAACGGAACCGAGAAAATCGCAAAAAAACCGTATATCGTGAACTTGAACCTCGAATATCTGGCTACGCCGGCACGATATAGATGGGGACTTTTTACATGTTTTTTAAAACACCATGACGAAGGTATATAAAAAAAATTCAGCTGGGAATTATTCTGCAGTGGAAATCTAAAATTACTGGACTATAATGGAAAGTGCTATGTTTGGATTTTGTAGGTGACTAGGTTAAAACTTCCACGAAAAATCATCTCGTCAATTCGTGTTGGACATCATCTTTATAAAGCTAGCTGCAAATGTTATCTGTTCGAAAGCTGTGAGATGTAGACCCGATTTCAGTTGACAGTAGGGCAAACGGGGGCAAGTGGCTAGTCGGAAGAAGAACCATCGCGGCAGCGTCGGTATAGGCAAAAGGGAGACGCGAGGGACGATAGTGATATGTTTTCTTCGACGGGAGATAAAAGTGTACATGGACAAGAAGACAAGCTATAATTCACACCAGCGTGACGTCACTCCAGCCGAACTTTTAACTAACTGTAAACTGAGAAGACAGCAACAACATCAGTTCGCTTGTGTTGGTTGATATCGGCCAGGGCTGTAGTTAAGACAATGGAAAGAATCAAGGAGCTAAAAAAAAATATCTCAAAATAGCGTTTTTGAAGTGAAACTTTTTTACCAGCGATGGGAGTAATTTTGTTCAACAGCTTAACGTAACGGAAATGAAATAATGACACTGTCAGGAGTGAGGGAATTGAGCTGCTGTCGGGGAGCCGATTGGCTGACGGGTAGTGTAGGTAACTCGATCGACACGGCCCTTTCTGTTTGGTGTTTAAATTAGAAATGTTTACCCATGAAATTTCACGTCAGGTGCGTGAGATTTACACGCACCCATTTTTGATGGGAAACATCTTTAGACACGGGTGCAAAATCGTTTGAATGGAACGTCGTTCTAATGTTACGTCGTTCAGAACGCACGTCGCGTCATCCCGCACTATATACTGTTACACAGTCGCTATGTTACGTGTGCGTGTGTAAATATCTGTGTATTGCTGTTTCAATACTTTCACAGGGAGAGAGTTTATCGCGGGGTAGGGGGTAATAAATCTTAAATTCTTGTCTCTGGAACTACTGAACCGATTCTAAAAACTCTTTCACTAATTATCTTCGCAGGGGGAGAATTTCTCGCGGGTGTGGGGTAATAAATCAAAAATTCTTATCTCTGGAACTACTGAACCGATTCTAAAAATTCTTTCACTAATTATTTTCGCAGCGGGAGAATTTCTCGCGGAGGGTGAGGTAATAAAACATAAATTCTTATCTCTGGAACTACTGAACCGATTCTAAAAATTCTTTCATGAATTGTCTTCGCAGGGGGAGAGCTATGAAAATGTTTCACATCTGCCAGGCGTCCCATGACGGCTCACATTTTTTAAATTTCGAGCGATTATAGAAGTGAAAAAGTTTGGTCATGTCGAAAAAAACTTGTATTCGAGATTTCGTCAATTCAAGATCCTTACATAGGTACCGAAAAAATGAGATTTGGATGTCCGTCCGACCGTATGTGCAATTTTTCAGAATTTTTCGTATTTTATCTCTATACTACCACTACTACTCCCAATGTTTATTTTATGGGTCGAAAAATCAAGTTTGTTCGATCGCACTGAAATGCAATTTTAAAGGTTTATAACACTGCTAAATACAATCCTGTTGTAATTTTCCAGTAGGCTGATCCGAAATCGGTACCTGAATGGTATCTATCCGAAATTTTGAAAATTATTATTTTCCAATATTATGAAGTATTAGAAATACCTTGTATTTTGGTGTCCGTCTTGTGACTTCATGTGTTGTTAACACGACGCGTTTCAGCAGCAAGCTGCCATCCTCAGGTGTGGTTAAGTTTATAAATCACACATTGAGTACACGTAAAACGTTATAATATTATGATGCTAAGCACATGCGTATTATTTTGTGGATTGTGGAGTACTGATTTAAATTTCGATATAGTATAGTATATAAATCATAAAATTTCGAAATTTAAATCAGTACTTCACAATCCACAAAATAATACGCATGTGCTTAGCATCATAATATTATAACGTTTTACGTGTACTCAATGTATGATTTATAAACCTAACCACACCTGAAGATAGCAACTCGTTGCTGAAACGCGTCGTGTTAACAACACATGAAGTCACAAGACGGACACCAAAATGCAAGGTATTTCTAATACTTCATAATATTCATATAGTGACTTGGAGACCTAACACTCTAAAATGTATCATATTATTTCCTCTTTAATTTCCAATAAGTTTTTTATACTTAGGTCTTTTAGGCTGGTAAATACGATTCCGTCATTGGTTTTTCGAAATTCAAATCAACTTTTCTAATAATTAGGCCATTTTATTATTTCAAATGAGCACTAGCTTCTTAATACTAGTTGTAACTATACGCGCATACAATGGAAGGTCAGAACTCAGATTGCTGCACAAGTTCTTTGTTTCTCAAACTTCTTTAGCTTGAGATTTCTAGCTTAAAAATAGAATTTATAAAAACATTTAATCTCTCGATTTAATACTAATAATTATAAGTAATGTCTAACTAACTCTTAAAAGATAACTTTCTCTTGTTTCTAATATGGTTTCATTGACAAATCAAACCGATGAGCGACGACTCCAGCCTTGATAAGTAACGCTATCTAGTTGCCATCTCCGGAACTATAGTCAATCCTTTTCGACAGAAACTTTGCGGCTTTTCTTCTAATCTTGAACTTTATAGTTAAGTTTCACCTCCATATACTAAAGTTATATTACTGTTTATACACTTAGTATGTCCCCCGTATGTAAGTATACGTAGATGCCGAGTGTATAATACTGTACAAAGGAAACGTAAGTTTGTAAGATAATTTTACCAGTAGGCAGATAATATAATAATACTAGCGGACCCGTCCCGGCTTCGCTCGGGTGGTATGAAATTATGATTTAATAGCGGTCACCCATTACTCCGCTCACGTATATTTAGTATAGCTGATCCGGCAAACGTTGTTAATAATTTCTAGGAATAATTACATTACTCACTCGCTTCGCTCGTTCGCTTGAATATTATAATTACATTAATCACTCGCTTCGCTCGTTCGTTTGAATTTTATTAATACACTACTCACTCGCTTCGCTCGTTCGCTTGAATATTATAAATACACTTCGCTTCGCTCGTTCGCCATATATGTATTTTTTAAAGCTTAATATAAATATCGCGATTAAAAATCAGGGGTTGATCGTATAAGGGTGAAAATTTAGAGTTGTATGTATTTTTCAATGCTGAATCATGAAAAAATTAAAACAAAAAATTTTGTCAAAAAAATAAAAAAAAATTTTTTTGGGGTGGACCACCCTTAAAATTTAGGGGGATGAAAAATAGATGTTGTCCGATTCTCCACCCTACCCGATAAGCACACAAAATTTCATCAAAATCGGTCCAGCCGTTTCGGAGGAGTTCAATAACGTACACCGCGACACGAGAATTTTATATATAAGATGTTCATAATTTGTCTTTACCGACATAGTCAGGAAATACAACAAAATCCTAACTAATCCCCCTATATCCCCCTATATTATTAAACGAGTAAATCTTGTATATATCTATGTTTCTATGTATCTATATAAATATTTTCTCGAAAACGGCTCTAACGATTTTGATCAAATTTACCAAAAAGGGGTTTCGGGGGGCAAAAAATCGATTTAGCTAGGTCTCATCCCTGAAAAAATTCGTTTTCCTATCGATTTTATCATTTTTAAAAACGGTTTTTTGACCTGTCAAAACATTGTAATATCGTGAGTAGGCTTTGGAGAAAACAAACTACTTTATTATTTATATGTCAAAATTATCTGACAGAATTTTTAACTTATTAAAATAATCCGTGAACTATTTGTATAGTAAAAAATAACAGAAATAAAAACTAAACATAATTATGTAAGTAGTTTTAACTAATATTTAAATAAATAAGTACCTAAGTATGTTATTTTTATATTACCTATATAAAATATGTATATTATGTACGTTAAATATAGTATGACGTATAATCTTACCTAGACTTTTTTTTCTCAAAAACGAATAACGATTTTGATGAAATTTACAGAATGGGGATTTTTCGGGGCGAGAAATCGATCTAGGTAGGAATCTTGGTCCCAGAGGGGAGCAATTAAAAAAAGGGTTTTTTTATTTATAACTCGATCAATTATTGTCAGATTGATTCGAAGCCTATTTCTACATAGATTTTGTATAATATATCACAAGGGTTAAAACTGTAAATGAACACTAATATAAGAAGTGTCTTGCACAATATGTAAACAATGACAAACAGGCGGCCCGAAGGGCCGCACTTCTGGCACCGCGAGTCTGTGTAAAAACACATCGACTTTTGAAAACTATTGTTAAGATACATACAAAAAAGTTTTGTTTAAAAATTTGCACGGCGGCCCGAAGGGCCGCACTTCTAGCGACACAGGCATGCAGTATATCAAAACACATCGATTTTTAAAAACTATGGTGAAGATGCACGCAAAAATGTTTTGCGCTGCAGGTTTATAGTCTGACGTTTGTTATTAAAAGATATAATATGAATTCTATTTCTTCGAAAATCGATTTTTGTGAGTTTTTCAGTAGGTACCTTCTATGCAAAAAAAATATTTGAAATTTACTGGAAGTTGCTAAGATGACATCACAGAGATAAAGTACTTCGATAAAGTTGATATTTGGCATCAATGTTTAAAAACGGATTATTGAAACGGCAACGGGCAAGCAGAATTTCATCTGATTCGAACATTTTTACAAGATATTCAATCTATGAAAATCGGTTTTTGCGAGTTCTTCAGTCAACAAAACAATAACGGCGGTAGATTTGAAAATGGCGACCTAAGTAATATTTACAGGAAAAAATGCTTGATTCAAGTTGATACTTAGTTTTTACGCTTAAAAATACACATAGGTATTTAAAATATTTAACAGAAACAATTATTTAAATTATGTTTCAGAAATAAATTCGTTTCGGAATAATATTCTGAGAAAATAATATCTCACAGCATACAAGTACTATTTTTTTGAACTCATCCGAGCAAAGCTCGGCACCCAGATATTATTATCTATAAATGCGAAAGTGAGTGTGTTTGTTTGTTCCGCTTTAACACCTCAGTTACTCAACCAATTTCTGTGAAATTTTCTCCGCATTGGAGATGAACATAGGCTATAATAACTAGCCATCCCGGCTTCGCCCGGGTGAAAATCGGGGGTAATCTCAGAAATTACTGAACCGCGATTTCAATTTTTTTTTCAATGTTTGATAGGTGATACTTTACTTTAGAACATAGGCTATAATAACTGTTCGTTTCTTTCTTCTTTTTGAAGTTTGCCTTAAAAATGATGGGCGCGCATGCGCACAGACTATTTCTACACTGCGCGTACGGCTCTCATCATTTTCGTATAAATCTTCAAAAAGAAGAAATCAATCAACACACACATTATCATTAGAGCATTATCCTGAGAATACTATACGGACGGTGTACGACATTATGTTGCCTTAAAATTATTTAACTTTGAGAGAACGAGGTCTAAAGTGTTTAATAGGATGTAGATAATTTTGCACTAGACTGTACAGAACAAGAAAGGTGAGACAGACTGTCTGCTGTCTCGCACACATATTAAGTTTAATTTATTTCACCGAATGTACATACACTTTAATAGAATTCGCTAGTTAGTTAGTTGCTCTTTCATCTTTTTAGCTCCTTATTTTGTAAAATTTTATTTGAGAACGAAAAAATAGTATGACGCCGAAATTCAAACTGAGCTTACGAAAAATGTCGCGTTTATACAAATATACCCAAAATAAAATGTTATATTAATATAGGTACAGAATGTTGACAAATTTATATCATTATACTTCTAACTCAGCGGTTCCCAAACCATGAGCCGCGGCCCACAAGTGGGCCGCGGGCAGCGTGGTACTGGGCCGTGGACGCTGGTCGAGAGTCTAAGCCACGATAAATATTATCGGAGCTTCAGGGGTCGAGATGGGAACAATCGAGTATACAAGTGTCTATTTGTGTTTGTGTGTTTATAGTTTTTACTTGTATATTTAGTTAGTGGGTCTCAAATTTTTTTTACAAAATGGTGGGGAACCGCTGTTCTAACTTATTTGGGAATATTTTCTATTCGAATCTCCTTGGGTGCCTTATTTATTATTGGCGAAATTAGAGACATTAATTTTTTAGTCTTTTGTAAACTGCCAATATTTTGATAAAATTTAATCCGAAGAAAAAGTGAAAATTATTAGATATTATTCATTTCTATTTTTTCTTTGAATTACATTTTTTTTTATTGTATAATTTATGAAACATTTTTTGACAGAACATATTAGTTTATTGTATCAGTAAAACAGTTGGGTTTGAAATGGACAAATAATTTTATCGAAACGTTGCCAGTTATATTACTGATATTAAATTGAAATTTGATCGGAAAAGGCGTATAGTTGTTTCATTTTTAAAAAAATCACCGATTTTCATAATAACAAAATAAATTATCAATTAGATTATTAATTAATTGATACTGCGCTCAATATATTTCTCGGTATTTTAATGTTAATAGGAGAATTAAATAATTGAATGAATTGTAGATTATAGAATAATTGAAATTCTAAAAATATATATAATATATATCTATATATAAAATTATGTAATCTGCGCCATAAATTATACCGTTCACATAAGAGGTAAGCCGATCGGAGGAATATATTGTTATATATAGACAGTCTATCAAAATCTCAATTCGGAGATTTCAATAAAACAAAAGGAAATAAAAATCACTATATCCAGGACACGGTTTGACTTCATTCACTTCAATGGAGTTAAGTCATAGGCGGCACGTTACTTCGGGGTATCAAAACTTATTTATATTTTTTTAAAGGACACCAACGCTAACATTAGTTGCTCTTATAACACTGGTGCCTGAGAACTGGGAGCTTAAAATAAATGAGTATTATAAAAAAGCGGCCAAGTGCATGTCGGACCACGCACAGTGAAGGGTTCCGTAGTCGGGATTCAAGAAGAATGTCCACGGTTAAAATTGAAAGATTGAAAAAACTGAATTTAGTGAGCCAGTTTGGTTTAGTAGAATTTATCTCTGCGGCAAAGCCGCAAATGCCGCCAGCCTAGCCCAGTTTGATAAAGCCCCGTCTTAACATTTCAAAAATGGCTTGCCGTAAATATCACGTTTCATCATTACAAAACCACAAAAAAAAGTTTTCAGTTATACATGTTTTAGAGATGCCATAGAGTGTAATATCCAAGAGTATGGTACCCTATAAAATAAAAATGTCTAAGGAGAAACTGACTGCACCGTATTTAAATTTTAATTATTAAAAATTTTATGAATACGCCCCTGGAATATACATAACGCAGCCAATAGTAAAAAAAATACGTATAAACGAGAAACAATGTATATATTTTTTTCTGCAGCTATCAAAAATCTCATTTGCAATCTATTTTATGTTTGTAGATGAACAAGACAAAGAGAGGCAAGGAGTACAGAAGAAAGACACGCAGCGGAAATGTTTAAAAGTCAGAAATATTCCCCATCCTCTCAATACACAACCTGATACTTATTTGTATAGAAAAGTCAAGTGCAATGGTGCTTTGTATCTACAAAATGGATCAAAAATATTGAAATTCTGGCAAAAAATCAATATCGTTTATTCGGGATAAATGGAATCGTCCCACATTTTTTTATAGCATCATCAAAGAGTTCATACCCAATCTAGAATATTGTAAAATTTATATGCTCGTGGAATTCTTATTTTTTAACCGACTTCATATTTTATTAAATTGGCGCCGATCTCAAAATTTTATTATTTCCCTCTTTTTAGTGACTTTTTGAAGGAGGTTTTTTTTTTGTTAAAAAGTTTCTTATTTTTTACTTTTTAGTGGCTTTACAATACGTACTTTGCACGTTAATAACCAACTTCTGTCTTGATATTTGATTACTATTTACCAAATAACTAAAAAAACTTACGCTGTGTCAAAACTGACATTTACCTTAACGGTATTACAGTTCGTTACTAACTTTTTATTAAAATCAGTTGAACTAAGTAGTGAACCGATTTAAGTAAAATTTATATGGGGCCACCCCGGAGGTATACCCTATTAAATAAATCAATAATCTTCAAAATCAGTTCACAAATATGTACGGGAAAAATCGGTGAACATACTTACATTCATACATTAATAAATACTTTTTATTAAAAATCAGTCGAACTACTGAACCAATTTAAGTAAAATTTATATGGGGCCACCCCGGAGGTATGCCCCATTAAATAAAACAATAATCTTCAAAATCAGTTCACAAATACACAGGAGAAATCATTGAACATACATACATATAATAAAAAAACGTAGGTCCCGAATATAGAACCTCCCCCTTTTTTGAAGTCGGTTAAAACATAATTTAAAGTCGTCAATACTCAATAATAATAGCGCATTTAAAACGTGCGTTAAACGTGACGTAATCTGACGAACAAACGAACGCCTAATTGCACGTCATTAGTCGATTCATGTTTTACCGTGATGACATTGCAATGCCGTTATTGGTTGGACTGTTCGAACCAGATTACATCACAACAGATGTAAAAAATTACTGTTTGAAATAAACATGCCATTTTAATCGCACTTAAAAATGTGATTTTTTCTGCAGTTCTGCCTAATCCTTATTATTATGTATATTAAACCGTATCTTATAGTTTGTTTGTTTTTTTGGGGCTTGAGAATAGCCGAGCGTGTAGCAATGCTGTTGTTTACATGGAGTTGCTATGGTTCCTCTATTACAAGTCCCTAGTTCTCGGGTTGTAGCCCGAGAGCTGGTAAAAGTGTCATTTAGATTTTCTATTTATTATAAAAAAAAATAAATAATGAATTGAAAATATGAATTGGTGGTCTTTAAAACACAATTATAGCGTTTTTAACTGGTATGCACTTTTTGACACCAGTGGCTTGTAGTTTTGCACGGGTGTAACACTAGCACCATGTCAGTGTTGAGTAGTGTACACACTCTTCGTGTAGGCCATTACTCTGTCATTATCGCTGTCATGTGGCATTATTTTACACGACTGCCCTGCGACGGTGCAGGTATAAGTTTTTAACTTACCGGGACGACCTCGAATGAATGAATTGTGGTTAATAGACGCTCGACAACAGAGGTCATTAGCGACCTCATTATGTAAGCCCACGAAAGCGAAAATTTTACAATTGAATTAATTTAGAAACTTCGATATTTTTTTCGAAATTGTCCGTAGCACTGTGTCTGAAGTCGTTATGAAGAGTATTCTCTACCGGTAGTTACCGTTACCCCCTGCATTCTTTATCTTAAATCCTTTCTCTTCTCCTAAAAACGGTTACCGCTCTCCCGACGCTATTTTTAAAGTTAAAGGGTTCGGTTAAAATCCAAATGAAGGATCAAGAATCACACTACAGATTCTACAGGCGAAAATTTGAAAAAAAATCCTGAAAAAACAACTTTTTAAAAATTACGTTATCTTTCACATGTAGCCAAAACTTTTTTTTAAATTCGCCTGTAGGATCTGTAGCGTGATTCTTGGTCTTTTATTTGTCGTTTAACGGAATTCTTTAGTTTTAAAAATAGCGTCGGGAGAGCGGTAACCGTTTTTAGGCAAAGGGAAAAGATTTGAGATGAAAAGTGCAGGGGGTAACTGTCAACATATAAGGATTTCTGACATTAAATAATTAATCTAATATTTTGTTATGATGGTTAAAATTCCGATAAAGGCAGCTGGGGATGCAAGCAGCCATTAATATTTAACAATTTCTTATTCAAAAGCGTAAAAAGTATTTGCAGTTTTGTTAAAGTAATAAAACATAAAATTGGCGCCCAGCCAAACTTTAAACGACCAGTAATTTTTATTGCAACTCTTCCGTTTATCAATTAATTTTAAATTTTATGACCATAATAGAGTCTTGTGATAATATAAAAGCCAGTTACAAAAACATAAAATTTATCTTACTTATATTTTAATTATCAGAACTATAAATTTCAATACACTTGGTGGTAGTCTATGAATAAGCATTATCCATGTTTTTTGTCTCTTGACAAGTTTTTTTCTTTAATTATTTACAGTTTTAAAATGGCGACAACAATGGTTAATCAAATTTATTTTTTATTTATTTATTATAAATTATAGACGAGTCGACAGCTTAGGTCATTATCGTCTTCATTACATTAAATAACAATTAACTTAAAACTAAATGACATCACAAAACATCCATGAGCGGAAGCGGGATTCGAACTCACGACAGTCTGATTCAGAGGCCGCGACGCTAAGCACTGGACCACACTGTCCTATAATCAAATTTATCATTTATTTTTCTTTGTTAAGGCTTTGGGTTATCTGTCAATGTTCATACGTATTTTTTTTGTTTATATTATTTTTTTAATCTGATTATCCCTTAAATCAGAAAAGGCAATATATTTATAGGTGAATACCATGATCTGTTTAAACAGCCCATGGAACACTCAGTCTCAGACAGGTTTTATAAATATGAAATGAGAATGACTCTAGAAACATTTTGTTTTATTACGTGATTAGTGTGAACCAATGAGCTTGCATTTACCGCGATGCCTATAGCACACCTATGAATGATAGATAGAGTAGGGGAGCCATAGACACAACTATATAGTGACCGTGTTACCTTAAGGCAAAGAGAGATAGAAAACGAAGCAGTTCTGTTTTCCTTGTCTTATGACGCATTTGAGAATTTAAGGTATTGTTATTTTATGGTACATCTGTAACCATGGTTACGTATTTGTGATAGAAAAGGATAGAAAAACTGCTTTATTCTCCATCTCTATCTTTTGCATCCATACTTTTTTGGATGGCTTCTCTATCTATGATATTTCTATGGTTCTACCTCGATGAAATAACAAACTATTTTGAAATCATAAAAAATATGTTTGGTTATTTTGGCTAAAAATGAATGAACAATAGTTATTTAAAATTATTACAATCCGTTGGGACTTATTACAATCACCAAATAAAAAATTATTATAGCTTTGATCTTATAACAATAAAAAACAGAAACAATTTTAGGTTATAATTACATTGTCTGCTAATTCAATAGCGTTTATTTAATACTGTTATAATCCGTTGGGATAATAAACGGTTGATAAAACTTTTCATCTTATAATAATATAAAAACACAATTTAAGGTTATGTTGTCTGCAAATTAAAGCGCGTTTATTTAAGATTGTCAGAATCCGTTGGGATTTTTTACGCCACTAACTAGGAGCGTCTCAACGTTCAGTCACGTTCAAAGAACGGAGCAAAACAGAGTATTTGTGTATGGATACAAAGTAGAAGCAAAGGTTCTAGGCATTCAACCCTAGGGTACTGCAGTACCGGTTGTGTATGTATGTATGTATTTGTGTGTGTGTGTGTATACATGTTGTGTATCGTACGGTGTTATCGGCTCCCGCAGCTCACAGGAGATAGGCACTGGGAAACGTCTCGGCCACGTAAACTCTTGTCTTAAAGTCGATTCCACCAAACGGTGCTAAAGGTGTGTACCATAGAAATAGGAATAATAGGTAGAAGTAGCACACAGACCTGGATGGCATAACTAGTTGTTGGTCTAATATGGCTTGCTTGTAGGTACACACGGCAGTGTGCATTTACCAGTGGACGCGTAAACATCTCTTAGTATTTGATTTATAAAGTGACAATTATTTTTTTTTTTTTTTTTTTTTTATGAGGGGTAAAAATTCTTTACGAACACCCGCATTTGCGGGTAGTGTGGGACTCGGCCGCAGCAATACCCACTAAAAAGCCCCTCCTCCTTCATTTGCCTTCTGTCTGAGAATGGACGTGAGCATTAGCTCCACCGCTCTCCAGCCCTTCTCATCCTTCAGCATTCTCGGCACGATGGTATCCGCAGTCAGCCATCCAACCTGGGTAAAGCAAACAGTACGCTCCTTCACCCAACGACTGCAATTGAACACAATGTTCTCTTCACCGCAAAATACGCAACATGACATATCGCTACAGTGTCTTCGGTGAAGGTAAGCCCTGAATTTTCCGTGTCCAGATAGGAACTGCGTCATGAAGAATTCACCTCTCCGTGCTGCCGCTTCAGCCACTCCGTTACATTCGGAATCAACCGTTTGGTCCAGACCCCCACTGTTGCGTTCTGCCAGCGGTCCTGCCATGCCTCCATTAGATCCCGTCGTGCACTGTTTCTCCCACTTCCTCGCAGGATTGTACATCTCTCCTTTGCAAACAACGACATAGGTGGGGTGCCGGCGATAACGAAAACCGCCTCAGCAGACACCGTTCTATATGCGCTGCAGATGCGGAGCGACATTTTCCGCTGCACTCTTTCTAAGCAGACACACGCCTGAGCCGTCTTTAGGGCTCGCTCCCATATATGTGCGCCATACAACAGGATGGATGTGACGACAGAGGACAACACTTCTCGTTTATGGGGATTCGGTCCTCCAATGTTAGCCATCAGACGGCAAAGTGCTGCAGCTGCTCTTCCCGCTTTGGCTGTCACCTCCCGGACAAATTTAAAAATCAAACAAAAAAAGTTTTTGGGCTAGGTATAGATACAAAAAGCGTAATAGACGTGTATATATGAAGCGTCCAACTGACGCTATCGCGTCTAATAAAAATACTGAATACGTCTCTGATATGTCACGTGCTACTATGTTACCGCCTGCACCCCGCTTCTTCTTATGAAAGGTCTGCCTAAAAGCTATCATTGTACGCAGTCTATAATATTCCCAGGTCTGTGGTGTGTACACTCTTTCCCACCAACAGATATAATATTATGTCGGGTTTATCGTACAATTTTAACAGGCTGTTTTTTAATCACGCTATTAAATTTGGTTGCATATATTAGCTTATATTATATATACAGTGTAACCTTAATATAACGAGCCTCAATATAACGATTTCCTCGATTTAACAAATTTTTCGAAATCCCCTAGAACTGCCCGTAAGAGCTAATGTAAAATATACCTTTACAATTCGAATACATTTGTCAAAAACCTCTTTATAACGAATGTTCAATCACTGCAAAATATAAATAGAAAGTATTATTTACCTCTATATAACCTTTACATAACGTATCCTATCAATTATTCACGCTCAATTCCACAATAATTCATGTCTCGACAGGTTCAGACACGTTAAATTTTTCGTAAGACAATCATTGTTGTTTGATTCTAAATAATGTAACACTGATGTTTGTCACTGTTGTTAGTTTTAAAGTTGCAATAGCTGAGAAACCTTGTTAAAACGAATCGTAGTCCAACCTAATCTCTATATAACAAACCTCATTGTAACAAATTACTTGGTATAACGAATATTTTCTAATTCCCTTCAGCTCTGTAATATCGAGGTTGCACTGTATTAGCTATACGCTAATATAAAAAGTAGTCGGGCAAAAAGATATTTGTTTTAGTGTCATCTAGCATACTTA
This sequence comes from Mongoloraphidia duomilia, assembly GCA_039654895.1. Taxonomy (NCBI): domain Eukaryota; kingdom Metazoa; phylum Arthropoda; class Insecta; order Raphidioptera; family Raphidiidae; genus Mongoloraphidia; species Mongoloraphidia duomilia. The sequence continues at coordinate 64,498,112 of CM077516.1, forward strand.
AACTTTTGGTAATATATTTTCTCCCGCCTACTTTTCATAATTGGATTAGACGCTAATGACCATAGTTATAAAACGTCTAAAATGTACAATAACTAACTAACATAGAATCTATGGCATTATAAACTGTATTATTTATTTTATGATCAGATATCTATCGTCACAGATTCGACCTATGGATTCGACACATGGAGTGAAGTATTCGTATGTTTAACTTCATGGATCGACAGACCAACGCGCCTAAAGTTTGAATATGACGGAAAGAATCTGATTGGTCAACCTCCGCCATTTGCATTTCCGTGCTTTTTCGTGTACATGGGACTGCTGCTTTAAGGTACGTGCAGTACGCAGCTTGGATTCTAGATGGTAGCATGTATGGTAGATGGTGGCTGAAATTATAAGCGCTTATAGGTTTGCACAACGAAGCTTTAATACTAGCATTGATAAAAGCTTAAATCCCGTTTGAAATGTCAGATTGCGAAGACGAATATTTGTGTTCTTCTGCTACAAAATGGTATATTTTAAAAACAAATTTGGGTAGGAGCTATCATGTCCACCTTATTAGTAGAAAACGATCACATGGCGAATTTCATCATTTATATCAAGAACTAAAATTTTACCCAATCGGTTTTTTGAATATTTACATATGAAACCTAACACTTTTAAATATGTCTTAAAAAAATCAAAACAAATTTTAAAAAAACTGGCAAAATTTCATTTATTAAACTAGTCACATCCATTGCGAAACTTGTAACGGCCATTTGACAGTTGTCACACGTTGATTGTAGTAGTCAGCGCGCTGAAAGAATGGTGAGATACATTCTTGTATCTACCAGCTCTTGTAACAGCGCTTATACCTGCTACACTCACTGCTTCGTTGTGTACGCTCGCATATATAACAATGCATTAATTTAAGCAAGCCCTGCTATGATCTACGCTACCATCTAGAATCCCAGCTCCATACTGCACGTACCTTAAGTAATTACATCTACGAACGGTTTTGAATTTCTGTAACAGCAAAGCTAGCAACCGTTCAGTGTAGGTCGGTGAATGGACTATAGGAAACATAGTACACATAGTACGATATACAACGCACCAGCGATGTTATCAATTCAACAGCGGCTTGGTGTTCGCACGACTGGAAAACTAAGGACGCACGCGGTTTTCCTTTCTTTTCCTTTGAGGTATATCAATAGAGTTCTCTGTTCGAACTGTAGTGAAACTGCGGAAAATAATACCAAACTTACTTTTTTTGTTCGATTTCAAATCGAAAAAATAAACAAAAAGAAAATCGCTATGATCCGCTTTAGTTGCGAGATACATAAGAAAATATAAGAGAGTTTAGAATGAATAAAAAAATCGAGAAACTGATATCTTAGATTCAAAATTTTATGGAAATGTTTTACCGATCACTAAAAATGATTTAATGTTTCTAGTAAATCTAGCTAATACACACAAAAAATGGGTATGTCTGTATCGCGAGTAAAGAGAGATGCGCGAAGACCATTAAACACAAATAATAATTTGTATTTGTTGTCATGGAAAGGAATATACACTTTTATTTATTTTATAAAATCAAATGTTTGTAAAATATAGATAATAAATTCGTAATAAATAAAATAATTATTGTAATTTTATTTTTTATATTTTAAATTGTTACCCAATATCTATATAGGTACAGTCGAACTTCGATAAATTAAACCATGACTTTCCACAAAAAAAAATTCGAGTTATCAAGACTTCGATTTATCAAATAATATTAATTTTCATTTTTGATGCTATTGCCAACTTATTTTGTTCGAGTTATCGAAGTTCGACTGTAATTTCATTCCTAAAAAAATATTAAGTAAAAGTCTTCGGGATTCGAATCTGGGCTTGGGGTTTGTAACTGTCGGCAGACTCGTACTTTTCCGCAATTTTCACATGTCAACCACTTCCGACTATTTCCGTTTCATCTAATATTTCTAAAATGCCACCCCAGTATGAGAAATTAGACGTTATTCACGTCAAAAAAATAATAATTGTGAAGCAAACAAAAAATTCACAGATTTCGCAATCCTTGCAACCATCGAGGACATTGGAAATGATAACAGCATATATGAAACATAATTAACTGTTTATTATACACACAATATTTATCAATGCACTGTTTAGTTTTGTCAGGAATAACCCTATTATTCTTCTGTTATATACGCGTTCACTTTTGCTTGATTACTTAACTTTTAAATGGATTTTTCTACAGTATTTATTAACATTTGCTCAAAAATAACACCGCAGATCGTCGCAAATACCTCTCAATTAACTAGACATGATATAAAACACATTTCGAAAAAATTGCACTTGTTCAATTTTGCATGATTGCTCCTCACTTGATCGCGACACCGTTGTCTTTTGGCCTTGAACGAAAACTCGTAACTCTGCCCCCATATACGAACATAAACATTTCCAATGTTAAAACAATAAAATAATTTTTTTCTTCATTCTATAGTCTTATACTCTATACCTTCCCTACTATAACGACTTTGCTGCAGGTCAGGAACGTATAATAAATAAGTTAAAAACGCAGGTTGAAAATGAAGACAAAATGCGAATTTTTATTAGTTGTTATAATAATATTATAACAAATAATTAAAATTCGCATTTTGTCATTTTCAACCTGCGTTTTTAACTTATTTATTACACGTTCCTGACCTGCAAAATCGTTATTAAATAATAATACCTATTATTATTATAGGTATTATTATTTTTTTATAAATATATTGGAAATAGCTTGACTTCGGTAGTATATGTCATCTGTGACTTCGGTCAATTATATTAGAGTGTTCCAGGGTTCCTGTAGAATTATAGCGGAGAATGATTTTACAAATTTTTAAGTTTTAAGTTTTAATAACACTAATTACGCAAGGTGCCTTATAAGTTATGTCACAGTGACTATAGTATATTTTAAGATATTGATATAGTTAAATTAATTCAATTTGTCTGATAGATTTACTATTTTTGAAGCTATGCTTCTATAGGCGCGTTAGACGATTTCTGGGAGGGGAAAAACTTATAGTTTCGCGTCACATCACCGACATGCTCATGTTAAAAGTATATCTACTGTCCGATCCTTTTGAAAATTAATATCTGAGAGCTTTATAGGACACAAAAAAATAAAATGGCGTTAGATTTCAAAATGGCGGCCATATGCACATTTGTAAAAATTATCCGATCTTTTTGAAAATTGATGTTTAAGAGTTTTATAGGACACAAAAAAATACAATTGCATCAAATTTCAAAATGGCGGTCAAATAGTAACTTTTCAATTGTATTGTCTATAGCTTTGATAAATTCGGTTTTATATACAATGCGCAAAAAGCATAGTTTCTGTCTGGTGTCCCATGACGCCTCTTGACTTTTTTTATATAATAAGTAATTGTAATTACGTGACACTATCTATAACATTCAATTAAAAGTCGGTGCAATTATTTCTGTGAAACGAAGGAAAAATTATTATTTGCATTACCCCCTACAGAATAACTGCTTTTCTCGCATCTAAACCGGTCATGAAATGACCGATTTCAGGCCCGTTGCGATCCTGACGCTAAAATAATTTTAGCGCCCAGTTGCAACGGGCGAAAAAGTAAAATTCAATAATAAATTTTAAACTGGTAACTTCTTCTTTTTAAGTTGGTTGGAAAAATTGCTGGGTCAAATAAATCTATTTAAATGTAACGAAAGTAATGTTTATTTGCTATAAATAAAATGTCTCGAGTTAATATAAAAAAAAATAAATAAAAAACTTGCAACGATAATTAAGTGAATATTATTTGTATCTACCTCAAGGTAATTTTGGTTAATTCTGGTCAAACAATTGTATACTAAGTTTCATCAAAATCGGTTCCTTTAAAAACACCCGAAAAATCGGAAGAAAATGAAATTGCAAAGGTCTGTTATACCTAATTTTATTTATTTTATTATTTATTGATTAATTATCTACGTACATTTATTTTCAATCGAAAGAAATATATTTTATAGAAAATTACTAATCATTAAATAAATTTATAATTCATTTTCGCATTTATTATTTAAGAGTAAACAAAAAACATCGAATTGAGTGAATGACGTCATAAATACTTGAACAATCTGAAAATCGTTACGTAAAGAACTTAACTTGTAAGGAGATGAACTTTTCAAATGCCTCGACACTTAGCTTCGTGAATGGAAGACGAAAGCACGCGGCCGCCCTTGGGGTCGAGAGCTGTCAATATTCATCGAGAAAGTGAATCGATTATAATTGTAACGATAAATAAATTGAACTCGAAGTCTTTTCTTTGTCAGTATATATAAGGTGGCCAAAGAACCGCGGTTTTAAGATTAGTTCTTACTACTACGGGTTTAATTTCAGGGAATCAAATGCGAAATACCATTCACTTAATCAGAGCAAAACAGAAATTATAAAGTTTGGTAAATATTATGATTTTCCAAAAAATATTTCCATTTTAAATAGTAATATAGAACTCACCACTTGTGTAAAATTCTTAGGAATTAAAATCGATAACAACTTAAATTGGAAATCACATGTAGAACATATTGTTCCAAAAATAAGTAAAGCTGTTTATGTAATAAGATACTTAAAAAATGTTTGCTCTATGGATGCTACCTTATTCAGTGTCTACTACGCATATTTTCAATCTATAATTCACTTCGGAATTATATTTTGGGGTGATTCAGTGAATGTAGAAAAAATTTTGTTAATACAAAAAAAGTGTATTCGAATCATGGCAGGCGTAGCGCCTAGAGAGTCCTGTAGACGTTTATTTGCACAGTTTAATATCCTTACGGTAATCAACTTATACATTCTAGAATGTGCATGTTTCGTTAAAAATAATCCTGAATTATTTTTAAATTCTGTAAACCATAAATATGACATTAGAAACAATGACATTAGATTGACAAGTTCACATCTCACAGTTGTGCAGAGGGGCCCCCGAAATGCCATGATTCGAATATATAACAAGATACCCAATGACATAAAGAATATTCAAAGCGGGAAACTTTTTAAGAAAAGACTCAAAAAGTATTTACTTACAAATGTATTTTACAAAACAAGAGAGTTTTTAAATAATTAAAATATGTATCTAAGTATATAATTGACGCTATTATGTACAGATTGTACGACATAAATAAAGACATTTATTATTATTATTATTATCACTTACTGACTGACTGACTCATTCATCACGAAATCTCAGGAAACATAAAACCTACAAACACGAAATTTGGCAGGTAGGTTCTTTATAGGACGTAGGCATCCGCTAAGAAAGGATTTTTTCGAAATTCCACCCCTAAGGGAGTCAAAAGGGGGTGTAGAGTTTTTTGACAAAATGTTCATATCTCACAAATTATTGAATTCAACATACTAAGTCTTCTTTAAAAATAAGCAAACCCATATTCGAGCATTTTTTTTAAATTATTCAACCCCTAAGAGGGTAAAACGGGGTGTAGAGTTTTTTGACTAATCAACTCCCAGATCAGGCACCCCTTAAGAAGGAATTTTTCGAAATTCTACTCCTAAGGGGTTCAAAAGGGGGCGTATTGTTTTTTGACAAATTGTTCATATCTCAAAAACCGTTACCTAGTGAGAAGTATTGAATTCAACATACGAACTCTGCATAAAAATAAGCAAATACATGTTCGATCGCTTTTTTTTTAAATTAACCCTTAAGGGAGTGGAAAGGGGAATTATAAAAATAGTCTTTTTCCGAAACTGCTCGAGTTAGAAACACGAAATTTGACAAAAGTATTCTTTGTTAAAAGCGAAGAGATCGGTGTTCGACAAATTATCGAAATCCATATCCTAAGGGTTGAAAACAAGGGTGAAACCTTCACGAAGGATACACTGTATTTCTGGAAATGCTCAAGCTAAAACGTGTAACTAATCATAAATTCATAGCATCCGGGCGAAGCCGAACGGGACCGCTAGTTGGCAGTATAGTATGTAGAACGTCTCTGAACTTCACTTAACAATATTGCATAATACTGCAGTCACTTAGGCTAAAAAAAAGGGTCAACCTCGGAATGAAACGGATTAAGCTCAATATTTGTATAAACCTTTATTTTTGCATTCTAAATGTTGTCTCAAAAGTCTCATAAGGTCACGTGTGAGCGTCCTTAGATATTCAAGGTCAAAAATCGCGAAAATTAGTTTTTTGTAAATATCTTGTTTCTTTTGCTCTAAATGACATTTGGAGTTATTAGAAAAGTTGTAGAGCTTAAAATTCTCTACAACTTTTTTATAAAGATTTTTTTTCTACGATCCCTAGTTTTACTTATTTAAGTAGTCGCGGCTTCTTCCCCCTCGGTTCGTACAAAACGGAATCATGCTGCTTCCTGATGACCTAACGTATTGATTTGTATCTTTTATTTTAAGTTCGACTTCAAGCTAACGATTAATAATCAACTATCGATATCAAAATCAGCCGGCTTACTATGACTTTTTCATTTGCAACGCTGCCTCCCGGACTATTAGAGAACTTTTGTCAACTTGGCATGGTTTTTTTTTCTCTCAGCGCCAATTATCTGTTACCTATTTACAATGCATTAGGTATACCTGCAGACCAACCGCTTCACGGAATCCAATACCTGCATCCCTGGTCATCATCATATCTTCTGAACCGTTTGATTTTATTTATTTATTGTAAATTATAGGTCATTAGCGTCTTGTTTACATTAAATAACAACGCACTTAAAACTAAATGACATCACAAAACATCCATGAGCGGAGGCGGGATTCGAACCCACGACAGTGTGATCCAAAGGCCGCTACGCTAACCGTTACACCACTCTGTCCTCTGAACCGTTTGAGATATCACACTGAAACAAAGACTAAGTTGGTCCCAGGGTTACTATATCTATAACCTGTGTAAATTCCATGTCAATAGCTTCAGTAGTTTTTGAGTTTAATCCGTTCGTACAGATAAACAGACAACACATTTTTTGACATTAGATTTGGTTTAGTAATCAAGAGTGCAACGGAAAAGTATTTAAAAGCTGATAATTCAAAAATCACAGACAGAAACTTCTATTATGTTATCTATCTGTCCTGATTTCCCTTGGTGAACGTACTATAGAGTTAAAAGGTAATTTTTGAATATTAACTTTAAAGTATGTAGATAACTTATACTGACTTAGATACTGTTATTATGTAATTATACATTTAAACCTGCAAAATAATTTTCAAAATCTTCCGCATTGTATTATTATTTCTTTCAAGAAGTTTAAAATTCTTAGTGATGTGCGATAATCCCGCGCCTACCAACATTTACATATGCGTTGATGGAGGCAAAAAACATAAGCCAGTACAAAGTAGCTCACAAGAGACTTACAATTCCACACGAAAACGAAGAAAGATAGAAAGAAAACAGAGATGGTTAAATAAAAAAAGAATTCTGTATTGACTAGATTAGAGCGACTTATATATGTAGCCTTGAAATACACAGGGACGTATTAAAACAAAAATAAGTAGGTAATAAAATAATAACATATTTATTGATCGAATATTATGAAAGTTTTAAATGTAGGCATTATTGGGACCCGTCAAATGAGCATATGACATCTGGTGGCAGAAAATTGTATCAAAACGGGGGAAAATTTTACATGCTAACAGTGCAAATTTATCGTGAAATTGGAATTATTACAAGAATAAAACAAGTAAAATAAACAAAAAGTTTATCGAAAATGGAATTTGCGACTTTTTCTAATATCATGGCATTAAACACTATCAGTTATTGCCTTGTAAAACTTACTTTACAGCGAATTATTTTCTAATGAAATGTGGAAAAACTGTATTTATGAATTAAAAAAATATTTTATATTAATAATAAGATGTACTCATTATCATACTGTACTACAATAGTTAAATCTCTAAATATTGACAAAATTAGGACTAATTATGTGTATACAAATATTTTGAGGTTAGTAACTTACCTACTTATTACAATATAACATATTATGTTGCAGTTATGTGTTAACATTATTCACCTAACCCAGCCTTAAAGAACGGATGATTAATTTCGTGGAGATTTTCTTTTAATTTTGATGTTTTTAAGCAATATGCCGTAAAGATTATACTTCTTTTGACAGTTCATTTTTCATGTATTTTTCTCGTTATATTTCCGACATTTGATAACACGTTCGGCTTTGAGAATCCGTTCTCTTTCAACGAAATTCCTTTGTTTAGGATTCGCACCGGCCCAATCACAAATTGCAATTATATATTTTATCATTTCTTATCTCTTTGAAAATCACAAAATTACACGCAAAAGTATACCCCGTATATGAAATTTCCCCCTCTCTGCGCCATGTTTTTTAAGCTCCACCTATCTGACGGATCCCAATAGGTCGTTTTTTATTACGGACATGTTCCCAAAAACCAAAATCTAAATACGCACCTAAATAAACATTTCCTTTGTACCTGTTAGTTGTTATAACGAAGAAAAGAGAAGTTATAAGAATATAAAAGTTCAGTCACCATGCCGCGTACAAAATAGGCTTCATCTAGTAAGAAATAGACTATTTTTTTACTTAAATCCGCAAAAATTGTCACCCAAAGCTCCCCTCTCCCTCAGTATACGTCTTAATGTTTCTAAGAGACTCCAAGCGTTGTGTAGAGATTAGCCGTCTATTCACAATCCACTAATTAGAAATCAACTAGGGTTGTCATCCGGCCTCTTTACCTAAAACACCGTCCTCTTTTTTAGGGCGTTCGATGGAATTTTTCGAAAGTGTTCGAGATAAGTATGTATGCCGAGAGTTTAAGGATATTTCTAAATTCAAATGAGATGGAAAATAATTATTCATTATAACTATATTTTCTCTAACCTAGTAAGAATTTCGTCGACTAAAAAAAAAACACCACTTCCGTGGTTGGTGCCATAATCATCAAATTAAATAACAAAACGAAAAGTACATAATAATTTGTATTATAAAATTGAAGCAATCTAGGGAACTGGTAGCATATAACCCGAAATTTGTGGTCACCCTAGTCCGTGAGTACAGTCGAAATATTCCGAAGTTTTAGCCTATAAATTCTAGTTTTGAAATTGTTATTATGGTAATCCGAAAATCCTAAGATATGTACAGTCGCGGACTTAATAAAGTTTACACTTGAGTTTTTCAGTGTTAGTTCACAAAAAAGTCAGTTGCTTAGCAACAAATTTAATTTCTGATAGGTAAATGTAAATGTCAAAAATTAAAAGAAATAATTGTCGTTTAAATGCCTCGAAAATTATTATAAAAACGATGAACAAAACAGAAGAATTATTGCAAGATTGGAGGAAGTAATTCGCTAGTATGAAATATTTTTATGTTTTAATTGAAAAATATTGAGTAATTTGGATTGTATAATAAACATATATGGAATAATTGCTTGCGCCCGTAAGACAGCAATATAAATGACTGTTTCAATCTTTGTCGAGAAATCCATCTCGTTGTGCGCAAGCGTTGCAACATTCGATTCGTTGTTTATTTTATTCATTTTTCATTGTTTTCATAGCAATTTCGGAAATATTATTATCACTACTAACCTTGTTATTATCATAGATCAATTAATATTATAAATTGTTCATGCGCATAAGACTCGACGTCTTGCGAGAGAGACAGACATGCATATATATGTCTGCACCGTATGCTTTTCGTCCGACTCCAGACCCCGGCTAGCAATATAGGAGTATTACATATATGATAATAAACAACTGAGTTGTTTTGATAATATTTTTTTTATTGAATTTTTAAAATGTAACCTTAGTAATTTATTGATACATTACTATCAAAAGTCATATTACAATATGCAAAAAATAAAAACACCGGTAACTAGATGATACAGGTGTAAACTTTATTAAGTCCGTGACTGTTTACACTAAGCAATAACTTTTTTTTTGAGGTGTTGGTGACATATAGAATAATAAAGCTGTAACATATTATATCTGAATTAGAGGAAGAATGTTTCTTAAAAGGGGCAAATTTTACAAATACTCCAGTATATAAAAATATTATGAACACAATAGGTACATAAAATATAATATACAAACAACCAACAATAACAACGACAACAACAAAGAATAAACTCACCTTATAATTTCCACATAAAGATGTCTCTATACTGTATGGAGCTGTCGGGGTCGCACTTGCTGGCGCTAACACTTTTTTATTAGTTTCTTCTCTCATTTTCCAGCCGACTCATTGTATAAATGAATAATATTCACTAGGTTTTCTCACTCTCTCAGCATCACTGTCGAGCCGATGTCATACACTTACTTCACACTATGGCTCTAAATGGATGTTTGTCTTGTCTGTCTTCAGTAAATGTGCTCAAACTGTCTGCTCCAAAATTATCAACAAAATTACTACCCACAGCTATTAATTTTGGTTATGATAAAATTTAAAGTAAACTGCAATTTTTTAAATAAAAAATCAAGTGGATTTCACAACTGCCATTTTGTAAAATTGAGGGTAGGTATATCAAATCTAAAGCATTTTGGTTATGAAAAAATAAAATATAGATTTTAACGTGTATCCTTTCAAACGATTTTTAAAACAACTTTGTAAAATTTGGCAATTTTAAAATTAGGTCATTAGATCTAAAATATTTTTGTTCTGATTAAAAATAAAACAGAAAATGCATTGATTTTTTGTGACTAAAAATTTAACTTTCAAGTGGTTTTAAAAATCACTATTTTGAAAATTGATGCCAGAAGATCTAAGTAAACCATTTTGATTATGATAAAATATAAAATAAATAAATAAATAAATATTTATTTTATAATTTTTAGTTCTCAAAATCGAGACAAATAATACAATGAAACAATTGGAATAGGGGGACAAACAAAAACAGATAGTAGCTTAATATATTAAGTGCATGTTTTTCATTCTGAGTAAATTTTATATTTACCACTAATTGCTCTAAAACAATTAGGGGAGAGAATATTTTATAAAAAAAAAACTTCACACACTGTAGAGATGTCCATTTTGGTAAAGTATAGAGTTGCTTCACTAAGAGTTAAGACAAAGTGGTGACGATTTTTGATAGGTTCGTTCGATCTGCCATGTTTTTCAGCCAAAATTTAATTTGACATAATTCAAAGCGTAATTCACATGACTGTTTTCTAGGTAACGTAACTGTCTCAGCTGCTGTCAGTGCAAAAAAGTGAAACGCTCAATATTTTTTTGTAACGTTTCCAAAGTTTTCAAAAGTACGGGCGTATTTTCATTACAGTCCCTTCCATTGTTTTGGCTAAATATGGCGTTTTTGTCCTAACTCTTACTAGAGCAACTCTAGTAAAAGGATGATAATTAGGACACCTGGTGTTCAAATATATATTTTTACCAAAAAGTTTATAGTTTGTGTAAAGAATGCTTAGAGCACTGTTGTTGGAAACTAGGAAATAGTGATGTAAAGTATGATATGGTGTGGTAACGTGATGTAAAGTTTTTTTTCAGACTTGAAAAAAAACGCAGAAGGAAAAAACGGTTTTTTATTATGAAAAGAAAAAAACAAAACCATGTTTTTTCCACAATGCACGTAACCACGTTCGCGACTCTGCAAACAGCATCTTGAATGTTGTTTTTTTTTTTCATAATAAAAAAACCGTTTTTTTTCTGTTTTTTTTCAGGTCTGAAAAAAACGGTTTTTTTACATCACTACTAGGAAAAAAACAATTTAGTCACTTTTTGTGATTAAGAAGTGACTAAATTGTGGTTTTTTCTGTAGTTTGTATGACAAATTATGTGCAATCGAAAACGAACGAACAATATGACGGACAAAATATAGTCAGATAATTGTAAGTCTACTGCAATGTAAATTTAAAAATTATCGATAAAAAATTAATACCTGAGGCTTAACAAATTAAATCAGTGTTGAAAAATTATTCTCAACAAAAGTATCCAGACATTTGAAAAAATATCCCTGAAGGCAGATTATACAAACAGCACAATTTCGATAACGCCATCACTTCTCACTTAATTAATTCATTAGCAAAATTAGTCAAAAATACGAAAAAGAAAAACTTTTTTGACACATTTTATACACAAATACGTTAATTTTTTTTTAATTTTAAGTACACCAATTTTTTAAAAACATTTTTATACGCTGTTTTACTAACAGTTAATTTTTTATTAGTTATTACACATTAACAATATTTACAAAGGGCGAAATACGATTATTTAGGGGTTCTAAAGTCAGATCCGGCTTAAGTAGCTTTTAAATTATTTTAATTTATATTTTACACATACACAATTATTTTAAAATCCTTTTTTGGGGCGCGGTTTTTTATGTACACTAAAAAATATATATTTTTCGTTCGTTAAACTCAAACTGACGAAACAAATGAACTTCAGTCAAAAAAAATATTTAAAATAAATGAAACATATTTTTTTACTCTACAAAATTTAATTTTATAGTGGACACCGCAATTTCCACAACAAAAATATCACAACACGAATTATTTTTTACGTTCACTAGTTTTCGAAAAAAATTCCACATAGGAATTTGAATATTGTGATTAAATTTACATCTATAAATCAAAAATTGGTTATGAAATTACGTAACTGTTTGTATTCGGTGAGCTACTAATTATGCAATCAACTAAAAATTCATTAAAAATTCCATGATCTTGCTTTAATTTATAAGTTTAACGTAATACTTATATTTGTTATAAATAACAAACTTACACTTAACACACTGTTACGTTACGGACGATGGGTTAACTGTTTTGTAACAACATTAATATTATATGTGTAGCGGAAATTATTGTAACCGTAGAAAACGTTGGCAATATTGAATAAAAACAAAACACAAATAACCACCAGCAGCGACATCTTGCGAGTACAATTCTAGCTGCATCTGAAACAAAAGAAAATTGTGGTAATTTTATCTTCATAATACATGAAACGAGCTCTGTTTAGTTTTATAAATAATGAAGAAACACATTTGAGAAATCAGATTGCAAATTAGGCCAAACAGACTGATGCCGGGTTTATCGTACATTTAACACGCTTTTTTGTTATTCGCTCTTAAATTTTTACACCGAATAACACATAAAACATACGAAGTAACCGCATAGAAATAACAGCGAATTAACAAAACAGCGTGTTAAATATGTACGATAAACCCGGCATGAGTTTCTTGCAGATTCGGCACGGCATCCTATGTTAAGCCCCGTCTGCAACTGTCGCAAAACGCAAGATTGACGCGAGGCGTCGCAAGAGATAGTAGCGCCTCACGCTCAACGTAAAACGCAGATCGCGCCAAGTTGGTTCAAGTTCAACTTTTACGTTGCGTTCACGTCGTACGTGTTACGCCAGCCAATCAGATGTAGCTCTTGGGGACAGCCGTGGTCCAGTGGTTAGCGTTGTGGCCTCTGGATCCGACTGTCGCGGGTTCGAATCCCGCCTCTGCTCATGGATATTTTATGATGTCGTTTAGACCCAGCTTTGATATTTAATGATACTGGCCAGATACCTTATATGGTGGAGCCACGCCCCAAGTGATATTCTCTTGTATATGTGCATATGCTCTATATATGTGGACATATACAATTGGATAAACCTTTTTAAAAAAAAAAAAAAAAAAGATGTAGCTCTACCCTCTCTCTTTCTCTTGCAATCCGCATTCTCTGCAAAATACGTGTGTCGAGTGCAACATACTCAAAACTAATAATAATATAACATTAAAAAATGGCGTATTGTTGGAACTCGAGCAATATCCGGGAATTGATTCGCATTATTAAAGCCAATCCTTTGTCTTATTCTAAAAAATGCATGGATTTTAAGGGTCAAGGCAGACGAAATAAACAATTGTTCTGATTGGACAACGCAAACAAAACGCACAATTTAACAACTTAAAATATATAATAATCTGAACAACTTAAAATTTAACAATAAACACATTACCAAATATAACAAATTAAAAGATTAAATTATTTCCACTTTATTTTGTGGTTTTAACTGTCCGGACGCCATCTAATAAATCGAATTTCTGATAATTTTTCAAAAGGCATTTTTGCAAGTAGGGCAGACGTAACATAAGCAAGAAAAATAATTATGTAAGCTGAAAATAAAACAGAATTTAATAAAAATATGTACTCCGCTTGCCGACTTATAGGCGATAAAAATTAGAAAAATAAGTATAAATTAATAAAAATAAAAAAATACGCTCCGAATTGAGAACCTCCTCCTTTTTTGAAGTCGGTTAAAAGGGTGCAGAATGACAAATTAAAGCAGTACGTTAATGTTACACAACTATTCATTTAAACGCGTATGTAAAAAGACTGGTAAACATTATAGGGAAACTACAGCGAATAATGTACGGAACCCTCGGCGTATGAAGTAGGTATCTACTTACTTTCATACTTGTCCGTTTTTTTTATAACAAACTGAAAATTCAATAAAAACCTATATTATTGCTCTGTTATTGGCCAAGAAGTTTATTTTGCAACTCTCTTAAATTAAAACGATCTCAATTAAAAGAAATATGATTTTTGACTTCCAAGCTATACCAACTTAACTGCAACGTGAAATCACCAGGCAGATTATTCATCACAAATATTATGTACCAACTTTAGGAAAATAAAAATCACTGCTGTCATGCACAATACTGTAAACTCATCATCCAGGTAAATAGGGCGTAATAAAATAAAAAATATGATGGCATAATTTGTATGACAACAGAAAACGTATAGCCTGCATGCATGGCTGTCGTCTATACTCCTTGACGGAGAGGACTAAAAAAAGGAAATACTATTACGCAACACAATTGTATACCTATATTATGCAAAATGGAAACGAGTATCATTTGTTACATTGTTAAGGGCACACTACAAGTGTATTTCGAAAATGGAAAAGAAAATTGCTATAAAAATGTTCACAGTTCAAAACGGAATTGAAGTTTTTTTTTAACCACTAGAACTATAAGACCGTGTGTTGAACGTGTTGGGTAAACATACGGTTTTACATGTTAAATAAATGTAACTCTATCCCCTTTCCTATTGACTTAAGAGAAAAAACTAATAGATTAGGAAAGGAAGGCGTGGCGGAGTCGCAACTCTCTCCTTCTAACTGGAATCTGCGTTAAACGTACGTTCACCCATTGACACGACACAACTGTCAAATTTCATTCATTCTACTGACATAAACTCGTTTTTTTAAACACGTCTTCGTTAATAATTAAAGCAATTTATTATGGGGTGCCGTTTTGTACTTGACTGCAGTTATAAAGAAAATTATGACTGCAAAAAGTTTGAATTTCCGATTGAGAAAAAAGCTAAAATAATACCTAGACATCCAATACCTAATCGATGAAAACATTTTTTTTATCCTTCAGTTTGCCCTCCCTAGCTCAGATGACTTGAGAACACTTTTTCAGCTTCATTTTTCATAAATTTTTAAATTCAAATAAAAAATTATTTCACACGAAATAATAAAGTTTTGTAGCCAATAATGACGGGATTTATTAATTATTTTTATGAAACAGCCATTGTCTTGGTAAGAAATGTGTTTTAAGAGAATAGTAATGAATATTCCGTTAAACCCATACATTTTTGAACGGCAATGAACTCCACTTTCAATTTCGTGCTTAAATTAGGACCGCCTACTTCTGTAGTCTATTGCGGTTTTATGAAATTACGGTGCAAGTGAAATTTTATTTATTTAATAAATGAGTAATAAAAAATTGCCGAAAGTATATAATTTTTCGCACGATACATGACGCACCGATCCGCTTTCGTACAATATAGACTTTTCAATGAGCATTGGCGTGGTCGATCGCTTCGATTGGATGTGCGTGACATAAGTAAACGAATGAAAAAAAACAAGGCTAAACAGTTTCACTTGAAAATATTTAGAATCCGATGTAGGTTTCAGGAAAGACGGAATGCCGGACAGTTGAACAGACATACATCAGGAAATTATATATTATGTATAGTCAAGTTCCAAAATTTTACTTATACTTCACTATTTACCTACAAGCGGCACGGTTTTTATGGATGGGAGTGGGAACTGGGACCCGTACGCTTATTAGTGTATTTGCCATATGGCACATACACTATTGGCGTCGGTCGGATGGCGGGACCTAGGGGTCGGACCAAAATTTCCTCCTGAACAATTTGGCACCATTTTTGGAAATGTTTATATATATATATATATGTGTGTGTGTGTGTGTGTGTGTGTGTGTACGGGCTATAACTTTCGAAAGAGTTAAATGATTTGGACGAAATTTGGTAGGTACGTTGGAATCCATCACCGCACGAAGCCTATTTAAAATGGGCCCAATCGGACCATTTTAATGGTGGTTTTTAGGGGTTGAAAAATGTTTTTGGGCCCAAAAATACCGAAAAAATTTTCAGAATTGTTTCAAAATTGAAATTTAACCCTTTCGTGAATACCAAAATGTGCTGCTAAAATTTTAATAAAATCGGCCCGACAGGACCGGACTTACAAATTTTATGAAAACACTAGTTTGCGGATAGTGATTTACTTACTGAAGGGTGTATTTAATTTGGTACAGAGGTTGTATTGATAATAATATTGAAATTAAGAAAAAAAAATATTATTTTAAGGGATGTATTAAGGGGTTAAATTTTTTATTTTGTTCAAAAACAAACTTAAGTTCACGTATTAAAGCCACAAGGCCTGTATTAGCAAATACACTATATTGTCGGCAGGGTTTTGGCACTGCGACCCGAGTTATTGCTTATATTGTTTCATTGCTTTTCCGCTCCATTATAACCTTGTTTCAAACTATGCATGACTCACTATCTTAAATTTTGGAACTTGACTATAGATTATTTTCATTTTTTCCTTAACTGATGGCAATTCTTCCGTCCTCCCATATATAGAACTATAGATACAGATACGTTATATAAGAATCTAATCTGCTATGGTTCCTCTATTACAAGTCCCCAGTTCCCGGGTTCTAGCCCGAGAGCTGGTAAAAGTGTCAATTGGATTTTCAATTTATTATTAAAAAAAAAATTATGAATTGAAAATATGAATTGGTGCTAAGCCCAAATAACCTTAGCTGTTGGTGGTCTTTAAAACACAATCAATTAAGAATCTAATCACTGTCAACTATAGGTAAATATTATAAAACTGGTCGACCAGACAGGTATAGGTGGTCGGGAACTGGTACCTATCCTATTTCATGAATTATAATTTATAAAAAAATAACTTCACAAACGATAGCACAAGTGAAAGGCTTAAATCCTTAAAATATTCCAAGAGTTGCCTTAATAATTTTAAACCGTTAAATCACAGTCTGTCATATAAAATACTTCCCCTCACGCACAAAAGATGTCGAGCCGAAAAAAACCGTTAACATAGAAACACTCCAAAATAATATGATTTAATTTAAAAATGGAACACATGAGAAAGGTGAACAAGAGACACGGAGAAAACGTATTTTACATAGCTGGTAAAAATGGAGTTCAAAGTTATTTGTAGCTAAATATTATCATCTTATTTTTTAGAAGAAAATAATGTTTTTAACGATAAAAAATTTTGTTTATAATCAGAACTGGGCCTGTAATTGCGCAAAAGAAATTAATTACAATTACCAATCACATTTCGTAGTAATTGTTACTGTAATTAATTACTTTTGAAAAGGAATGTAACTGTAATTGTAATTAATTACATTTAAAAACGAATGTAATAGTAGGTACTTAATTACATTTTATTGTTAAGTAACTGCAATCGTACTTAATCTTTTTTTTGTGTAATCGGCACAGCTCTATTTGTAATATGGTTGGTGTCTTTGGAATTTGTCAACATTAATAGCAAACTCTTTTATATTGCACTAGATATGTACCTTCAAAGCACACACACACGAACATGCGCACCCTTTCTTTGAATTTGTGTATGTGATTGTGAGTCTGCGGTTTGATTTACAGCATAATTTTGGCAATTATTTTGTCTTAGGTAAATGATAAATTCAAACGATTTTTTTAACCCCTTACACCCACAACAATATTATTCACATAACAATTAGAGTGAAAATAATATATATCAGACAGCCAAGCTGCCATGATTTGTATAAGCTATATCTAAGAAAAAATCAGATAACCACTGTCGGGGCTTGAACCCGAAACTCCCAGTTTCCGGCTAGGTGAGTTTGATTTTATCATTTACCTAATATTACTGTCCACAAGAACTCAAACCTTTGTTTATTTATAGGTATGGCTTCCCGGCCTAACGAGTTATTTAAGTTAAAAACTTAAAAAATGTTAGCTCTCGCATGTTAATTGACTTGACTATTTTAAATGGTTGTATTGTGCATTGTAGCTTATTTAAATAATCAGTTCTCGCATGTAGTAATTTTCATATCTGAAATTGCTATATATAAGAGGGGATCAGTTACCACTCTCGGGCACTGTGGAGAAATTGGTAACTCACCTAGCCGGAAACTGGGAGTTTCGGGTTCAAGTCCCGACAGTGGTCATTTGATTTTTTCTTAGATATAGCTTATACAAATCATGGCAGCTTGGCTGTCTGATATATATTATTTTCACCTCTAATTGTTATGTGAATAATATTGTTGTGGATATAAGGGGTTAAAAAAATCGTTTTATTTTATCATTTACCTAATATTACTGTCCACAAGAACTCAAATTATTTTGTCAACTAACGTCCCTAAGATGAAGTTTTTGCAATAAACATACGTAGAATATTTTTTGCAAATATTAAGAATGACAAACCAGTTTAAAAACAACCTAAAAAATCTGTGTCCTTTCCATGTTCTAAATTTATTTTTTAAACAATTTTAATATGAAAATTTTCAGCGGAATTTTCTAGAAAGCCCTTATAATTACGATGCTTAGACAATATTGATATAAATACAAAATATGCAGCTCAAAATTGTGTACACTTCCAAAACCACTGATCCTATTTATACCAAAATCAGTAACTCTGGAGTCCTTATATACTGAGACAAACATTTACCCGCTAATGACCTTTGTCGAGCATCTATATAATATACAATACAAATAAAATCCTGCAAATCGATGCATTTTAACAGAAGTTATTATAAACGGAAGAAAATACAGGTAGATAGAAAATTGCATATATTTTCAAAACGACTAATCCGATTAACACCAAAATCAGTAATCTTAGAGTCCTTACATTTGCAAAAACATTTGCAAAAAAAATCCAAATCGATGCATTTTTGATTAATTAATTAATTGTAGATTATAGACGCATCGACAACTCAGGTCATTATAGCGTCTTCAACACAACAAATAATTCATTTGTGTATTAGAATCCGCCAGCCGGCATACACAAACCGACTGGTACGAGCTTGGGTCATTGGGAGCGCTAATTCTCAAAGAACGTTGGAATGCAATTTGCGATAGCAACCACATTATAATGTCCCCCCTGAGGGGAATGCATTTTTGAAGAAGTTATTTTAAACAAAAGAGAATATACATGCGCATGCTGATTCAGTGACTCGTGAACAAATTCCTAGGGCAAGTAGCAGAGGTAATTTGGTGAAGAAAATGTCATTAGACCCATGTCCGAAAATGTTCGGATATCTTTTAGGCAGTGGAAAACGTTCGGTCCGTGAAATGCAATGATTTACAGAAATGCTTATAGCTTTTACAAAAGTCAACCGATTGTCATCATTTTACCCTTAAATGATAGGTATTCGTCCAATCTATAAACCTTAGCACTAGCAGGTACGTGTTCTGCTATGGAATACATAAATTTTGAGATGTTTTGAATCAATGTAAACAAAATTTCGGAAATACAAAAACAATTTCAGAAAAACTCCATTTTCTCGAAAATTTTACTGTTATTTTTTGGCCATGGGTCTAATCGGTCAAATGAAATTTTCTTCACCAAATTACCTCAGCTACTTGCCCTAGGAGTTTGTCCACGAGATACAAAATATGCATTACAGACTGTTGTATATATTTCTAGAACCATTGATCTGATTAGCATCAAAATCAATAAGCCTTGAGTTCTTACTGAGACAAATATGTTCAGAATAAATATAAAAAAACGTAATAGGTTTGATATTTGTTTAGTTCTACAATTGACCACGAGGTGCACTTCTCGATGCTATTCAAGGTCATATGTTGCCACTGAGGTAAAAGGTATAGAGGCGCTATACCGTTTACAACCATGCTTATACAAAGTTGAAGCCAGATCTGACAGCACAGGGCACAACAAACATGACCGTTAACACAGGATGGATTGGGGATATTATTCTCTTCTTACATATAAAATGAGAGCTGGCTTCACTTTTAAATGCTTGTAGCCGGTAGCGTCTCTATACCTTTTACCTCAGACCTCAGTGTATGTTAAACTTAACATGATCCAATTTTTCAAAATTAATTTGAATTTTTGATGAGAGAGGTTTAAATTAATGTACTTTACACTTTACAAATTCTATACTAAAATAATGTTTAATACAAAACAAAACAAAAAGTTATGTACGGTATCTATTCTACTTATTTATGAGTATAATCCCACCTGGAAAATAAGCAACCTGTAAAACTGACTATCGATTAAAGTCATAAATTACACGTCGAAGCACCTATCTTCTATGAAATGTTTTCACTGTGAGAAAAGTTACGGCAACTAGCGGTTGAAAGAAATCTACTATATCATAGCTAATTCAAAAGTTTTATTGTACATAAGTAATATGAGAATAATGGTTCCCAAAGACGTGCCAAAAAAGATTGGTGTACTGATAACCCTGAAAAAAATATTCAGGCAATGAACGTTCATTGAAAAAATGCATTGTGTTAATGAACAATCATTAGGACAAAAAAATTTTTTAACAAAAAACAAACCTCCTTCAAAAAGCCACTACAAAGAGGAAAATAATGAAATTTTGAGGTCTGCGCCAATTTAATAAAATATGAAGTCCGTTAAAAAGAAGATATTAATCATTATAGGTATCTACTACTTATACTAATTTTTAACCAACTTCATATTTTTAAATTGGCGCAGACCTCAAAATTTCGTTATTTTCCTCTTTTTAGTGGCTTTTTGAAGGAGGTTTGTTTTTGTTAAAAAGTTTTTTATTTTTTACTTTTTAGTGTCAAAAAGTGACATTTACCTTAAAGGATTCACACGTCGTTACTCACTTTTATTGAAATCAGCCGAACTACTGAACCGATTTTGATGACATTTCTAAGGGACTAATCTGAAAGTATATCCTTTCAAATAAAAAAAAGAATTTTCCAAATCGGCTTATAAATGACGGAGTTCTGAGGTAACAAACATAAAAAAATACAACCGAATTGAGAACCACCTCCTTTTTTTGAAGTCGGTTAAAAACTTCATTAGGTAACTTACATATTAAATAAAACCCACATTCGATTAACTTTTATGAAAGAACTATGAGAATTTTCACTGATACAAATGTATATAAGGTACATTTCGACACATACATCCCGCTTTCACTTAATTAGGTATTTAAGTTTAAAAAAAATTATTAATTTTTTAATTTTTTCTAATAATTTAACATAAATAATATTGAAAATCGAAAAGAAAAATTTTTTTAAAGCTATAGATAAATTACCAAAAATTAATTAAAATGTATAAAAATTTAAAAAATATCACGTGACTTCAAAACGCGCCAGGAATGTTTGTGACGTCGTTATGTTAAAATGTGTCTGCATTTGTTGGTATTTGTGTATATGTATTACACATACTATCAAAAATAATAAATTTTCAACTTGGTAACCATGGATACAAAGACCATGGATAACATAATGACGTCACACGCGTTCGGATTCTTTCGGCGCGTTATCGGAACTGAGTTTAAAAATTAATTTTTATTTAAATATAACTTTTTAATTAGTAAGCAAAAAAATTAAATAAAAACAGTTTTGCTATAAAACTTGTATGTGGTCCTTCCATTTAAGTAAAAAAAAAAATTCATTTAAAAACCCAATTATCTGTACAGGTAAACTTGCAGAAATATTAAACAAACCAAAAATTATTTTTTTAAACGTAGCCAAAATAAAGTACTATTTTTTTATTATACAGAACGAAAATATACGTCAATTTGAACACAACTCAAAAATCGCAGAAATATCGAAAAATTAACAATTCGCTGAAGGTCAATAATTTATCAATATCTGCTCAAGTTGTATGCGACGTCACAGGTGCTCTGATAAAACTTAGGTTTCTTAATAATTGGTTATGTACTTTTAAATACTTATACTTTAAAGTGATCCTCGTAAAAATATGACTTTAGCAAAGCACTTTTAACATCCGAACGGCAGATGACACACGTTAAAATAGTGCATCAACTTTAATTCAATAAATCGTTCAATGTGTCTCAGATTTTAGAATTTTGCTTAAACTGGCGTATATTTTCGTTCTTCATAATAAAAATGCGATGAAAAATTCCATTCGAGTACCTACTCTATGTTGATAATATCGGACGCCATTGCTAAAATGACAAAAGTTTATTACATAACTTTACATTATAAAACAAATAGTATATCTCTTTAGTCTGGATTGACTTCGTCCGTATCTCTACTCATCTACATTATGCAACATTTCAAAGTTCTAACTTACATATTCATTCCAAAATTTTTCTCGGATAAAAACCACAATAGAGAAAGTAAGTTAATTAATAAAAATAATTTAAATCGGTGCATTTTTGTACAACTTATTGTGAACGGAAAAAAAATCCTACAAGACAGATAGACACACACACACGAGCAGCCACTATACAGAAAATCTTTTTTCTTTACGTTTTGTGGGTAGTAGAATCATAATCTGACCTTATCTCGGACACGATTTTTCAATCCCATCGTCATACGTACTTCCATTTTATTATGGAACATGCAAGGTTATTAGAGTACAGGCTGCCTCGCTCCATCTGACCAATCAGCGTAAGCGCGGGAATGACGTCAGCTGGAATTCAGTTTAAATCAAGGATTGAAAAACATATCACAATACCATGGTTACTGTGATTTTTATTTCCAAAAGTTAGCAGCGTCCATGGTCTGACCTTTTCTGTTGAAGTGAGCAAGCATGGTGCATTCCTAGTGACGTCATGCCCTCACTACTATCTATCAGAACGAGGCAACCTATACTAACCTTATGGAACATGGAAGTAAAACTAGTATTATTTATATAACGCTGATAAAATGTTACATATTATTATTGATTAACGATCTGCAAGTGCACAATTTTTAGTTTACCATTTTCAGTTAGAAACAGAGTTCCAAAGATAACAAAAGTGTTGCACAAGTTCGATTTACACCAGAAACTAGAAAGATACACTTGTAATTCATACAATAGAATGCATTTTAACACATATAACACGACTAGAGATATGGATCTGCGGTCACACGATAAAGTGGTTCATGTCGAATTTTTGATAATCATATTTATTTATTTATTGTAAATTATAGACGCGTCGACAACTTCTAGTTCATTAGCGTCTTAATTACATTAAATAACAACTCACTTAAAACTAAATGACATCACAAAACATCCATGAGCGGATGCGAGATTCGAACCCACGACAGTCTGATCCAAACGTAGCGTTTCCGACAAAACAAACATTTTTACATCATGCATTTCAAATACGAATATTTATATTTAGCGGATCCCGTCCGTTCAGACACGTATCAATACTCGTATTTGAAATGCATGTAAAAAAGTTTGTCTTGCCGGAAACGCTACGTTCCCGCGCCGTGTTTGACCGGATAATATAAATCGAGCTTGAGACCTGTGACTTCAGACTTGGCTTCAACTTTGTGTAAGCAAAACAGCGTCTCTATTACCTCCTAGCTCAGTGACATACATTCTTCGTTCGACTTTCGCTTAGTTTACTTCTCGGTGCTGCCACCTACTTTAGTTTGGCATGTTGCCATCCTCAATCCTCATTGCTAAAAATTCAACATAAGTCACTTTGCCTTGTGTGGCCACAAATATGTTCCAACCCTCAGCCGACACTTATTCCCAAACAAACAAACATCAAGTATGGATGTCGTCACTAGTATGGCGCCAGCGACGGTGTTTTGTTTCTCCCGTCTTAGAGTAAAACAAACATACGTAAGTGCTATGCGAATTGAAGATGGTGCTTTAGGGAATCGGAACTCGAAAAAAAAATCATAATCAAAATAACAGTTCCATCCAAATTATATATAGATCGGATCTGGCCCACGTGCCGCTATTTGATAATCGCTGGTCTATAAATTGGGATCTGTCAGATGGGAGTGGCTTTAAAGATATGGTGGAGTTAAAAGGGACAGCGAGTTTTAAGTCACACGAGTCATAATACCATTACGCACGAGATATTTATGGTATTTTTTGCCATACCCATTATAAAATAGCTACTTTTCACTTTCCTTTCAGTATTTTCAAAAAAAAATTGGCAGTTCATTTGCGCCGCCAACTTTACGTTTATAGCAGGCCGTGAGTAGGTAACAGCGGGCGGATTAGAACGAATAAACATAAATCACTATGGAAACTATTTATTTTTCACACTAGTGTGTTTTGAAAACCCTTTCAACTAGCGATATCAATAACCGGTCGGTTATTCCGGATAACCGGTTTTTTTGTTCCGGTTAACCTGTTATACCCGGTTTTTTCTTGCTGCCGGTTATAACCGGTATTTTTTTTATTTCAATAACCGGTTATTTTTTTATCTCATATCATACTTTTTTTTAATTTGGTATTATGGCTATGCTTTGGAATGGATAAGTCATAAGATAACATGTACAGTACACATTTTGTATATGACAATAAATAATACAGGTATGTATTTTACATTTGAAATAATTTTGTGTTTATTATTTATTTTTTGGTAAATTAAATCATTATTAATAAAATTATTGTAAATTACGGTATTTTGAAAACCTGGTAAGTACAACCCATCCTAATTTTAAAGTTTAAAAATAACCGGTTATTGGAATAACCGGTTTTTTGAGTCAACCGGGGCGGTTATAACCTGATTTAAAACAAACCGGTAACCGATAACCGGTTATTTTTTGAAAATTGACATCCCTGCTTTGACGCTAATAACCTAAGTTGTCGACGCGTCTATAATCCACAATAAATAAATAAAGACATCCTTATTTTCAACACATCTGCCTGTTAACTGACCCATTCCATGCATACATACACGCATGTAAAGCAGCTATTTTATAGTGGATATGGCAAAAAATAAATTCAACTTGTAAACATTCAATCTGTAAAAACATGTTGGGAAGTTAAAATTCGTACGATGAAATAAAAAAAATCTGAAATAATTCTGGCACTTCTTGACTGCTTTGCATTTTGAAATGTCAACAAGAATGGATTAGCATAATTTGTTCTGTCACAACAAATTACAGAAGTCGCTTTCTTAATTAAGTTATAAAACGTAAATTAAAAAACATATAAGTTAATTTATTACCTTCAGGTAAATTAAATTGCATTTTCATAATGCAATAGAACAACAAGTTTTGTAGTTTTTAGGGGTGTATGAGCATTTAAAAAATTCAGTACTGGTCGGATAGTAATAGTATAGAATATAAATTGTATGTCTAGATGCATAATGGTATATTACTGATGAGTAGTGACAATATGTTAAACCGAGCGCCAGCGAGTTTTAAGTCACACGAGTCATCATATTACGCACGAGATATATATGGTATTTTTTGCTATACCCACTATAAAGTAGCTGCTTTTTACTTCATTTTCAGTATTTTCAAAAAATTTTGACAGTTCACTTGCGTCGACAACTTCACATTTATAGCAGGCTGTGAGTATAGATAATAGCGGACGGATCAGTCGAGCGTCTATAATTCACAATTCGCGGACGAATCAGAGCGAACAAACATAAATCACTATGGAAACTGTTTATTCTCTACACTAGTGTGTTTTGAAAACACTGTCAACACACCTGTCTGTTAACTTTTCCATTTCATGCATACATACACGCATGTAAAGTAGCTATTTTATAGTAGGTATGGCAAAAAATATTTGATCGTCGAATTGAGTAGAAAACGTACTCGAAAAAATGTATGTCGTCAGTAAACAAAGGAACGACATGATAGTGCGTTGCTTTATTTGAATTGAATGGAATACTAGAGCGAGAAAAAAATTTTAAATGCTGAAAAAGGTTTGAGCGCACTGCGCAATACACTTGACTAAATTTGTAAGTAATGGGTTTTTCGAGTCGATTGTAGTGCAAGAAAATAGTAGATTGTATGTCTAGATACATTGACTAACTCGAAGCAGGACGTTTTGGTACGGCCGTTTTGGTCCCGCCGTTTTGGTACCGGACGTTTTGGTCCCGGCCGTTTTGACTTTTGGTCCCAGTTATTAGATTATGACAAATATCAATAAAGTTGGAAAGTTGGCGCATGCGCAGAAGTTTTTATATAATATTGGTATACTTTTCATAACGGTTTATTTTTCAATCTATTTTTACAAGAGTTTTATAATGTTTTTTGAAGGAAAATCGGCGCATGCGTAAAAAAGATATATACCATCGTTGCTTTTTATATAATAATGGTGTACTTTTTATAATGGTTTTTTATTCCATTTTACAAGAAAGTTTTGTAAAAAAATTTTCGGGGCAAATTGGCGCATGCGTAAAAGCGATATATGCAATCATTGTTTTTTTTTATATAATAATGGTGTACTTTTTATAATGGTTTATTATTCTATTTACAAGAAAGTTTGTAAATTCCAAATCCGGATCGAAACGTTAATTGTTTGAAATATATTATTTAATTTTTGTCAATATATTGTCTGAAAAATTGGTAATTTTATTTGTCATAATCTAATAACTGGGACCAAAACGGCCGGGACCAAAACGTCCGGTACCAAAACGGCGGGACCAAAACGGCCGTACCAAAACGTCATGTACCGTGACTAACTTGACAATTTGTATCCACTATGGCACTACAATTAACTCTAAAGTTAAAACCTTTTGAGATCCACCCTATATATTGTAATCAACCCCCACCTCAAAACAATAACAGGAAAAAAAATCTGTTCGTCTAAAATGCAATGATAGCGTAATGACGCAATCTGTGATCCAAAAGGATATTACGAGGAGACAACACGCCATTTGAACTAAACGAATAAATTCCCCACAGTATTGAGACGATGTGCTGCTGCGCTGGAGTCGGTGCTCCGGCCCAAGACTTCGGTAATTCCGTTGACGACAAACTTTCCAACTATTTTATTCTCGCGGGATTCAAACTCCGCACGCTCGCATTGAGAGCGAAACCTTGTGTAACGCCGACAACACGACAGCTGTTGTGAAACTGGAGGTGTCTTCTCACCTTAGTCAAACTCCGTTAACTATTATAATTATTATTAGAGCGTCAATGTACCTACGACGCCCCGTTCCACGAGAAGTGAATTTTCCCAGAAAATGAACTTTCACTTCTATAGTTTAACTTTTATACGCGCGGTTGAATTTGACCCGTAACGGCCTGACTCATTCGACCGTGAAAGTGTAAAATGCGGCTAAAGAAGTTTCACGATAAATTGGTGAAAGTAACAACAAATAACGGAAGCTAGATCAGGTTTCCACTGTGAGTTTATGAAGGCCTAGCGTTCGAAACTTGTGACCGCGACGCGCGTTTTGTGAGACAAGGTCATTATATAATAGATATTATTATATCAAAAAACTGGCCAAGCGCGTGTTGGGCACGCGCATGATAGGGTTCCGTAGTGTTCGTATGACGTTCCTATTTATGAATAAGAGCTATTTCACCTTGACAAATTTGCTTGGCTCCGAAAGAGTTATTTCTAAATTTTTCATAAACTATTTATGCTACAGAGTTCGTTATGATTTTCATTGAAAGTATACTAACTAAAGGCTACATACAGGATTTTTTTCAGATATTTTGCTTCGATAGCTTAGAAATTAGAGGGCGGCAAGCTTTGATAACGACTTTGAAAGAAAATATCTCGTGACTGAAGGGTTAAAATCGAAGGGTCTTAAAACATTTTTTGTTGCATTTTAGGAGACATCTAAAGACATTCCACACAATGAGGTAAGTGAAAAAAATTTGAGTACCTACACTTTAACTCCATGGGAGGGGCTCAAAAAATATTTTCCAAAAATCTCATCATTTGTTTTTGGGTCATTAATCTACTTCCATATAGCAAATTTCTTTTTAACAGGTATAATATAATTGAGATAATGACAAGGATGTGACATACTGACAGACTGACGGACAGGTCGGACTGACCGAAACTATAAGAGTTTCTAGTTTCTATGGAACCCTAAAAAGGCGGCATTTGGTTTGTTGACTGGGGGAGGCAAATTTATAAATCCACCCCTGGTCAAAACCAGTATTAACGCGAGCGAATCTGCGAGTAAATTTGACGTTCATGCGAGCGAAATCGCAGGCAAAAACTAATTGAGTTTAAAATAAAGACAACACTTCACTTCTCAATGAACAAAGCAGACGTAGGTAAATTTAAGTTGTGCCTATATACTACGCTAAACTTCTTCAACGACAAATTATATTAAATGGCGTGTCGATCGCTACATAATAAACCAAAATTCCCTACTTAAAGTTTACTAAAGTTACAATAAATGTTCGTACAAAAGTTAACCACAAGAAAATCTAGCTATCTCGCATGCCTTACATAAAATATTCAATAGACACGAAAAACACAGCAATAAGAAAATCAATAATATCCGAAACCCAAAATCAAATAACAAATAGAAAGTTATAAATGTATTTGTGGCAACAAAATGACATGCTTTAATCAGTATTTATTGACCACCGTTTTGGAATGTTTCGCTCATATAAGATTTTCATAAGTCGAGATTTATCATCGTTATTACAATATACAGATTTTTGATTGCAGATATATTATATCAGTTCGTGTTTGTATTAAGGACTTGAAAGTGGTCACTAACAGATTTTCTAACGGACTTTTGTCTGTAACTCAGCACTCTAAAGCTTGATTTATATTATCCGGTCAGACACGCCACGGAAACGCAGCGTTTCCGGCAAGACAAACATTTTTACATGCATTTCAAATACAAGTATTGATATGTGTCTGAACAGACGGGATCCGCTAAGTATAAATATTCGTATTTGAAATGCATGTAAAAATGTTTGTCTTGCCGGAAACGCTGCGTTCTCGCGCCGTGTCTGACCGGATAATATAAATCGACCTTAATTCACCTCTCACTCTACCTGCAATGGAAAGTGGACGTACGTCTTTCTAACGTACGTTCAAAACCGTTGTGTGTGAAACTAGTATTACGTTAGTTTCACACACAACGATTTTGTACGTACGTAAAAAAGACGTACGATATTTTATTGTAGCGTCTTGTTTCTATACACAAAGACTGTTTGCGGTTGGTTGAACTCTCGACGTCATTTTTGACAGTGTGTTGCAATCAGAGAAATCAGTGCTTCAGGAAGCTGATGTACGATTAAATTCGCTGTGTGTGAAAACCTGTATTTTTGGCCACGCATAGACCAGCCTTTTTGGAACGGCACGGTCGCCGTCCATTGTGGTGACAATTGACGGCTGCTGAAAAGTTTCATTTACTTCTTCACTCCATTAATGGAATATGGACGTACGTCTTTTTTACGTACGTCTAAAACCGTTGTATGTAAAACTAGCGTTATTGAGTTTAGAAAAGAGAAAAAAATATTTTTAATATTACGAAAAAATATCAAAGGATCAAAAATGTTTGCTTGATTTAAAACAAAACGTAATTAAAGCTATATATTAGCATCAAATTTAGAAACAAAAAAAAGTTTGAATAATTATGTGAACAATCTGGTCAAACATCAAAATTTTAGCTTTCCATCTTTTTTTTAAAGCGCAGTTCCTTAAAACTGTTGCGAATTTATTCAATTATTAAGGACGCTACGGTTTCTCTATAATACAATTTTTTGATATTCCGGAATTACTGCGGGTAAATTTTTCTTATAAATGATTTTGACGTTATAGAACTATATCTTTCCCGGCGGTACACCTATAAGGGGTAAAATGATGCGTTACAAAAAATATGTGACATAAAAATTGTTTGACGCGAATTACCATTATAGTAATGCCGTAGTTTGTATATCATGTTAATATTTTTTCACAGATGTGCGGCACAATCGAATATGAAGACCACAGGGGAAAAATGATCGATGTCACATTTTAACTTTTTTGTGATAAATAGCGTCAGTGGTAGATTATGATGGATACTTTCACATGTAGTAATACAACATGCAGAAAGAATGATCGAAGTCGCCTAGATATGCGTCTGAAATAATGTACACAATGAATAAACGGTCTATGTCCCCTGGTTTTACGTGAAAACGATCTAAGTCCAAGTGATAGGTTATAATACTATAATATTGTATAATATAAAAATATACAAATTTTCTTTTTTTCAGGTCATTTAATACGTCATAAAAAGAAGTATCAAGGTTGTCTTGTTTAGTTTTTTTTTATTAAAAGGACTATACATTTTTGTGTTAGGAATAATTAATATTTTTATGATTTTTTTTAGCTTTATTTTTAAAATTTATTCAATATTTTTTTAAATTAAAAATCACTTGATTAAAATCATAATATAATAAAATAATAAGAACGCCTTGGTTATAATGATTGGATAAAGTAACAACAGGATACAAGGCTTATAATTTATTCACTAATCATTTTTAATGGCCAACGTTTCGGCAAACATTTTTTGCCTTCCTCAGGACCTTAAATATTTTAGTGAACCGTCACAAATTTAAAAACATGCATTAATTTTAATTAATTTTAAACTAATGCATGTTTTTAAATTTGTGACGGTTCACTAAAATATTTAAGGTCCTGAGGAAGGCAAAAAATGTTGGCCATTAAAAATGATTAGTGAATAACTGTTTTTAAATTATAAGCCTTGTATCCTGTTGTTACTTTATAAAATCATAATATTATTTTTATCGTTGATTTTAATCAACTGATTTAAACAATCTTCTAAAACCTGAATAGGATATTTATGGACTTAGATCGCTTTTACGAGAATAACTTTGAGTTAGATTTAAAATTTTGAGAAAAAAAATGAATTAATTTATGTTAATGTTTATTAATTATTATTAATTGAAATAAAACATGTACAAGCATTTAATAAAGCATATTGCAAATAATTTCTTTGATCGGTTTTTTATTTACGAGTCTTTAAACTTTCAATTTGCTATAACTCAAAACTAAACAAATGTGACATTGATCATTTTTCCCCTGTGGTCTTCATATAATAAAAACATATCCATACTTAAAAATCTGCAATTGCATGGCTCCGCGGTGACAATAAAACTGAACCATTTTTGCCGATCCATAAAAAAAATGCTTGTCCTTTTTGATATTTTTTTTAGTAAAACCAAAAAATATTTTTTCAGTTTTTAAATTCAATCTGGAGATATTATAACCTACTTATAATTCAGATAATAACAACGACAGAAGACAAGAAGACGAAACCGTTTTTGAAACATTAATTTTCTAAAGTTGGTATAATATGTGAGTGTTTGAACTCTGCGACGACACAATTAAGATAAGTTTCTTATGATAACATAAACACAGCAGTTTGACCCCATATAATACAAACGCAATAATCATTGCTTAAGGAATCTATAGTTGAACGACGTTACAGACCTATTCTCTATGTCAGCGTTTCCGAAACTTTTCCTATGCTGCTACCCAATATCAAGTTGTATAATATATGAATGAACGATTGCGCCTTGTAATTTTTGAATTACTTGTATACTCCAAAAGTTTTAAATATTTTATATGAACCGTTAGCTAACTAGCGATATTCTATTAGCGAAGGTACTATAATATAACAAATACAGTATCAACGTTTACGTGCGAACGCTTGCGCGGGTCCACTGAACGGTGGTAGTTGGTTCTGAGCTGAATGTTACGTCATCAATTAATGGTTAACCCTTTCGATTCTGACGGAGCACATCTGTCCCAGTTTAGTTTTCTCTTCCCGAAAGGAATGTAGGATAATAATTCACTTTGAGGTGAATGATTATTATACCTGATGCAATCGTACTTTCCCGCCTCTCAAGTCTCTAGGGACTACAAGTAGAGGAAGTGTTCTGATTCTTAATACGCATGTTCCTCAGTTCATTATTAAGTGAAACGTTTTAGCGTTTTTCGTTCGGTTACGCATGTCGATGCCACGTCACGTTCAATCGAAGGATCGCGTATATATCCCAATACTATTGCAGAACACAACTTGGTATATCAAATATCATAAATATAACAGTAGACACAACGGGATGTGTGGCATAGGGGTATCGCAGCTTATTTACGCAGTAGGTTGCTGGTTTGAACACGGATGGCACCAATAATTTTAGTTTTTTTTTACTATTCCATATTTCACTTGAAATTTATCTATGTTTTTTCTATTTTGATTATATTTTCTCTATTTATTTATTTTACTATCGTACAATGTCAAACTTAGCGGGATGTGCACTTTTAGCTTTTCAGAGGTTAAACCACGTAAACAAAATTATATACTTTCGGCGATTTCGGGATAAAAGCGTTTAGGGTCATGGCAATAAAGGTTCACTTGGACCATGGTTTTTTCTTTGTGTATTATAGTGTGTTATTTTATTGATTGTAATTTATAGACGTTCGACACCTAAGATCATTACCATTTTATTTCTATTATTAAACGGCAACACAAAACATGCATAAGCGGAGGTAAGAATCGAACCTACTACAGTTTGATCCACCAAAGGCCAGCACGCTAGCCGTTACAACAAGCTGTCCTCGATATGTGCGGGAAAAAATAATTACCCACTGAGAACGGAAATATGTACGAAAACACTTTAAAACAATCATTTTGGAAAGTTGCCGAGTTTCGAGACACGATCTCCCGATATCCAACGGCCAGCACACAACGGCTCGACCACAGCCCAAATATATATACTTACAACGTACGAACACAGAAATGGGCTTATAAAGAGGCTTTGTATCTGTATATGTACACATGGATAACCATGCACAGTTTTATTCCGGGTCGACAATGAAAATGCAATGAAGAAACCCATAATATAAACATATACCTACATAATATACACGTGTGTGTGTATGTATATCCGTACATGCATGGACAAGCAAAATATGAGTTTCTGGTTAATTTTTAAAGTGTAATTTCTTATGCGAGTTTGGGCCCTTTGAAGATCAGTGACTAGAATTACTGTTTTCCGGACGTATGTAGATTTTGCGTAAGTTTCACTTTGGTAGTGTGCAATGTGAACTACACAATAAGTAAATCATACATTTTACTGTGTGACCTTTGAGTATTGCATAAGAAGTTAAACACTTCACCCGAGTGTCGCGACACATACAATTATTTTTGACGTGAAAAACGTCTAATGTCTCAAACGAAGGTGGCATTTTAGAAATATTAGATACAACGGAAATAGTCAGAAATGGTTGACATGTGAAAATATTCAACCATACAAATGTAATATCTAAGCCCTAAGGTATTTATTTGAAATCTTTATAGATGTAAAGTTAGGCTAATTTTAATTTTAATCATTATTTTATCATGGTATGTAGGTTTGATAACATCCTATCATTAATTACAGATGCCTGATGAAGTTGTCACTGTACAAAGAAACGTCACAGAGTTAGAAATTTAACATTTGTTGTTTTTTTTTCGTCCACATCCCACGATATCCTTTGGTGTAGGTCAGAAATTTTTGCTATAGTGACTCGGTGAAAATATCACGGAAGTGGTACCATATATCGCAAAGCTCCACTGTCGTCTGTCAGCTACACTGAGGTAAAATCTATAAAGGACGTATACCGTATACAACTGCTTATACAAAATTGAAGTCAAATTTGACGTCGCAGGGCCGATCAAACATGGCGGCAAAACACGGGATGGATTGGGAATATTATTATCTTCTTCTTCTCAACATATAAAATGAAGGCCGAATTAAAATAGCGACTGCAGGCTTCACTTTTAACTGCAGGGCAGTGTAGCCTAGTGGATAGCGTACTTGGTACCAGTCTCTAGACTAGACTGTCGTGGGTTCGAATCCCACCTGCGCTCATGGATGTTTTGTGATATTATTTAGTTTTAAGTTTATTTATTTTCAAAACAAATGCTGTTGGCAAACAAAAGAGATACGAATTGCGCGTGTTAATAATAAACTTAATGTTATTTAATGTAGTTTAAGACGCTAATGACCTAAGTTGTCGACGCGTCTATAACCTACAATAAATAAATAAATTTAAATGCTTATACTTCCTCTATAGCTTTAACCTCAGTGGTCAGCTATAAGTAGAGTGCCCGCGGTGAGAGATGAAGCCAGGCACGTTATCAATAATATGCTAGTGAACGCCTGCTTGCCCGCAGACATAGTGTCGTGTACACAAAACTGCACATTGGGTTTTATGACATTAGGTACAATTTTGACAAACTGCTAGTCATGACAATAAACAGCCAATAGCAAGCTAGAAGGCGGTCGCAATGCATTCACGTTACTATGACGCGGTGGCTTCATCTTTCGCCGCGCGAGGTCTAATTTGTTCTGTCCTCATCGGTCAACTGTCAATATTTTTTGAGGTCATATTATGTAACTGTCATCGTATTCTGAATTTTTACAAATTACACATCTCTTAAGAGTATGGAGTACTTACTATTTTTAACACGCTTATATTAGCTTCACCTGTATGTTTGCGGGCTTGCTTGCGGGCTTGCGGGCTTGTGTGTTTGTCAGTTTGTAACCGACTTCTTTTTTGAACTTGATTTTGACCAACTTTGAACGGTCAGATTTAGTTTAAACTTTGCACACTTATCAAGGACCGACGACAATACAATAATTCAATAAGTTTGTCCCATTATCCTGACCAGGATCTCCAGGACTAAAAAAAAAAAAGCAAAAAACTTCAGATTGAACTGAAACTTTGCACACTTATCAAGGACCGATGACAATACAATAATTCCATAAGTTTGTCCCATTATCCTGACCAGGATCTCCAGGACTAAAAAAAAAAGCAAAAAACTTCAGATTGAACTGAAACTTTGCACACTTATCAAGGACCGATGACAATACAATAATTCCATAAGTTTGTCCCATTATCCTGACCAGGATCTCCAGGACTAAAAAAAAGCAAAAAACTTCAGATTGAACTGAAACTTTGCACACTTATCAAGGACCGATTACAATACAATAATTCCATAAGTTTGTCCCATTATCCTGACCAGGATCTCCAGGACTAAAAAGCAAAAATAAATTATAATTTAAAAAAACTAAAAAACACGCTTTAATGAACTAAAAAGTAAAAAATAATTAATTTTATTGTAAAAAAGCGTGGGGTAGTATGAAAATATGATACAAAGCACCCCACGCTTTGTTACAATAAAATTAATTATTTTTTACTTTTTAGTTCATTAAAGCGTGTTTTTTAGTTTTTTTAAATTATAATTTTTCTCTTAAAAGACTAAAGCAATATGAATTTTATTACATTGTCAAAATGCATATATTTTCAAAGTCCTCAAAAAGAGTATTCATATTGAATGTTTGTTTCCAGTTATTTTCTTCTGAATGATTTTAATACGACATCAACAAAATTGTTGATCTGCAATCGAGACAAAGCTATAAAAGGTAGAAGACACGTCTTTTTAAATTTATTGGAAAAGTTTCCAAACTTTATAAATACTGGCAACACGTCAAGTGAAACATAGAGGATTCGTAGTTCTGAGAACTTTATCAAAAAAGTTCCGCGCACAAAGGCACAGGAAACCCGTACTACCTAATCACATATTATACCAGGTGCAAACAAAAAATAGGTATGGAGAAAAAACCGGTCAAGTGCGAGGGTTCCGTACAATAATAAAAAAATAAGGTTTTTAGGTAGGAGTAATTTTGGTTTGAGATATAAGCTTGGGATAACATTTAGTGTGTGTCTCATTTTAATCGGTTGACAAATAAAAAAGATATGTCAATTTTAAAATGGGTCGAGTATTTCTGTATGTGCCACCGTTAATGTAAATTTCAAAACTGTTAAACATAATAAACTGGTTAGTCCGACGCACACTTAATCGCCTGGTCGGTTTTTATTATTTGTTGTTTTAGTTTAGAGTTTTCACTATAATCACACCAAGTTTGACTCTTGTATAATATGTATTATTGTTTTTACGATAGATCAAAAACAAAAAAACGTTGAAAAAACAAGTTTTTTGTATGGGAAACCTCCTTAATTTTTACTTTTTGTTTTTTTGAAGTGAAAACTTTCTTAGGCGCGTTAGGCACTCTTTTCCTGGGTAGTTAAATAAAGTGAACCGTTCGCAATCCGAAATGTAACGCGGCTGACATAAAAACGGTACGCAGTACAGTTGCACCCATAGCGCAGTTGGCAACGTCTTTGCGTTGTATGCATAGGAACCTCGGTTCGAGACCTGATAGCAGCGTAGAATTTTTGGCGTTTTTTTTCTAAATTCTACATGCTATTTATTTATATATTTCTTTATTTTTGTTATATTTTTTCTTCGACAATAATTACAATTTTAGTATTTTAGTAATAAATTATTTTTAGTTCATAAATGTGTAATAATAGATGACACCAAAAATTAGAAAATCTGAAGTTTTCACTTCTGTCGTATGGTCATAAGCACACACACATTTTTTTAAATTATTTGTTAGGATATCCGCCATAATAACACATATTCTGTGAAAATTTCAACCAGCTACCTGTTATGGATCAAAAGATACAGCCTTTTAAATACAGAACAGACAGACGGCGTAGGCTTCGTAAGAGGGTTCCAGTCAGGAACCCTAAAAACACTCAGGCCTGGCGCTGGCAGACAATTTTTAATGCAGGTGAGTGCATGTTCAATAGAACGCTTGGTGTTGGTAGTCACTCATGCAACTAAACAGTCGGTCGACTAAAAATTGACTGTCAGCGTCATGTCTTACAAATGAATAAGGTGCGACTTGTGTCCCACGAATGGAGTAGCGTCACAGGGGTTCAAACTTTTGGAAGGCGAATTGGGTCTCAAAGAAAGGGGTACCTATTATTAAATTATATAGCTGCATTCTAACTTTGCCTCCGATCCCTTCGTATCCCACTGGTATACTAAGGGAGTATCAATGTGTTAATTTAATCGAAATCGGTGGACCCGTTTTCAAAGAAAAAAATTCGACTGATGACCAGTCCTATACTTCCCACCTAGTAAATATTTGCAAAAAATAACCACTCTTTTTTTTTTTATTCTTTGACTAGGCCCAAATAACCTTAGCTGTTGGTGGTCTTTAAAACACAATTTAATTTTTATTCTTTGAAAAAAGCATGGCCCTCTTTTTTGTTTGGTGATTTACTGATGGCTAGCTTAATATAGCAAAAATCATGGTTACCTTGATTTACGTACAATTTTTATTTTTTTTAGTAAAATATTTTTTTTCTCGAAAACTATACATTTTAGAGAAAAAAAATATTTACATTTTTTTCATATTATAACATCTAGAGTTCATTTATATTTTTTTTTACCTATGTTAATACGTGACATTGAGGACGTTTTTTTGAATATCTCAGGATTCACTGAACCGATTTGACTCAAAATCTAATCAGATCTAAGTTAAAGGCTGATAAACACAATAGAACAATCGGCATGCCCGTATGTTGTTCCGTTCTTAAGATATCGAAGGCGAAAAATTGACCACATACACACACACATACAGACATCAGTTAGAAAATGATCTTAAACGATTGCTAGGGTGTCAAAACGTGAAAATCTGTTAAGATCTCGAAATATTTTTTTCGGACTAAATCCATTAGGTACTTCCCTACCATAGTAGAGGTGGGAAGTAAAAATATTTTCCCTGTTTTTGTCTGGTTGTTACGGACCCACGTCTCCTTATTTTGAGCTAAAATAGATTTTGCGATTTCGTCTCGAGGTGTGACCGTCCTGAATATTGAATAGGCATGCAAAATTTTAGCGAAATCTATTCAGGGCAGTGGTTGGAGCGCGATCACAAACAGATAGATAGACGATATAAACATTTTTAAAAACCACTTTTTTGGGTTTAGGGGACTTAAAAACGTACCAGTTAGCAACAAAAAACAAAAACTCAAAATACAATTGTTGCACGACCATAATCCCTATTTATACTCCTCATAATGGGAAAGTAAAAAATCAAATGTTTGCACGATCACAAGATTTCCCCTATATATTCCGTGTACATGAGAAAGTACGCAAATTCTCATTGAAAACCCGTTATATATTTTTTTAAACATTTCTTGAACATAATTTACACCAGACTGTACACAGACAGGTACATTTATGTAAAAGGCAAACGGCGTGCCGGTTGACTACGTAAGAGCATCGAGGCTTCAAAAAGCCATAAACCTTTTTACTTTCTCTTGGAACCATCAACACGAGCGCGAGTCTTACTGTCGAAAGTTTATTATACGTCCTAACAGTCCTAGTGGTCCTACTAGTCTGGCCATCTACGCTTCATTCATCGCTTCAACACCGAACAAACTTTATTATTACCGTATAAAGATTTAAGTTTCAGAATACAGGGCGTGACAGAATTTTAAATATTCTACGTCCTAGTAAACCGCCGAAACCGGATAACCCGACGAGTCTGACCATTGAACAGGCCTATATTATTAACATATAAAGATTTGTCTTAACACGCAGGCGTGTCCGACTTTAATATATTCTGCGTCCTAGTGACCCCACTAGATGTCCATCTAGTCAACAACGAATAAACTTTATTATCGCATAAAAATTTAAATATGCAGGATGAGGCAGAATTCTAAAAATTGTCAGTCCTAGTAAAAACAAACTATAACATTAAAAACAGTTCAAACATTGGGGACCAAATATTTGGTTATCAAAAGATTCGTCAGGCCTATCACGAGTGCCTAACTCACGATAACCCAGGACTGTTCGGGACCTAGTTAGTTGTCGAACAAGCATAATTGACCCTTGAAGGGGGGGTAATTTTCCTGCCTCCAATTTATCTATTTATCTGTACTGAAATGGATTTTAAGTTTTATTATATATAGAGGCAGAATGAAAAAATCATGTCAGTACAAAGATTAAAGAAAAGTTATTTTCTGCATGGCGGTTGGCGACTGTGCGCGTGTGTTTGTGGAATTTTTTTTGCTCACCAATTTGAATAATTTTTTTACTGTTTTTTCAATAAAGACTGATTTTGGTGCCAATCGGATGAGTGGTTTATAATTAATATAAGTACGCCATTTTGTGCATATCGTATAAGGGCTTCCTGGAAAATGCCACTGAAATTTTCTTGAAGTTATTTTGTAACATGACTTATTTATGTATCTCAACACCAATTTTTTTAATTATGAATGTATACAGACTAAAATTACTGAAAAGGTCACTTGTACGGCACTGGATTAAAATTAATTTTACGTGGAGTTTATAATGCGTATCCAAGTTAAGGAAGGCAATTTTGAAGATTTATTGTAGAATAAACTTCACATAATTAGCAGTTGTTCAATAAAAGTTGGATAAGATAACTCCATTTAGATTATAATTATTATATAACCGTGTACGCATAATGTGCTTTCTAAATTATAATAAATACTTGCGTTTATATTTTAAAAGTAATAAAATAATTAAATTTATGCTTAAATTATTGATAAAGGTTTCTATTATAGTATGTGGTTGAAAAAAAATACAGTGCTGTTCAAAATTTCTACCTCCTTGCCATCATTTAGACAAGCATTTAGGGTATCTAAAAATAACTGATCAATTGAAAAGATTTTTTTAAACTATGTACATTTATTTATTGTTTTTTGTACAATTTCGCCTTTTAAACAACATTTTTCAACTTTGATTGCAAAATGACCTTTCCCTATGTTGTTTTCTGTCAGCATTCAGTCTAATGTTTCACAACATTACACTGTTCCTGCAGTCATAAAAACTGGCTATAGTCCAGGCGCTAAGCCACAAAATATCACAACCACCTTGCACTTGATGATTCCGCGATGCCGTTTTGCACGAATGTTGTACACACCCATACCTTCGATTTAAGATGTGTTGTGAAGGTGGCACCCCCTGCAGGGGGTATAATTATAATAATTAAATAGAGAATGAAAGTTTGTATGGAAGTTCGTCATTTTTGAAGTTAGAAGCATGAAATTTTGCACAGTTCCTTGTATAACGTAAATGAACGCTAAGAAAGGATTTTTGAAAATTCATCCCCTAAGGAGGTTAAATTAGGGATGAAAGTTTGTATAGAAGTTCGTCATTTTTGAAGTTAGAAGCATGAAATTTTCACAGGAGTTCTTTATATAACGTTATAGGTGAGCACTAAGAAAAGATTTTTGAAAATTCATCCCCTAAGGGGGTTAAATAGGGTAAAAAAGAGGATATGGGTCCTAATTGGTAGGCAACCACCCGCTGAACGCCCCTATAGGGGGTGCCACCTTGGCAACATATCTTAAATCGAAGGTATGGATGTGTACAATATTCGTTTATACCATCAAGTGCAAGGTGGTTGTCGCTTAGCGCCCGGACTGCTAGGGGCGCTGTACGTTACGGCGTCCCGAGCCTTAGACCTGCAGGCCCCAACAAATATTTAAAAAAGGTGACATGTACCCAAGTAAATTGTGACCGAACTCTTTTGAAATTAAAAATGATTAAAAGTCGACTGCGGTCTACGATGAACAATGCACTTTTGAAATCTTTAATTTATGATATTACAGAAAATGACGTAACACCCTCTGTAGATGCTGCAATCAAACAATTTGATTGAAGTTCAAAATAGTTGAAAAGGAAGCTGCATATATTATATAGTGGGAAAGAATACTTTTTTGCGGACCCCTAAAAATATACTCGTCCCTTACAAAATGTTGCCAGTCCGCCCCTGCTGTACCTAATTATATAATCGAAATCTAAGGTCATTGTCAAACCAGATTTTCTAAAGGCCGGTTCTCACGGGGCGATTTTAGTTGATCAACTTTAGTTGATCAACTAAAATTGAACTTAAATTGAACAACTTTTCGTTCCCACGTTTCAATGAAAATTGATTGACTGTTTCAACTTCAAAATGGCGCCAAATGCAGTTTTCCGTGCAGGTCTAGGAATAATAGCCACTTTGTTAAGGGACGAACTAAAAAAAATTTAATGAAAATGACGAAACAACGCAAAAAACGTCGTTTTTGTTCTGATGGTTTTAATTTTATTTTTAATGTGCGCTATAGACAGGTCTTCTAACCTCATTTCACTCTTTATAATATGTAATGCATTTTCTCGGCAATCTTTATTTCTGTATGTGTCTAATTTGTGATTCCACAAACAATCGTGTTTTTGATACAACTCTAAGAAATTTAATGTTAATTTTTCTGACCACTTCATTATTATCAATAATAATATAACACTTCGGGACACCAGACAACATTGACAGTACTGACAGACGAATGAAGTGAAGTTGACTGACAATACAATAGTTCGCAGTTCACACGCTTCAAATAGCAGTTTCAACTAGTTTGAAGTTGAATATGACTCATACTTGAACGATAAAGTTAGACTCAGTCCAACTTTTGTGGAACCGACTAAAATTGATCAACAAAAGTTGAAATATAGGTTCTCACGCTCATTTTCATTCGATTTTAGTTGATCAACTAAAGTTGATCAATTAAAATCGCCCCGTGAGAACCGGCCTTATCAATGAGTTCTGCAACCCAGCATAAAAAATGTACCATATTAAAAGTTAAATAAAATTGTTTCAATTGATCAGTTATACTTTTGAGCAGGATTTGTAAAGAAATATGTGTGGTCACAATATAAGATAAATTATTGTCAAACCAAATTTTCTAAGAATGCGTTCTGAACCCCAGCAGCAATAGGTTTGAAATGTTGAGGGTTACTTGATATTCTAAATATGCCATTGTACATTAAATTGACAAATCAAATAGTTAACATAATTATACTGACCACTAGAACTATGCGACAGAACTGACGCTGGTTGTGGCGTATTGTCAGGTCGAACCTCCAATTCGACGCTGTTACCCCGATAGATTTTAAACAGTGTTGCTTCACATCGCAGTCTCACCGGGCCAGGCACGACGCCCGAACCGACGCCGCTTAGCTCCAGCCGGCTAGTTGACGTCTCCAAGGAATCGGGATGCTTCTGGATCGACGTCGCTGTTGAACCCGGCACCTGTACGACAAATACATAATTATATATAAACTTTAAAATGAAATTGAAAATCCTAGTACTTATTTAATTTTTTTGTTCGATGTGTTTGAGGTAATTTTTAGTTTTATTTTATTTATTTATTGTAGATTATAGGCGCGTCGACAACTTAGGTCATTAGCGTGTTAAATACATTAAATAACAATTCTCTTAAAACTAAATGACATCACAAAACATCCATGAGCCGAGGTGGGATTCGAACCCACGACAGTGTGATCCAAAGGCCACTACGCTAACCGTTACACCACTCTGTCCTCCAGTAATTTTTAGTGTATTTGCCTATTTGGAAGATATACTATTGGTGTTGGTCGAATGGCGGGAACTATAGGGGTCGCATCATAAAATCTCGACGTTTCACATTATTCTGAACAGCCTGGCGTCATGTTTGTATGTGTTTGTGTGTATGTTAGCAGGGTAACTTTCAAAAAACGTCATCGTTTTAAACGAAATTTGGTACACCTCTTGGAATCTATAAACGCACGAAGCATATTTAAAATGAACGCAAACGGACCATTCAGGTTTTGAAAACATATTAAAATTGGTTGAAAATTGAATTTTAGATCTATTTGTCCCTTACGACTACTTATAAGTCCTGAAGTAGCCCGAAAGTTCCGAAAGAATCAACTGACGAATTTTAACCAACTATCTGTCTCTCTCAATTACTTCGGTATCAAATGATCACGCGTCAGTTGTTTTGGACGCATGCGCATGTGAAACCTGTGTAACTTTATCTCTATCCTTTTCTTGGACGTTTTGGCTAATCTGTCAACCTATAGTATATAATATAATTTATTTGTCTACGTTGATGATATCATTAATAGTCCAAGTTCTGACCGTACAAAAGTCTGGACAACACTACTAAAATTGTATTTTTTATTTTAACAGATAATACGATGAAATGTCAAATCGATGGGAGACTAATTCATTTTTTTTTACGATTTTTGAAGTGAAAACTTTGCGTTTTTTCTGAATAGTGAACGAAAGTGAACCGTCACGCTTCGGGTCGGTGACGCTGAATCGCGTTTACTCGGCTCCACTCGACATCAAACACGAAAAGGTATTTGTAGTATACTGGTAATAAGTTTTTTGTAGTTCATAAGTGCGCTAAGAGATGACACTAAAACTTAATTGAATTGGTATTTGTAGTATGTTGGTAATAAGTTATTTGTAGTTCATAGCTGCGCTAATAGATGACACTAAAACTTAATTGAAAAGGTATTTGTGGTATGTTAGTAATAAGTTATTTGTAGTTCATAGCTGCGCTAATAGATGACACTAATCCTTAATTGAAACGGTATTTGTAGTATGTTGGTAATAAGTTATTTGTAGTTCACAAGTGCGCTAATAGATGACACTAAAACTTAATTGAAAAGGTATTTGTAGTATGCTGGTAATAAGGTTTTGAAATGAAAACTTCTTTAGGCGCTTGGATATATTCAAGTTTTCACTTCTGTCGTGTGGTCATAAACACACACCCACTTTTTTGTTGTTAGTATCTCGAATACGGCTAAGCACTACTTGATATCAGGTATGCAAGAAATTTGCAAAGTATAGATGATGATAATTACAAATATTTGATTCTTCTCTATAATCTGTATAAACTCTATCAAGTAGTGATGAGCCGTATTTGAGATACCAACAACAAACAATACTAAAAAAAATTTAATTAATCTGCCACCGATTTAACGTTTTTCATCATAATAATATTATGTTAAATCGAGTGTTAAATTCAATAATAAAATTTGAGTAGATAGTGTTGTCCAGTAGACTTTGTGCAGTACGGTCAGAGCTCTTGGACTTATAATAAGTCACTGATTTACACAGTGCCCTGGCAACTAAAACACAGGTGTTGTGAAATAATTATTGTATATTGAAATGTTATGCCGTTCGGCAGCAGCGCTAATGATCATAGTAGTCGAAGCGCATTTTGTTTTGTTTTGAAATAAGAAAAAAATTCCATAGTCAGTTGACTATGCAAAGAAAAAAAATAGATAAATAGAAAAGTTTTATATTTTCATCAGGGTGCTGTGTAATGTCAAAAAAACCTTAACTTGGTATCAGAGCGCGGTTTATCCGTTAGCGAGTCTCAGATAATAAAATGATATTTCAACCAATCGAGCGATACAGCGGCCATAACGTCTGATTCCCAATTGTGTAACGCAGTGCGGCGCCAAAGATTCCCACTGGGGCATTATTTTCAGTTTAACATCCCCGGCAGCTAGCTACTATATGGGGCAGGGACGCGTGTTCGTTGTTAGAGCAATACATGTGTACAAGTATTTTAAAATAAAGCCGAGTACAGACAACATATTATTATTATAGAATAGAATATATTTATTGCCCAATATAGCAGTGAGCAGGATTCGTACAAAAATTTAATAATTATAATTAATTGAATAAAATTCATTAACTGCTGAATATAAACATGTT
Organism: Mongoloraphidia duomilia; assembly: GCA_039654895.1. Taxonomy (NCBI): domain Eukaryota; kingdom Metazoa; phylum Arthropoda; class Insecta; order Raphidioptera; family Raphidiidae; genus Mongoloraphidia; species Mongoloraphidia duomilia. The sequence continues at coordinate 64,542,697 of CM077516.1, forward strand.
TTAATTTGAAGAGTCTTTAACTCTCTTTTAAATTTAGGGAAAGGAAGTGACTTCAGCTCAGCAGGAAGACTGTTGAAAAATTTTAAAGCTGAATATTCTGGGCTATTGCAAAAGAGACTTAAGTTTGGTTTAGAGAGTAAAATCAATTTTGCCAGTTAACTATTTGTTGACTGAATGCTTTAAGCTAGAGACTAAGTGAACAACTTAGTCTCACTTAGTCTCTAGCTTAAAGCATTCAATCAAAAAACAGTTAACTGGCAAAATTTTCCACAAAAAAAAAAAACTAATACCGAGTCAAAATTCTACTTTATAACATATATATTTTCTGTGTTTGTTAAAAAATTAATAAAATAAATTTTACACATCACAAAGACAATAATAAACAATGTTAATATGTATTTTTAATTATATGACAATTTTACAGTTACTGTTGACGGCATTTGGTGAGTTAATCTATAATTTTATATATTATTTTTTTAAGTAAGTTATCTTCTCCAAATTAATTTTATTTTACAATTATTGTTTATACAGAGCTCTGAAGATGTAAACATATTTTACGAAATGTTAGCCAATAAATGCATTAAAAACAGTATTTGCTTCTTAATTGGATCCTTAAGCCACATTCGAGTCATTTTATCATTAAACTGTAAAACTGACAGAAAAACAAAGGACTGATCTGCATACAAAATGTAGTTTTAAAATACCTAGAAAAGTGCTGTTTAGAAGGAAAAAAGATGTATCTACTGTTTTAAATAAATATCGTTTTAAACACTGAATAGTCATACTAAAGCAGCTTTGACGTCAGCGCGGTTAAGTGACGTAACATACTGTTTAAATAGCAGAGCAGCTTTCGCGCACTTTAATAAATTATTACGCTTCAACAAATCGTTCAACGTTTCTCAGATTTTAGAGGTTTGTTTAAATTGACGCTCTGCATATTAAAATATTTCCATGCAAGTACCCTATTATCTTTATAAAAAAATTGTGTAAACAAAAAATCAACGTTGGTTTAACTTAGTTTGATGTCACGTCGCGTACGTCGGGGATTGCCATGTTGTCTGAAGCAGCCTTAACTATCTAATCGATATTATCAACATCCCTACTGTCCCACTTTCATTATTTGAAATGTGTTCCACTGGGACATAACCATTTTAACAAGATATCTAAATATCTTTAAAAGTCGGATAACTGCACTACTTAAAGATAAAAAATTGGAAATTTTACGAAACTTAAACATTTTAAACTCATGGCTATTGGATATTTATATCAAAATTAAAAATTTGAAAATTATAAGTTAATCATTTATTTAAAATATTCAATATTAATTTAAATTTAAAATAGAATAGAATTATTTTATAACCATTATATAAAATAAAAATTAGTTCAATTACGAAATTGTAATAATTGTACAGTTTTTATTTAAATTTTTATTCAAATAAAATTCACATTTGAAAGAGTGAACATTAAATCATTTATTCTCACAAACTAAATAAAACAAGAAACGCAGCAATGGCTTTTTGCATGTACCTTTGACCACTTATACTATAAATTACCCAAGCCTTATCTTGTTTAATAGAAACAGGCGTAAGCAACATATCAGTACAATAGACGGTAATGCACATGCGTTGAAACACTATGCATTAATTTTGCAAATAAATCTAAAAACATGACATTCGAAAAAGCCTAATATCTTGCTCTGCCCTCCAAAAGTAAACCTAAGTATGTATAGAGTTAAAAGTTAATTAACTTGTAACTTCAAACTTAACTTGTCTGTCTGCAGTATCGTGGTTCCAATACGGATGAACCGATTTCAACGTGTATTTTTTTTTGTTTTTTTAAAGCTGATATTTTCGGCATGATTTTAGCCATGCTTTATGGAAATTGGTTCAACCGTTTCCAAGGTATTCAGCTCTCATCACAGTTTGTGTAGAAATCTCGATCACTATTACAGCTAGAATCAGTGTCGGACAGACTAGGGACGCTGTACGCTACAGCAGCCCGGGCCTCAGACCTGCGGGCCTCAACAAATATTTAAAAAAAATATGTGAGTTCAATAAGAGTTGGAAAGGAAGCTGTTCTTGTAGTGGGTAAGAACATGTTTTTTGCGGGCCCCTAAAAATATGCGCGTCCCTTAAAAAATGTTGTAAGTCCGTCCCTAGCTAGAAACTTCGAGTTTGAGCTCAAATATTTGATTAGTTAGTTTAAAAAGTATAAAATAGAAATTAATTTAAAAATTTAAAAAAGCTCCGAAGCAAAAAAGCAAACGTTTAAAAAGAAAGAAAGAATTATAATTAAACTGTATCTGGTCCGACGCATCGATTATTTGTCAAATAAACAAATAGTCGGTGCATCAGGGTAGATATAGTAGAAATTATAATTATTTTTTAGTTTTTAATGGTTTCCTTTTTAGCGTCGGGGTTATTTTAAATTTAATTTTTAAATAGTTCGGATTAGAGGCGTGTATACTGTATTACGTAAACTTTAATTATTCGATAAAAACTTCAAGCAAGAAAATTTAAAAATATAAAATTAAAAATCCTTTGTATGAAATAAGAAATATTACCACCCATTACTGTAAAAATCTGCCTCACATTTCAAGAAATATGAAAACCAGTTTTATGAATTAAATACTTGAACCGGAAAAAATAATTTTCTTTGTGTTTTGTTGAAAAATCCGTTCACAAAACAATAACGTGTTATTAAAATACGAACTGAAAATATAATACATACCTATATTTACAGCTTTCTGATACGACTTAAAAATTTGAATAGATAAAATCTCGTTCTATTTAAGTTGAAATAACTGCTTCCATATACACCAAGTTCACTGGCAAGGTACTACAAACATTTTTTTATTCATGAACAACGACGAATATTTAAAAAAACCGGCCAAGTGCGAGTCTGACTCGCGCACCGAGGGTTCCGTAAAATAATAAAAGTAAGAAGTTAGGTAGGGATAAAAAATTAACAGATTTATTTATTTAAGCTTGTTTTTAAAAAATCTTTATTCTTTAGTAAAATAAAAAAATATTAATTTATTAAAATTAATTCATTATTTAATTCTAATTATTATTTGCCAGGATTCATGTCACAACAACACACAATTTTAACTGGCTACCTTTTACCGTTTGTGAGATAGAGCCAATTGTGACAGACGGACGGACGGACGGACAGACACATCGTAGGCTTAGTGATAGGGTTCCGTTCGGAGGTACGAAACCCTAAAAGCTCATGCTCATTGGCGTAACTAGGGATTTTTTCCAGGGGAATTGCTTTTTCTTTAATTGAAATTAAATATCTATGTGGTGGTCGTATTTAAAATTTTTGACGCTTCAGCTACTAGGCTTAGTTCGAAAATGGAATATGGCGCTTGGCTCAAGTTTTGGTGCCCCCAAACGCCCAAACGGTCAGCATCCCGGGCGGCCGCCCAGCTCTTCCGCCATCCTAATTGTCTACTATATATAATTTTATGTTTGCTATTGTTATTACTTTCAAGTTTGTAATAATTTTAAGTCGACTTTCTTTATTCTTACGTCAGCACTCTGGAGCTATGTGCCGTAAATATTCTAGGGGGGGGCGTCAGCTTCCAGGGGGCCTGGCCCCCTTGCCCCCCCCTAGTTACGACAATGCTCATGCTTGTGAAACTTCGCACATATATTATGTTATTTTTCTACTTTGCTTGTCACAACGAGAAAAGATCAAAGTGCAAACAAAATCGCTTACATAACATAGGTACCTACCTACGTAAACATATATCGTATATGGGAATATAGTTCAGTTGCGAATTGTAATAGATTGAAACACTGTCACACGCACTTCTATCACTTATTTGAAAATTCTTAGAACTTTATTTTTCACAAAGAAGTAACTGACAAATTTCCAAGTTTTATTTTAAAATCTGTCAAAAACAGTAATCCACTTCACAAAAATTCAAATCATCTGCAACGATTAAAAGTAAGTATATTATGCTCCGAAAGTCGCAAAAAATACCAAAATAAAAGTTATAAGAAATAACGAAATAACGAACTAAAAGGTAACTGTATAACACAATAAAACACTAAAAACAATTTATGAATTCGATCACAAATTAGTAAATTAAACAAAAAAATGAAAAATAAAAAATCTTACAAAATAATATACTACTTAGGTAGGTATATTTAAGAGAAGGATCGCGCACAACTGTCGACAAAAGATAGTATTTTTAGCTAGGACGTGTTGTGACCTTTTACATCTTAGAAAATAATATAATAATTAGTATATAACTTAATAATAGTTACATAAGGAAAAAATAACTAGATGCATAATAGAATTTAGTAGACAAATAATAAAATGCGGGCAATAAAAATCAACAATAAAAATAATCAGTGTTCCGTATAAAAAAAGAAAAAACGGAACCTTAGTCTGTTTGTATGTCAGTCAATTTCTCAGGAACTATATGCGCTATCGTGGTCAATTCAAATACGATTTAGCGATTACTGTGTGATATTAATTGTGAATTCCGGTTCCGATGCCACTCTCCGTATTACAGAAATGTTATCCCGTATTCGATTCCGGAAGTTACCCCTGCACTCTAGATCTCAAATCCTTTCTTCTCATCTAAAAACGATTATGGTCCTCCCGACGTTATTTTTTAACTTCCCAGTACATTGGGAAGTTATTGTAATGGGTCCGAAAATCGAAATCAAAATGTTTAACAAATTTTTATGTTTCAAGGTCACTACACTATTTTTACACTATTTTTGAAAAGATGTCTGTGTATGTATGTGTTCTAAGACGAAATCTCGAGAATGAAAAATGATATCGACTATGTTAGCGTGCCAATCGACGCGTATTAACGTAAATATGATCTAAAAGAAATTTTTCAAAATCGGTCCAGCCGTTCTTTTTTCTTAACCAAATAGACTCCAAAAAAGTAGATTTTTCACAATATCTCGCGAATAAAAAATTATGTCGACTTCGTAAGGGTGTCAATCGAGGCGAGTTAACGTCATTTTGATCCGAAAGAAATTTTATCAAAATCGGCACAACCGTTTTTTTTGTTTAAAGAAAAAGACTGCTAAAAGTGGAATTTACACGAAATCTCGCGACTAAAAAATGATATCGACTTTGTTAGGGTGCAAATAGAAGCATATCATCAACAAAACCCGAAAGAAATTTTATCAAAATCGATCAATTCGTTTGTTTAAATAAAACAACTCGAAAAAAGTAGATTTTATACGAAATCTTGCTCAAAAAAATATTATAAACTTAACGTCATTATGATCCGACATAAATTTTATAAAAATCGGTCCAGCCGTTTTTTTATTTATTGTTAAAAATAAATAATAATTATGTTTTAATGATTAAAGTGATTACTTTTAGTTTTCTGTGTAATTTCTAATTTAATTATTAATATTCAATATTCATCAAACTGGGAAGTTCGTCGTGTGAACCTCAAGGGTCGCACTTGTGAATCCCAATTAAGAGTAACTTTAGTCCTAATAAACGACCCTCTTCACGGCTTGTTAAGCTAAAGGGTTCGGGTAAACGCCAAATGAAGGACCAAGAATGACACTACAGATACCTCACGCAAAAAATTGAAAACAAAAATTTCTGGAAAATGTTACAACTTTTTAAAAATTACGTAACTTTTACAGGTAGCCAAAGCTTATTTTCAAAAAATTCGCCTGCGGGATCTGTAGTGTGATTCTTGGTCCTTTATTTGGCGTTTACACGAACCCTTTAGCTTTAAAAATAGCGTCGGGAGAGCTATAACTGTTTTTAGGCAAGGGGAAAGGATTTGAGATGAAGATTGAAAAGTGCAGTAGGCGACTACTGGTATTGAATACCCGAGTTTGGAAGGCCTAGCCCTAGTAGGAAGGTATTTATTCATTTAATGTAAATAAAGAGGTTGATGGCAAAGTTACAGGAAAACTACAGCGAATGATAATGTATGGAACGGGGAAACGTATTTCTAGACTGATTTATAATATGCAAAGAAGTAACTGAAATGCTATATGCTGAACAATAACGTCACATGTTAGTTTTAACAGCAAGTATCGGTTCAGAATGATAAATTATAGCTGCTAAGCACACGCCACGCAATTATTACGAAGATAATATATGTGTATGCCGGCAATGCACTAGCGTTTCGAACCATGGTTGAGCGTTAGCTACATACTGGGTGTTAAGAAATTCCAGCAAATTGGGCGACGGGATCAAAACTTTTCATAAAAAAATTCGACTGATGACCAGTTCTATACTTCCCACCTAGTAAATATTTGCAAAAAATAAACACTTTTTTTTTTATTCTTTGACTAGGCCCAAATAACCTTAGCTGTTGGTGGTCTTTAAAACACAATTTAATTTTTATTCTTTGAAAAAAGCATGGCCCTCTTTTTTGTTTGGTGATCTACTGATGGCTAACATAATATAGCAAAAATCATGGTTACCTTGATTTACGTACAATTTTTATTTTTTTTAGTAAAATATTTTTTTTCTCGAAAACTATACATTTTAGAGAAAAAAAATATTTACATTTTTTTCATATTATAACATCTAGAATTCATTTATATTTTTTTTTACCTATGTTAATACGTGACATTGAGGACGTTTTTTTGAATATCTCAGGATCCACTGAACCGATTTGACTCAAAATCTAATCAGATCTAAGTTAAAGGCTGATAAACACATGATAGAACAATCGGCATGCCCGTATGTTGTTCCGTTCTTAAGATATCGAAGGCGAAAAATTGACCACACACATACACACACACACACACACACACACACACACACATACACACACACACACACACACACACACACACACACACACATACAGACATCAGTCAGAAAATGACCTTAAACGATTGCTAGGGTCTCAAAACGTGAAAATCTGTTAAAATCTCGAAATGTTTTTTTCGGACTAAATCCATTACTTCCCTACCATAGTAGAGGTGGGAAGTAAAAAACACCTTTAAAAAAACACTAAAAAGGGGAAAATAATAAATTTTGAGGTCGGCAACAATTTAATTAGGTAGATACTGAAACTTTTTATATAGTATCTTCTTTTGTTAAATTGGCGCCGACCTGGAAATTTTATTATTCCTCTTTTTAGTGGAAGGCGGTTTTTTTTATAGAAAGTCTTTTTATTTTTTTACTTTTTAATGGCTGCAATACGTAGTAATTTTGTATGACGTCACTTTTCAAAATTGTTTTGTATATTGCAAAATAAATCTATCTATCTATCTATCTATCTATCAACTGACTTCTGTCTTGATTACTATAAATTTTAAAAAAACGAACTACTGAACCGGTTTAAATACTGAAATATTCCACACGTAAGAACCGTCCTCGGGAATAGTTCATTCGATTAGTACAAACCGCATGAAAATATGATCAACTATTCTCAATATAGTAGTTAAAGCTCCCATCGTATAAAAAAGTATACCCCATAGAACACCTCAAATTTGAAAAGAGAAAATGGTTGGAAAACATTAAAAAAACATGTTACGCCCGCCAGACAAGTAAAGATTTGTTAGTTGCTATTTTTAATAATTTTTTTAAATTAGTTAAATAAAATTAAATTTACTTTTTTAAAACACTTGCTTGAAATTTATACGATTTATGATATAATGTATCATTTTTGAAAAATTTGTCTGGTTGACAATTTGTGTTATTTTAACATCTGACAGACCTTTCGTTATAAATGATTTTTTTCATGATAGTGCACTTCATAACACCTCCTTGGTTTTTGTTTTAAAATAAAGTCTGAGATCTCCCCTATTTATTAAAATTTGTCTGACTCTGGCTGGAAATGTTTGTTAATTACCTTGTCAGACTTATTTTGAATGTGAAGCATCCATACATGAGTTTGTCATCAAAAATAACATTTTTTTGATAAAAATCCTATTTTAATATATAAAAGGGATCAAACACTTTAAATTAGAATTAAAATAAAAATTTCTTTGTTGGCAACGGTAATACCACATTTTTTAACTAAAAAACGTGGTCTCGGCGCTTTAAAAATAAGTCATAGTAAAAAACATTTTTTCGCTGACAGACCAATTTTTATGAAAAGAGATCGTAAACTTCATTTCAAAAAAAATTGTGATGGTGTTTTGTCGCGGAGAGGGAGAAGGAGGGAGAAGGAGGGAGAAAAAAAGGGAGAGGGGGAGGGAGAGGGAGTGAGATTAGGGATCATAGGCGCCCGACATTAATTAAGAAAGAAAATCGTTTTCATTTCCAAACACCCTGTATAAGAAAATGAATGTTACGCGCGCCAATTCGACTTCAATTACCAATGCTTTTGAATTCCGCATTCGCGATACACAAATAGTACCCGACGATAATGGGTTCTTAACTCCCACTTCTGTTTGTACAATATATACTATACAGTCGAATTCAGTAGCTCACGTCACGCGAGGGATAAACATTAACTATTCGTTCCGTAATAAAAACAGTAGGTACACCTATTTAAAATTAAATTACATTAAATTGTTGCTAACGTAAGAGAGTTGCGTCTTAAGCCCCTCCCAATATATATTGTAGTGAACTAGTTAATTGCTTTATACTCTTTACAATCTAAGTTTTCATAAGGGATACATTTTGAACAAAATGACACCTACATCACTTCATTTTGTTTGCTAATAAATCAAAAATAAATTTTGAAACATAATATACAGGGTATTGAAAAAAGAGGGTAAAATATTTTAGAGACATATACATATAGTATGATCCAAAATAAGTCAAAAAATTTTAATAAACATAGGTCTGCAAACCAACCATTAGTGAAATATTTCCACTTATGTATATGCAATAGCGTAAGTTACTTATCGTCATTAAAAGAAACATGCTTTTTAAATTTAATTTGGTTTATTTTATTTTTATTTTATCTATGCTGCAGAAGATGTTCAAAATGCCCACCTTCCATGTCGTAAGAAATTCAGCATGTTTAGATCTGGCAACCTGGGAGGCCATGGAACCGGTTAGTCACGTCCTATCCTTCTTCCCTCGTAATCTGCGTTTAAGGATTCCCGAACAGCCAATGCAAAATGGGGAGGAGCACCATCCTGCATGAACCAAAACTCACGTCTCACGTTCAATGGCACTTCTTCAAGTATAATAATAATAATAAGTTATTACACACATAAGTAAGAATATTTCACTAACGGTTCGTTTGTGGTCCTATATGTTTATTAAAATTTTTCGACTTATTTTGGGTCATACTATATGCCCCTAAAATATTTTACCCTATTTTTTCAACACCCTGTATAAGTACCTATAATATATATTATATTACACAGGGTGCTGAATTGCTTTGCGGGTATTAGAGATTTTACATGTAAAATAATGTTTATGAATTTTCCTGCTTCCTTAATTATTTTAGGAAAAATATCTTCGAATAAAAGTTTTAGAACATAAAATTCTGCATCTAAATCATTAAACAAAATTAATTTTGCATGCTTTGTAACGGCAGAAATTTGATATGAAAATGTCAAAATTACCTCAAAAACTGCAGATAGCGATAGCCATGGGACTTGAACAAAATGATTAGAAATTATTCTGACAGCTAAAACGTCATCATTTTGTTCAAGTTCCATGACTATCGCTATCTGTTTTTAAGGTAATTTTGACATTTTCATATCAAATTTCTGCCGTTACAAAGCATGCAAAATTAATTTTGTTTACTGATATAGATGCAGAATTGTATGTTCTAAAACTTTTATTCGAAGATATTTTTCCTAAAATAAAATTAGGGTAGCAGAAAATCGCAAAATTTGATTTTACGGGTTAAATCCCTATTACCCGCAAAGCAATTCAGCACCCTGTATATACAGGTGTCCCAGACGACGTTGGCTAACATGATCTTTTAAAATTAATAAATTCAATGCATCGTTCAATGTTTCTAAAAATTTTACGTTTTGTTCAAGTTGGTGTATATTTTCGTTTTGCATAATAAAAATTGGATGACAAATGCCTTGCCCTAATAACTATTTATATAAAATTCCGAAAGATAAAACACGGCACTGAATTATTTAGATTCGAGTCACCTTATAGTCGCATACAAGACATTCTAAATGTGAATTAATGATCGCCAATTCACACTTAAATGAGGTTTTAGATTGCTTCATCAAATAATCTATTATATACACAATACATGTACATACTGCACACTCGATGTATAAATCGGTAGTCAAAAAGCAAAACGGCTTATGTCGAATTTTTAATAGTTTTTCCTTACTATAAAATTTTTGCTGCGGTGAAAAGTCACGGAAATGTGCCGTGGAAATCTCGCTTGCCGCGGGTATAGACACAATACTATAAAAAGAAACCCCCTTCAAAAAAGCCACTACTGTGCCGTGCGCATACCTATATTATACTATAGCAAACTCGTTTGTTATAATAACACGCGTTCTCGATATGAATTTGTCAAAATTATATTTTCTTACTTTAATAAAATAATAAAACACAATAAATTCAGTTGAACAAAATATCAATGAAATAAGTGTTCTCAATATTAAATGTTGATTAATTCTGAATCAATTTTTTTGTTGTTATCCAAAACAAACTTCAATTTTATAGCGTAACTAAGAAAATATAATTTTGACAAATTCATATCGAGAACGCGTGTTATTATAACAAACGAGTTTGCTATAATACCTAAATTTTGTAATAAAAATAAAAATTATCCTATTTTTTAACATCTATTCTTCTATTTATTGTCTCCTGCCAATTTTAAGAAAAAATCTGCACGAAGCACCTAATATAAATAAGCATAATCTTCAACAATTTTTGTACTTGATTTAAACTAAATTCTAGCTGACGTCATTCCCGCGCTTACGCTGATTGGTCAGATGGAACGAGGCAACCTGTACTCTAATAACCTTGAGAAGGTCATGAATTAATGTTGCGTTCTACAGTTTCCATAGTTACGCATCATGTATTTGTGTTGTAAAACAGATTATTGCATTTTTAACTGTCAAAATAGGCATTAAATGCATGGTAAGTACCCGAGCGAAGCCAAACCAGGCAGCTATTACAATATAAATATAAAAAAAACATGATGCAGTAGCATCTCTTTAAGTCAGCGCTTCTAGTCTTTCCCTTTCTGCGCCTTACTGTTTTCAACCGTTACAAGCTTCCACCAGTCAACGCCATCATGGGACTGCGGTAATCGCCAATGACCTCACAGACACAGTATCTTTGGTTTGGATTAAGAAAAAATAAAAAAGAAATCTACTGCGATCTATAGTACTGCATAAATAATTTTTTTTTAAATCTATGAAGCTATTTAATCATGGTATGTTCGTCAATTTCAAACCCCAATAGGGTATAATATGCATTTTTATCTCATTTTTTACTTCAATTTAAACACAACTTTATAGTCCGTATAAAAAGGTACACCTCAAATTTATAAGTTGAAAATGGTTGGAAAACATGTTATGCCCGATAGACATGTAAACATTTGTTAATAGCTATTTTTAATGAATTTTTGAAATTAGCTAAAAAATATGAATTTTCTTTTCAACACACCTGCTTGAAATTTGCATAATAATTTTATGGAAAATATTGTATCCTTTTTGAAAAAATTTGTCTGGCTGACAACTTTTGTTTATTAACATCTGACAGACCTGTTGTTACGAATGACTTTTTTTCATTACACTTCATAACACCTCCTTGGTTTTTGTTATAAAATGAAGTTTGAGATCTTCCCTACGTATTAAAACGCGTCTGCCTGGACATTTTTGTTAATTAACATCGGACAGACTTTTCCTTACAAATTATTATTTTTAATAAAAGTACATTTCATACCACCTTGTTGTTTTTGTTTTTTAAATTAAGTTTGAGATTTAAAACTTGTCTGGCGAGACGTTTTTGCTAATTGATACCTAAAATATTTTTTTATCATTTAAAATTAAAATAATACAATATTTACCATAAATTGTGTAAATTTCAACCAGGTGTTTCAAGTACTAATTTCAAAAACTCATTAAAAATAGCTATTAAAAAATTTTTACCTGTCTGTCGGGCATATCATGTTTTCCAACCATTTTCAACTTAAAGTGTTCTATAGAGGTGGTACAAACTGTTATTTTTTAATAACAGTTCCGTTCCGCTTACGGAACAGTTCCAAAAACCTGTTACTTTTTAACAGTTTCAACGTTGGAACCCTTGACATTCTCGGAATAGCTTGTAACATGCAACGTATAAAAATTTGAAATTATGAAGTGTATATTATTTGTATTTTTTCATGAATTAATTCTATTATTCAAGTTTAATAATTTAAGGTACCTAATTATTAAAAAAAACAAAATAAATTTGTCGACAATATATTAAAAATATACTTTTACAGAAAATCAATAGCGAAAAATGGATTTTACCATTAAATAAAAAGCGTTTTTTAATAAGGCGCGATGTCGTGTGCGACGCATGTTAATGTGATGGTGTGATACTAAAATCGACTTTACGTACAATGTACGGCTAGCCGTGGGTGACAAGCAAAACTGTTGGAGTTTGCAACGTAGGTACAAATGTACAATTGACAACGGGAACGGAGAATGTTTCTTTTATGCAGAAGAACGCCCGTTTTGTTACTCGGAACAGTCGAAGCATTGGAACAGCCCGAACAGGTATTTTATTAAACCGACAACTGTTCCAATCTGTTCCTCGTTCGAAACTGTTCCAAAATAACTGTTCCTAGTATTTTGTATCATCTCTAGTGTTCTATGGGTACCTTCTTATAAGATGGGAGCTTGGACTATTAAAATCTGGGAAACATTGAACGATTCGTTGAAATGGAATAATTTATTGATTTATGAATAAATTTCTAAAAATCAAAAACAGTGTGTGACGTCAAAGTATATAATCTCTGTTTTTTACGTCCATCACTTATTATATTAATTTAATAAATTATTGGGTAATAAGGACCAGTTAAATGTATAAATTATTTATTCTTTGCCAACGTTTCGTTGCGAATTTGCAACTTCTTCAGGGCTCTACAACAGTGAAGTACATACATAATTAATCTTTGAATTATAAAAGAAAACATTTTTTTAACCTTTAAAAATTTCTTACCAAATGGTCAATATTATACATTAATTGTCAAAATTTCTTGTTACTTATACTTGATGGTGAAAAATACATAATATATAATTGCCACATAATTCGATTATATTTCTTGTTACTTATTTTAAAACGGTATTGATTATTATACTGATATTGTGAAATCCGCGATCAAAATGACATTTCTATTTGTGAAAGAACTTATTTAAGTTGATGTAAAAGGTAAAACGCATCTAAGCCTTGTCTATGATATACATTACATTTTTAATTTATCCTGCCATCTATCATCAAAAGTTCAAAAGGTTATTAAAAGTATATTTATTTTATGTAGTTCTCTTTATATTTATGTAATAAAAAATTATATACCGCACTGAGTTTCTGTGTATCTGTTCTAAAGTTCACTGTATTTTTTAACGAAATATGCACCATTTCACTAATAATTCTTTTTAAATACACTGATTCAAAATCCACTATTCGCGTATTTTCAAACTCAAATTGATGTTCCAAGTCGAAATGATGACAAGCTAAAGCTGTCTTTTCTTTTTTCAAAAAATTTGATATTTTGCAGTCTGAAATATGTTGTGTTAATCTTTTTTTTAAATATTGCGATGTTTGGCCAATATATGATTGTCCACAAGAACATGGTATCTCGTATACTACACATGATTTATTAATATTTTCTACCTTGTCTTTTAGTTTGGTGTATATTGAGCCGACTGTTAAGATATTATAGAAAGCTAGTTTAGAGTTTGTATCTCTTAGACATCTGTCAATTTTATATGATATGTCTTCAATGAAAGGAAATTTAAAGAATTTCCTCTCTTTTTTATCTATATTAGTATTATTATCTCCATTTGCCGAATTCGTTTTTGTATTATTTATTTTGTTTTTCTCAAAGAATAATTTAAATGTCTTATTGATGAAAAATTCAGGATAATTGTTGTTTTTTAGTTTTCGCCTAATTTTTTAATAAAAAAAGATCATAGATGAGTTATTACAATCTGAAATTATCAATAAAGAAGATAGTAAATATATGAAAACACATAATGCAATCATCCCTAAAATCTATGGCTTACGGAAAGTACACAAACAAAGTTGCTCATTAAGACCGGTTGTAAGTTGTTTAGGTTCACCGAGTTATAAAATAGCAGGTTTTTTACATCAATTGCTATATCCAGTTACAAAAACATACAAATGGAATGTAAAAAACTCTTTTGAACTTAAAAACATTTTAAATAAAATAGTTGTTCCAAAAAACTACGTACTAATATCACTAGACGTAGTATCGTTATTTACAAACATCCCCAAAGATTTAGTAATTAATATTATAAATGAAGAATGGAATCAAATATCACAGTTAGTAAAGATACCTAAACAAATACTTATAAAAATAACACTATATGTTTTTGAATCGAGTTACTTCACTTTTCAAAATAAAGTTTACATTCAATTAGACGGCACAAGTATGGGCAATCCCGCAAGCCCGACAATAGCAAATATGGTAATGAATTATGTCATTAAAAATTCGACTGATGACCAGTCCTATACTTCCCACCTAGTAAATATTTGCAAAAAATAAACACTCTTTTTTTTATTCTTTGACTAGGCCCAAATAACCTTAGCTGTTGGTGGTCTTTAAAACACAATTTAATTTTTATTCTTTGAAAAAAGCATGGCCCTCTTTTTTGTTTGGTGATCTATTGATGGCTAGCTTAATATAGCAAAAATCATGGTTACCTTGATTTACGTACAATTTTTATTTTTTTTAGTAAAATATTTTTTTTCTCGAAAACTATACATTTTAGAGAAAAAAAATATTTACATTTTTTTCATATTATAACATCTAGAATTCATTTATATTTTTTTTTACCTATGTTAATACGTGACATTGAGGACGTTTTTTTGAATATCTCAGGATCCACTGAACCGATTTGACTCAAAATCTAATCAGATCTAAGTTAAAGGCTGATAAACACAATAGAACAATCGGCATGCCCGTATGTTGTTCCGTTCTTAAGATATCGAAGGCGAAAAATTGACCACATACACACACACACACATACACACATACACACATACACACACACATACAGACATCAGTCAGAAAATGATCTTAAACGATTGCTAGGGTCTCAAAACGTGAAAATCTGTTAAAATCTCGAAATATTGTTTTCGGACTGAATCCATTACTTCCCTACCATAGTAGAGGTGGGAAGTAAAAAAGCCATAGGTTTGTTTAATTTTGATATACCTCTAATTAGTCTATACGTAGACGATTTGCTATTCCTGGTACCTAAAAACATGGAAGAAAAATTCATGGATGGATTTAATAGCATCAATGTTCGAATTCAATTTACTATGGAGTGTGAAAAAGAAAATACCTTGCCATTTTTAGATATGAAAATTATAAGAACAGCAAATAAACTAAAAACAGACTGGTATGAAAAACCAACAAGTGCTGGAAGAGTACTAAATTTTAGATCGAACCACCCTACGGTACACAAAATAGGAATGATACATGGACTATTACATCGGGCTATAAATTTAAGTGATACTACATTTCATGAAGCTAATATGGAAAAAATTAGGCGAAAACTAAAAAACAACAATTATCCTGAATTTTTCATCAATAAGACATTTAAATTATTCTTTGAGAAAAACAAAATAAATAATACAAAAACGAATTCGGCAAATGGAGATAATAATACTAATATAGATAAAAAAGAGAGGAAATTCTTTAAATTTCCTTTCATTGAAGACATATCATATAAAATTGACAGATGTCTAAGAGATACAAACTCTAAACTAGCTTTCTATAATATCTTAACAGTCGGCTCAATATACACCAAACTAAAAGACAAGGTAGAAAATATTAATAAATCATGTGTAGTATACGAGATACCATGTTCTTGTGGACAATCATATATTGGCCAAACATCGCAATATTTAAAAAAAAGATTAACACAACATATTTCAGACTGAAAAATATCAAATTTTTTGAAAAAAGAAAAGACAGCTTTAGCTTGTCATCATTTCGACTTGGAACATCAATTTGAGTTTGAAAATACGCGAATAGTGGATTTTGAATCAGTGTATTTAAAAAGAATTATTAGTGAAATGGTGCATATTTCGTTAAAAAATACAGTGAACTTTAGAACAGATACACAGAAACTCAGTGCGGTATATAATTTTTTATTACATAAATATAAAGAGAACTACATAAAATAAATATACTTTTAATAACCTTTTGAACTTTTGATGATAGATGGCAGGATAAATTAAAAATGTAATGTATATCATAGACAAGGCTTAGATGCGTTTTACCTTTTACATCAACTTAAATAAGTTCTTTCACAAATAGAAATGTCATTTTGATCGCGGATTTCACAATATCAGTATAATAATCAATACCGTTTTAAAATAAGTAACAAGAAATATAATCGAATTATGTGGCAATTATATATTATGTATTTTTCACCATCAAGTATAAGTAACAAGAAATTTTGACAATTAATGTATAATATTGACCATTTGGTAAGAAATTTTTAAAGGTTAAAAAAATGTTTTCTTTTATAATTCAAAGATTAATTATGTATGTACTTCACTGTTGTAGAGCCCTGAAGAAGTTGCAAATTCGCAACGAAACGTTGGCAAAGAATAAATAATTTATACATTTAACTGGTCCTTATTACCCAATAATTTATTAAATTAAAGTATATAATATGTG
Organism: Mongoloraphidia duomilia; assembly: GCA_039654895.1. Taxonomy (NCBI): domain Eukaryota; kingdom Metazoa; phylum Arthropoda; class Insecta; order Raphidioptera; family Raphidiidae; genus Mongoloraphidia; species Mongoloraphidia duomilia. Next base: position 64,559,471 of record CM077516.1, read on the forward strand.
AAGGGTCCGTTTCCATAGAAATATAGCTTAAATTGTTTACATAAGTACAAAACAGTATTTCTCAACAATTTATTTCTTGGTTTTTAAGTATTAGTAGATAAAAAAACACAAGTCCTCTATACTTTCATATATTATCATGGGGCTTACATAGGTATATATTTCAAAACTTATTTTTGAGCTTATTTGAAATCACAATAAAGTAATTGATGTGTCATTTTGTTCAGAATTTATTGCTTTATATAACGAAAAATACCATTTTCATGCACATAACCTATTGGTAAAAATACACATCAAGCAATTTCTTTGACCGACCCTAGTTTATTTTTTAATTAGTATGGAAACATTAATGATTTTTATACTAAAAGTTTTTTTTCATTTTTTGGCAACGCTTCGGCTTCATAAATCAATCGAGAAATAGCTCGATGATTTGATCTATTTCGGATTTAGAGTCTATGTGTTTTGATAACAAGAGATTTGAATCAGTACAAAAAGAATCAGTTCCATATTATAGTAATTGGCAATACATGTAAAATTTAAAAGATAAATTCAGTTCGCTGTACCGCTAAAAATTTATAAACCACTTACTAAAAACTACTTTTTGAAAGAGTAAATACGTAATCACAACTTGAATGATAAATTCATTTCATTTAATGTATGAATCCATTCAATAATAAGAATCGGTCCTTGGAAGGTTAAACACTTGGTACAAAGTAGAGACTTGAATGCTGACAGACTCATGTTGCAATAAAGCGAGACGAAAGCGATACAAGAGGTAGTATTAAGGGCGTTGATAGAGTCGCGTCTCACCCATGTGCTCACCCCCATCCCAACTTCCAAACACACACTAATCGCCCCTCACTCGTGTCCCAACTGCCAGAGCACGCTGTATAGGCTGTTTCGAACGAAGTGAATGTGAAAGAGAGAGAGAGAGAAAGAAGGAGAGAGAGATTGTAGTTCATAGACGCTCAACAACTGAGCTCAGTAGCGTCTATAACCCTTTATTTGGCACATTTTTTTTAATGTTAAATGTTGGTTCCTCTTTTCACACCCCTCTCCCTCCCTCAAATAAGGGTAGTCCGATGATAAACGAAAATCGAAAAATGCGATTTTCTCGAAAACGACTCTATTGATTTTGTTTATATTTCATAAATCCGTCATTAAATGACCCTACAATATGCCACCATTCAATTTTCTGGGAAAAATATAGAAATATGGTAATTTACCGTTCTGCGGTCGATGTGAACGAGAAAGTCAGTTCGGTGGAGCGGTATATCATAACGGTCTGGTCCGGTTTCGCCCGGGTGCTATGAATTTATGATTTATTATACATTACCCACTCGCTTCGCTCCAGTTGTTATAATCTATGTCTTAAAGCAAAGTATCACCTATCGAACATTAAAAAAAATAATTAAATCGGTTGAGTAATTCCTGAGATTATCTTCAATTTTCACCCGGGCGAAGCCAAGCCAGCTAGTTATTATAACCTATGTTTATCTTTATTGATGGAAGCTACCCGTGTGCAAAAATTCACAGAGATTGGTTGAGTAAATGAGGCGTGAAAACGGAACGAACAAACAAACTCACTTTCACATTTATATAATGCAAGCGGTCCCCGTCCGGCTTCGCCCGGATTCTATGAATTTATGATTTATGATCTCCCTGCGAAGCGAAGTCGGGCTGGTGGTGTTTATAATATTAGTAGGATTCCGCCTATACGCTAAAATGCAAAAGAATTTCAGAGTTAGCTTTGTTACTATCCCACAGGAATTATCCCCCCCGCGCGAAATGTATCAAAATAAAATATAGTCTATATCACTCAGGGATAGTGTACCTTTCTATTAGTGAATTAATTTTTAGAATCGGTCCAATCCCCCCCCCCCCTTGCGAGAAATTCTCTCCCTGTGAAGCGAAGTCGCCTGTCGTTGTTCTCGCTTCGCGTACTTGCCTACAGTTTATAATATTAGTACCTAGATATAGTATATTAGTATAGATAGTCAAAAAATCCTACACCCCCGTTTTACCCCCTTTGAGATTGAATTTAAAAAAAACTCGAATAGTTTATTACCTTCCTTAATAAACGGGCTATCTAACAACAGAAAACCATATCACACTGGTAGTTCCTGAGATTAGCGCGTTCAAACCATAGACATAGAAATCTAGGGACGTAGTACAAGCGTGTGGAGTGGTTGTTGTTAAGGGAGGGCGGTGAGGAAGCAAGTGTGCCCACATTCTATAGGTCGCTTCAGTTGCGCAAGCGCTGTACGAGCAATAGAACGTGGGCACATGCATAGAATGGACATGTCTATAAGAGAGGCATGCACCCTCCCCTGAATGGCTTCCCCCCTTGCCTAAAGTGGCACTTTATATTAAATCCTTAGATTTCTATATCTATGGTTCAAACACACAAACTCTCCAGCTTTATAATATTAGTATAGATTAATTAGTTAGGAGCGTTGCAGAGTTGGTACTGTACCACACCTGAACATCGTGATTCATGTTCGACACGACAAACGAAATTTATTTATTAACGTTCATTTAAAACGTTTTTTTCAACCAACCTGTATAGTGTATCAGTGTTACATAGCTTGGGGGTGGGGGTTGTTATAGTGCACAAAAGGCAGACACATTCATTCAACCGTGCAGCTCTCGTACTTCAAGAGGACTGTTTCAATTTACTTTATCTAAACACATCCATTTCTTCACTCTCTCATCGCCAGTGGCTCACGTTGCACACTATACTTTGTATCGTTCATTATAACTCCCCCTCTCCCTAACGCAACGGCGCTGAGTTGTCAGACTATCATATCCATATTCCAAAAATAAGCAAAAACGCAGTTAGAGTGAACTCGCTTAGTATAAAATGACGGGGAATTTATGTTGCCAGCTCTTAGTCTATAACTGATCTACATTTCACAAATAAAACAATGTTAAATAAATTGTCTCAGATCAGTTGTAATTAAAAACGTGAACATTAAATCGACATTGACAGAATCAATTTGAAGTTTGTTCATTTGTTTTTCTCATATTACCTACACATACCTATACATATGCGGGAAAACTCATTCAGAAAACTTTTTAAAAAAACATACAAATCCTATCCGCATAACAAACAATTATAAATTTTACAGCTAACATGTAAAATTGAATGCTAAATTTTTTGTTTATTATTTATATAGACATGTAATTTTAATTTTTTGTTTGGGTTGTATATTCATATTTTTCTTTATACAGCAGACATTGCCCAGGTTTAGAGCGTTAAAAATAATAATCAATCCAGTTTTTCCCGGGTAGATTTTGACTTGGCACCGAAATAATCAAGAGCGACAAATTTCTGATAATATTATATCAGATTACTTACTGTTTCTCTTATAGGTACATCATAATATTATAATAGTAGATTGTATATCTAGTGTCGTAATAAGGTATATTACGCACGAGTAGTGCCTTGCTAAAACGAGCGCAGCGAGTTTTAGCATACACACGAGTGATAATAAATCACCCAATAAACATTTCTGGTTACTAATTGTAGTAACGCTTAAGTTATATAATGGGTTTATAATAGCATTGCTTAAAACCAACGTTTTATAACTGTTATATTGCAGACGCCTTGATTACCTTCTAAAATGGTTACCAAAAGATATATAAGTTTAGTGTTGTAAAAGTTTACGTTACCTTCTTATATTACTAGAAGTAACGAGAGCTTAAAGTTTTATAAAGAAGTTGTATAACAGTTGCAATCACTTCGTTATATAACTGTACTTATATTGTAGTGTTCATCGCTACCACTATAAATTTCAAGTTATATAACGGTAGCGTTGACAACAATTATAAAACCTACATTGATTAGTGCGCTTACAAAACCTTTACACAACTTTAGGTAATCATACCCTTAGGTTAACGTCTTTTATTGCTCACGAGATATGTATGGTATTTTTTGGCATACCTCCTATAAAATAGCTAGGTTTTACTTCATTTTCAGTAAATTTTGACACCATATAGGTATAAGTAGGTGTGTGGGAAAGTGACATTTCCGCACACTTGTGAGGAAAAGTGTGCGCGACACACCGGCCTGTTACACATGTAAAGTATAGCTGTTAGATAGTGGGTATGACAAAAAATTCTAACGAGAAGAGCTCTAAATTCACAAATATGTAGTTGCCTATAATTAGCAAATTACTGTTACCAAACACCCTTTGTTGACGTGACGTTACAGTGCAATATCAGAAAATTTTATTTAAACAAATGCGGAATTATTTCATCAAAAGAGACACAGAAATATATTTTTAACTTCCCACTGGAAGTTATTGTATTGTATAACAAATTTTTATGTTTCAAGGTCATTACACTATTTTTAGAAAGATGCCTGTGTCTGTGTATGTGTGGTGTGTACGTACGTACGTATGTGTCCATTTCTTTCTAAGACGAAATCTTGAGAATGAAAAATGATATCGATTACGTTATAGGGTGCCAATCGACGCGTATTAACGTAAATATGATCTGAAAGAAATTTTTTCAAAATCGGTTCAGCCGTTCTTTTTTCTTAACCAAATAGACACCAAAAATGTAGATTTTACACAATATCTCGCGAATAAAAAATTAAATCGACTTCGTAAGGGCGTCAATCGAGGCGTGTTAACGTCTGCATTTTGATCCGACATAAATTTTGTAAAAATCGGTTCAGCAGTTTTTTTTTTTTAATTATTGTTAAAAATAATTAATAATTATGTTTTAATGATTAAAATGATCACTTTTATGTGTAATATCTAATTTAATTACTATTATTAAATATTTATCAAACTGGGAAGTTCGTCGTGTAGACCTCAAGGGTCGCACTTTAGTCCTAATAAATGACCCACCTCACGGCTTGTTGCTCTCTTTGTGGGCTTCACTCACTGCACATTGAGTAAATGGACAAACCGTGGTATATATTTTAACGTATATGATTTCAACGTACGCCACTGTCTGCAACAGTACAGATCGGGGGTTGATATACGTTAAGGTGTATCAATGTGTCTATGTTCAGTTTTATCTATCTGCGCCGGCCCAAAACAAGTACTGCGTCTAATCCACGCTGAACAATCGTATTTAAACCCTTGCACAATCAATGAAATAGGAAATATGGCAACACTGGCAATAATATTAATTATCGAACGAATAAAAGCATTGAATACCTACAAATACCCCCTGCACTTTTTAACCCAAATCCATTCACCTCACTTAAAAACGGTTATGGCTCTCCTGGCGCTATTTTTAAAGTTAAAGGGTACGGGTAAACGCCAAATGAAGAACCAAGAATCACCCTACAGATCCTTCAGGAGAAAAATTGAAAAAAAAATTCCTAAAAAACCTAAAACTTAAAAAAAAATTACGTAATCTTTCACACAGCCAAAACATTTTTTCAAAAAATTCGCCCGTAGGATCTGTAGTGTGTTTCTTGGTCTTTCACTTGGCGTTTATCCGAACCCTTTAGCTTTAAAAATAGCGTCGGGAGAGCCACAACCGTTTTTTAAGAGGGGAAAAGAGTTGAGATGAAGAGTGTAAAAGTTATTTTGCAGGTATCCAATGCTCTTAAGGCGAGTTTACACGTGCGTGATTCACGCTTTCGTGGTTCACTCTTTTTTGACGAGAAGTGTAAATAGATTTTCGTATAGTACGATTGTGTCACGAACAGCCCCACGCCACCCCACAATTGAAAGACATGTTTAATATTTCACACTTGTGGAAAGATCAATAGTCAAGAAAACGCATTGATATTTACTTGTTTTGGTTTTTTGTATACGTTGTAAGAGATTAATGATCCTCAGATATCCTTAATAAATTTTTAAAGTCCTCCGAATATGAAGAAAAAAATTCTACTTGAACTAATGCTGAAGCTCTAGTAACATTTCTGTTCAAAATCCACTGTCCCTGGCCTACCATCTTTATCCTTTTTCGTTTTCTTTTTAAGGTGAAACTTTCCTAGTCTCGTTTTTTTTCGTTCAGTTACGCATGGCGAGTGTCACGTCACGTCGTGTCCACGTCCAATCGAAGCGATCAACTAGACCAGTATACTTATGAAAAAAGCAGCGAGTTATGTTCTTAACTATATATTGTACGACTGCATAAAAGTGTGATGGTAGTCGACCAGACCCGTACCTACTAATTGAAAAGCAGCGACGTTTATGTTCATAACTACATTGTACGTCTATAACATAACTAAAATCGTACAGCAGCACATCAAATACCTATTGACCACCAACGATAGAATCTGGATTCTTACGTTCGTCTCTATACTGATCACGGTTCAAATTACATTACCAAAACCACGTTAACTAAATTATATACTTTCGGTGATTTAGAGTTAAAAGCGTTTAGGGTTATGGCAATAAAGTTTCACTTGCACCATCATGTTTTTGTAAAACAGCACAATAGTGTTTTTCTTCTTTCTTATTCAAAATATGGTTTTTTTTAGATTCCAGCTCCAATTACCTCGAAAATAAACATATAAAAATTATATCAGATGTTTTTTAGGTTTTTTTTAGAATAATAGAATTCAAAGAAATGATCCAAAACGATGATGATGATAGTAATAATTGATCTCACGCTAAGGTAATTAATTAATATCTAATTTATAAAAACGTGTATCTTTTCATTTATTTTAATTTTCTTTTTGAATATTTTTTTACTATTTGACTCAACGATCGAGACCTCTTTACTACTCGAGCGGTACTCGAATTTGTGAGAACTCACACATCCTTACTGTTAATTAAACCGCACATCTACAATTTATTATGAATTCTGTTTACGAACCTCCACAGTGACAAGTTAACTGATTTGACTAAGCCCCATAACAAAACAGCAACGCCGCGCCATAACCTATAGCCATAATATACAACTGATCCGACGATAGCCGAACACAAAACGACACGCCTAAAGCGTTTATCACCGTTAATGAGTCTGTTAATAATTCAAAGTGTTAGTGAATACACTTTTGTTCCAAATCGACGACATTAAATTACACGTAATTATTCATCGATTGAATCGAAATTAATGTAACAAATAAAATCAACTTCTTAACACGCAGCAAACATATCATATTTTAGATGCTTAACAGGCGTAAAATAAGACTAGTCTAGGCCCACCGCATATGGATCGACTGTTTCGCAATCCGAGTTTCAAACCGATCCAGGATGCGACTATTGTGCAATCGGTTTGCAATCGATTGATGTTCTTTGTCCACACACGAGCGCGGCTGAATCTGAATCAATCACCAAGGTTATAGCGCATTTAACAGAATGTCCAAAGATTCATACCTAGAACAGCAACCATGCAACTGAAACTGTTTTTCGACCTGCAAACACGCGACCAGTTGGAAACTAAAATCAAATCGGTCGTGTTTATGTCGACCCATGTGCGATTCCCTACTCTTCGACGTACGAAAGGTCTCAGAACGATCGCATCCTGAACCGGTTTGAAATTCGGATTGCGAAACGCTTTTATAATTATTTATTAAAAATTATTTTTTCCTTTTTAGTGACTCTAAATAAAAGCTTGTCTCTAAAAAGTTTTTTTATTAATATTTATTTTATTCATTTTAGTCTTTCAAAATTTTACCCCCCTTTGACACCCGTAGGGGTTGAATTTCGAGAAATCCTTTCTTAGTGGATGCTTACGTCAGAAAAGGAAGCAACTGTCTAAATTTCAAGTTTCTAGCTTCAGCGATTTGGCCTGGGCGTTGATTAGTCAAAAAAAACCCTACATCCCCGTTTGAACCCATTAGGGGCTAAATTTATTTCTAAAAACGATTTATTCATGTATTGTCATCGGGAATACATATGTGTACAAAATTTCAAATCGACCGGATACGTGGAAGTCGTTCAAAATTGACTTGCAAGTTTTGACCTAAACATAACACCCTAATTCTAACTAACATACATTGCAAGTTAAATAAAAGCTTGTAAAAATACTCAGCCACGGAACGTACCCATATTGAAAAGTTCATTGATGAAAATGCATTACAAAAAAATCTTGAAGAGGATGAAAACTTCACTATGATAAACAATTTCATTGTGAGCCTAAAAAAAGTTATTGATTAGATTGAGAAAGTATGAGTACATGAGTCGCATGTTTATTAATAAAACTTCCCTATTAGATAGGTATACCTACAAAAAAAAACTTCTTAAAAAAAAACCTCCTTCAAAAAAGCCACTAAAAAAAGGAAAATAATAAAATTTTGAGGGTAGCGTCAATTTAAGAAAATATGAAGTCGGTTAAAAAATAGTGTATCTATAGTAAATAATATCTACTTTTTAACCTCTTCATATTTTATTAAATTGACGCAGACCTCAAAATGTTATTATTTTCCTCTTTTTAGTGGCTTTTTTGAAGGAGGTTTTTTTTGTTAAAAAGTTTTTTAATTTTTACTTTTTAGTGGTTTTACAATAGGTAGCTTGCACGTTATTAACCGACTTCTGTCTTGATATTTGACATTTACCTTAACGGTACTCACTTGTTTATAAATCAGTCGAACTACTGAACCGATTTAAGTAAAATTTATATGAGACCATTCCGAAGGTATGCCCTATTAAATAAAATAATAATCATCAAAATCGGTGCACAAATGCAGGAGAAATCGCGTAACATATATACAAAAAAATACAGTCGAACTGAGAATCTCCCCTTTTTTTTGAAGTCGGTTAAAAAAAATATATTATAATATTGTAGTCGTCATGAAAATATGGGTATTCTATGTACAGAAAATCCAAAACTAATTTTTGAATTCGTAGTAGGTACCTAATTATTTACTTTCGTAATGAAATTAGTTTCCATTCAGTAAATAACAAGTTTCACTGTAGTGACATTTATCACCCTTAATAGTCCCGTAATGGCTCTACGTAAACCCCGAATTAAATTTTATCTATTCACTATTGTAACAATACAAGTTCATTCCTAGTAATATCACCCGCTCCTTTACTGAAACTGAAAACTACAATTATTCAAGCGTCGAGTTAATCTTGCTTAAAAGATAATATCTAAAGGTGGGCTCCCATTGTAGGCCGAATGCCTAGGAATGTCGTGGATTATAGACGCTCGACAACAGAGGTCATTAGCGCCTATAGGAATGTCACCTGAATGCTATTATATTATTAACTTCCCATTGGAAGTTATTGTAATGGGTCCGAAAATCGAAATCAAAATCTATAACAAATTTTTATGTTTCAAGGTCACTACACTATTTTTAGAAATATTTCTGTGTGTATGTATGTATGTGTGTGTGTACACGTATGTGTCCATTTCTTTCTAAGACGAAATCTCGAGAATGAAAAATGATATCGACTACGTTAGGGTGCCAATCGACGCGTATTAACGTAAATATGATCTGAAAGAAATCTTTTCAAAATCGGTTCAGCCGTTCTTTTTTCGTTACCAAATAGACTCCAAAAAAGTAGATTTTACACAATATCTCGCGAATAAAAAATTATATCGACTTCGTAAGGGTGTCAATCGAGGCGTGTTAACGTCATTTTGATCCGACATAAATTTTATAAAAATCGGTACAGCCGTTTTTTTTTTAATTTTGTTAAAAATAAATAATAATTATGTTTTAATGATTAAAATGATTACTTTTCTGTGTAATATCTAATTTAATTATTTTTAAAAGTGATACAAAAGTTGGTTCTAGAGTGGCGTCATTTATTTATTTCTTGTTACAATTCGTTCACATGGCGATGATTCGTCTTTTTTTTTGTATCGTGGTTTATAACGAATCGTTATTTTCTTTTTAATAGCATAAGAACTTCTATGAGGGAGTTCACACACACTTATGGTATTACAAATCGTGAAAAACGACGAATCCGTCCGAACGCTACATTCGTTTTTGTCAACAAATCACGAATCACGAAGGTGGATCCGTTGTTGAAAACATAGTTTTTGTTGATAAATCATTTTTTTCACAATCATCTTCTCATGTTTGTGTCCTGTTTTCACAAACCATTTTTCAATGTTTGAAGAAGATCATGAAAAGTGGTTATGGACATGCGAAAATAATTGAAAAATTTTGACTCGTCTTGCGGTAACTGACTCATTAGTATTCGAAAGGTTCCCACATGAGGACGCTGTATGAGGACGTTGTCTCACAAGTGGATGCACCCCGAGTCTTTCTGGTTTTCCTTCGATGGAAACGGCGATGATACCAATACAAAATCATGAGAGAATTCACGTCCATCTTATTGAAAAGTCGTATAAATACTGGATTTTTCTTGTGAAATTTTATATAATCATGATCCGGCTTCAAACAGAATGCCATGTGAACATCAATTACGTTTTTAAGTATATTATGAAGTATTGGAAATACCTTGTATTATGTCCGTCTTGTGACCTTCTTGTGATTTAACACTACGCGTTTTGGCAACGAGTTGCCATCTTCAGGTGTGGTTAATTATTTTTAAAAAAACACACATTGAGTATTCGTAACACTATTTCCAATACTTCATATTATTCATATAGTGACTTGGAGACCCAACACTCTAAAAATGTATCAACGTTTTTAAGGTATTGTGATTAGAGTTTCCGTATAAAGTAAATAACAATTCTTAATAGTTCTCTTTCCTTTTAAACCCTTGTCGTTCTTTTTTCTTGGGAAATATCATAAAATATTCAATGCTACCAAAATAATCATCAATAAAAAATCATCTCAAATGGAAACATATTATTTATATCATTTGAATTTTATTTTCCTCGTATTTCCATTTTTATTTACACCCCAAAATAATTCTCCCATATCATAAAAAAGTTGTAAAATATAGATACACGGTTACTGACTTCAACTGATTACGTGATTTAGACCCCAACATTTGGCGACATCAAAAAAAAAACTTTTTTAAGTGACATATTCAATTTTATTTCGACTAGCAGTAAAATAAAACCGGGCACTGAGAAGATAACTGTTATATCATCAGCCTTGTTTCAGAATGATCTGTTGTTGCCACGACGCCAACGAAATTTAAGGAAAAACCATACACCTTTTAATACGGGCTACGACACTTTGATCAATCTTAAACGCATTACGACAGAAAACGGTTTACATTATATGTATGGATATAATCATATAGGGTAAATACACCGGTTCCCGACCTATTAACTGTGATCAATTATACTTTTTATTTATAGTTAAAAGAACAGATTATTAAGTGACATATATTATAAGGTACGTATATATATTTAAAAAAAACACTTATTAGTAAATATAAGTAAAAACACTTTCTAGAGACAAGCTTTTATTGAAATGGGCCTACTATAAAAAGGAAAAAATATTATTTAATAATTTAGGTTCATAATTAAGATAAAAGCGTGGGTTGTAAACTCTATGATAGTTTATTAATCGCAACCCCCGCTTTAATAATATGTAGTTATTATCAACCTAAATTATTAAATATTATTTTTTCCTTTTTATTAGTATACATTTCAATAGAAGCTTGTCTCTAAAAAGTTTTTTTTACTAATATTTTATTTTGTTCATTTTAGTCTTTCAAAATTTTACCCCCTTTTGACCATAGTAGGGGTTAAATTTCGAAAATCTCTTCTTAGTGGATGCTTCCGTTAGAAAAGGAACCTATAGACTGTCCAAATTTCAAGTTTCTAGCTACAGCAATTATTGGCCTGCGAGTTGATTAGTCAAAAACCCCTTTTTGAACCCCTTTAAGGGTTGAATTTAATTCTAAAAACGATGTATTCATGTATTGTCATCGGGAATACATATGTGTACAAAATTTCAAATCGATCGGATACATAGAAGTCGTTCAAAATTGACTTGCAAGATTTGACCCACACATAGTACTAACTGACTAACTAACAGGTGAAGTTAAATAAAAGCTTGTAAAAAATGCCAGCCAATTGGACGATCGGACCATTCCAAATTCTGTTAACGCTCGCGATGACACGGGTAACGGTTAGTATTAAATATTTATATTATGATATTTTCTTTTCGTTTCTATAGTTAGGTACAAAATTTGGTTTCACATGTAAAAATTAACCAAAGCATGCTTGTCAGCGAATCCGTTCTTTTTGACAGATCAGTTACTTCAGAACAAAAGAGCAGCTGATTTTTAGGGTTCCGTAGAAACTTTTAGAACCCTTATAGTTTCGTCATGTCCGTCCGTCCGTATGTCACAGTCTTGTAATTCTTTCATTTTTCATCTTTTTTTTAATTGTTTATTAGAAGGGAGCAAATGTCGGAAAACTTTTTTTCCAAATGGAAAGTGACTTTAAAATTTAGCAGCAACACATCGCTGTTCTGAAAGATATTTCACTTTTATCTGTCATTGCGAGAATCATAGCCAAATAATTTTTTCACTTCATAAAAAAACCATAAAATAGCTAACGTGAGTACATAGATATAAATCCTTGTAAGGGAAGAGGGTATAAAGGATCATTTACTTTAACATAGAACATTTAAATGAATCCGTACAAATACACTCGTCACAAAATTTAAGGAGAATCAACACCTATTGACTTCAGAAAACGTCCAGTGTCCAGATTCAATCAATACCTAACCACAACAATTATACGGCATTTTAAATTTTCAAAACTATAATAATTGTTGTATTTAATGAACCCAAAACATATTTGAAACGAACGGTTCAGTTACAGGCATTGAAATAAAATTAACTGTCTTAAAGCGAGTTTTTGAAGTGAAAATTAAAGTCCTTCCACCCCATGACGTCTGCTATAGCTACGTCCACGGCCACATCTGCAGATGTAGATGCGGATGTGAAAATAATAATAATAATAATAAGAGTAATAATAATTTTAGCAATAAATGTATTTCTGCGATAAATATTAAATTTTCGTGAAATTATAATGTAAAAGAGATTGTAATTTATTTCCATTTTTATTAAGAAAATCATTATTTTCATGAATCAAATTTTAGAATTGGTAAATTACATTATACTTGCTTTTTTATTTATTGTGGATTATAGACGCGTCGACAACGTAGGTCATTAGCGTCTTAAATACAACAAATATAATATATCATTTAAAAACTAAATAACATCACAAAACATCCATGAGCAGAGGTGGGATTCGAACCCACGACCGTCTGATTCAGAGGCTACATTACTTGCAAGCGCAGCCAAATCCTCGATCCCTATTGCCCAAGTAGCCAAAGAATTCGAGCACGCATCAAGTGCCCGGCCCGCCCCGGTGATCTTGTCATGACTTGCATCGCATCCGCTAAAGTTCCGCAACGATTGTTGCGGATGCGGATACAAAAGCAGACGTGTGCAACATCCCTCTTTTAAACTGCATGCGATTTAACTTTTAAGCGACACCATTTCGTATCCCTATCTTTATGAAAACAGTGCATTTAATTGAATTGCTGAACGGTGAATACAGTACAAAGGGTGATCATCATTTTGAATACACATTATAAAATGCAATGCTATTGCATGTAATATTTAATCAAAAACAATGAAACCGCCCCTTTAAATTATAATTCACGTCTCTGATATTAGCCAGCCTTGCTTACTTGACTTTAAGATACAGTTGATAAGGATTAGGCAGTAGAAAACCGTAGTGTTGCCGTCTAGATCTAGACTTTCTAGACTCTTGGCTTGTCTTGTCTAGATGTTCAAAACAAGACTTGCAAAAGTCTAGACAAGACTTGAAAAAGTCTTGTCTAGACTTTTGTCAAATCAACTGAGTATGACAATGACATTAGACTGTTCCTGAAAGTATAAAAACTGTAATAATATGACCGCAATCTAAGACTATTGTAAAATCAGATTTTTTGACAATGCTTTCTGCAATCAATTTGCGTTCCATTTTTACATGCATAATACAAGAAGGTAGACACCCTTTATATAAAGTGTGCAGAATATTACATGTTGAAGTACGTAGAACGAAATAACTCCTGCACTCACAGTAAACTACTACATATTACGTAATATAACTCTGAATTAGACGACCATTTCAACGACTAGAATTGACTGACGTGACACCCTCACGCTTCTATAAAGCGCCATGGATGGCCAATCCGTAAATTCTAATACTATAATCCACACTGTAAAAAAGAACACTAAATGTTTCGACTTTCCTAACCATTTTGTGCTGAAAGAAAACTATGGCACGCCGTTTTGCTATTTAATAGTAGAAGCAAAATTATCTGAAATTTAAAAAGTCAAAACAAAAATAAATTTTTTTTGGAAACATTTTAATTTTATTTCTTGAATTTTTATTCTCGATTTAAAATTATGTGCATAATTTTAATTCTCCATCTCTTTCTACAGTATGTTACACTATACTCTAGAAAGAGATACAGAATTAAAATTATGTAGGTAGTACATATAATTTTAATTCAACTATAAAAAATTCAAGAAATAATATTGAGTAGTACATAATATTATTTAAGCATTTAATTTTATGTCAGGACATAATAAAATTGTATTTTTATTGTCAGTACATAAAAAATATTCACTCAAAAATTTTTTTCTGAAATTGAAAGTGTTAAATATTTTCATATATTTTGTAAAAATATTTTACGATTAAATAATAAAACGGCGTGCCATAGAAAACGGTTCCAAATGTTAAGCAACATTAAATATATAATATTGATATTAAATGCTAAATTGTTAAGTGAATACTTCTTATGCGACTCCGGACATGTTTACGCAAAGCGTTAAACGATGGCGCGACCTCCGCTTCTTTCCATGAGAGGTAGACGCGGAGTACGGGGAGTTCTGTCTGCTTTACTACTATCGAGTAGTGAAAGTAAGGCCACGCAAGATCAACGGGCTCTCTCTTTCGCTCTTCTACGTCCTTCAACTAATTTGGAGTAAGAAGTATTAACTTCAGCCATGTGTAACGACACACACTTTTTTTTTGTTTACTAAATACAGAGTGTCCCAAAATTGCTGGGACACAGAGCTACCACGTGTAGTAGAAGGTCAAAATAAGTCGATTTGACCCAATTTATTTATATACCAAAATGTACCGTTTGCCCGTGAGAAGAGTTCAAAGTTTACATAAAATTTTGTATTACAATTTTATTAAACTTGTACTAGGAATATCTGTTAGCATTATTTAAGAAAACATTTTTTTCCTTCGGAACTATGCGGAATACGAACTTTTTACAAGAGTAATAAAATGAAGATAATTAATTTGAGAACCGTATTACCACCCCTAAGAAAGTTCTGAAAAAAATGTCAGGGGATGAGGGTGGTTTTAACCCTTCTACAATTTCTCTTGTGTTTCTTTGATTACCGAAAGGAGAGTAATCCTCTAAAATGCACTTTTGTCAAATTGCATTCAATTTGTTTCACTCATTTCTGAACAGCGTACAAAAATGTGTTTTTTTATGTAAACTTTGAACTCTTCTCACGGGCAAACGGTACATTTTGGTATATAAATAAATTGGGTCCAATCGACTTATTTTGACCTCTACTACACGTGGTAGCTCTGTGTCCCAGCAATTTTGGGACACCCTGTATGTAGGTAGGTACTTCTAATATTGCACTTCCGTGTTGCGTATAATGAAATGGAAATATGACCCAAATAAGATCAGATTCTGATTGTACTAGGTACCCTCAAAATGTAAAGAAAGGTGATTTTCCGCATGGCGACTAAGCTTGTGTGTCTGTGTCTGAAATATAAAAAATTCAATCGACTGATTGCATTCTTTTTATTTGTGAAGTAGTTTAACACAAAATACCTTTCATTCAAGCAGTGGTGCTTATGGAACACTGAGCATAAAAATGTATAAATGTTTATGTAAAATTTTAAGATGTGACAATAAAATCTTATCTTATCTTATCTAACACAAAATACAAAATCGTCAAAGGAACAAAGAAAGTGCAATTAACTATGAGAAGTCTTTACAATGATTTGATAGTTTAATGCTGGGTTTATCGTACAATTTTAACAGGCTGTTTTTTAAACACGCTGTTAAATTTTGATTGCTACGTGTTCACTGGTTGCTGCGTTGTTGATCGTTACCATAGCAACCGTCATTTAACAGTGTGATTAAAAAATAAAATTGTACGATGAACCCAGCATACCTAAGCCTAATTTCTTTTCAAATAATCTTTTTTTAAGCAATGCGAAAGAAAACATTTAATTGCGTTTTTATTTTAATTTAATTCGACAGTGTCTCAATTATTTTTAGTAAGCAGGTACATAAACGTGTACTTACAGTATAGGTACTTACCAAAGGTGGGCATTAACTCGTTAATCCGTTAATCGTTAATTAACGAAGTTAACAATCTGCTGAACGGATTAACTTTTAAGTTAACTTCAAAAAATGTTAACGCTCTTGTTAACTTCCGTTAACTTTAGTCCATTACATTAGTCGTCTGTTGACATGCTGTCGTCATTTTGTTTGTTTGAATTACGCGCCATGCTACGCTCGTATGTTCGGCGACTGTCGGCAAGTCGAATGGTGAACGATATCATAATATATGCGAAGTGCGAGTGCGAGTGTGATGCATATATGTATAATTTATGCTAGGCATGGCGTGAGTGTAAGTAAGCAAGTATGCTCAGTCAATGCCACTGCCAGTGAATACGACAAATTGTAACCTAACTTTTTTCTACGGGCAAAGATATTTTACGGGCTAAACGATCATCGCTGTCGGATGTCAATTTTAATATGCTAATTTTTATGAAGGGGAAAATGCATCTAAATTACCTAATGCAAAATAACGATGAATAATAGCCTTATTCCTACCTACTTTATTATCGACATAAATAAATGTGCGTTTAATTCTTCTTTCTACTTTTTTTTTGGTTTTATTTACCTATTTCTCTCAGCCCAAAAGCAGTATAAGTTTTAAATGGTTAACTTTTAACGGTTAACTTTAACTTGCGTTAAATTTTCGAAAATTTAACGCGCGTTAAATTTTCGAAAATTTAACGCTCTACCTATTATCGAAGTTAACTTTTTATCTAACGAATTAACGATTAACGAAGTTAACTTTTGGATTAACTGTGCCCACTTATGGTACTTACCTATAATTGCAATATCGTCTAAGTATCGTATAAAGACTTTCTGAAAAATTCCACTGATATTTTTCATTATAAAAATTATAATTTAAAAAAACTAAAAAACACGCTTTAATGAACTAAAATAGTAAAAAATAATTAATTTTATTGTAAAAAAGCGTGGGGTGCTTTGTATCATATTTTCATACTACCCCACGCTTTTTTACAATAAAATTAATTATTTTTTACTTTTTAAGTTCATTAAAGCGTGTTTTTTAGTTTTTTTAAATTATAATTTATTTTTGCTTTTTAGTCCTGGAGATCCTGGTCAGGATAATGGGACAAACTTATGGAATTATTGTATTGTAATCGGTCCTTGATAAGTGTGCAAAGTTTCAGTTCAATCTGAAGTTTTTTGCTTTTTTTTAGTCCTGGAGATCCTGGTCAGGATACTGGGACAAACTTATGGAATTATTGTATTGTCATCGGTTCTTGATAAGTGTGCAAAGTTTCAGTTCAATCTGAAGTTTTTTGCTTTTTTTTTAGTCCTGGAGATCCTGGTCAGGATAATGGGACAAACTTATGGAATTATTGTATTGTAATCGGTCCTTGATAAGTGTGCAAAGTTTCAGTTCAATCTGAAGTTTTTTGCTTTTTTTTAGTCCTGGAGATCCTGGTCAGGATAATGGGACAAACTTACGGAATTATTGTATTGTCATCGGTCCTTGATAAGTGTGCAAAGTTTCAGTTCAATCTGAAGTTTTTTGCTTTTTTTTTAGTCCTGGAGATCCTGGTCAAGATAATGACGTCTTTATTTCTCAGAAAAGAATAATTCGTGCCATGGTTGGTATTTCTTCTAATGTATCTTGTCGCCATTCTTTCAATAATCTTAAACTTATGACTCTTTGTCAAATTTTCGTTTACGAAATTTCTTTGTTTGTTTTTAAAAACTTTAACCAGTTTGTCACGAATGGCGATTACCATTCTTATAATACGCGTTTTAGAAATTATCTGAGTTCCCCCTTTAGCAAACTTGAGGTTAGCAAAAATTCTCCTTTAAACATAGGTGTAAAAATCTTTAATAATCTTCCAAATCACATTAAGAATTGTAAGAATCTAAATATTTTCTCTCGTTTTTTAAAAGCATTTCTTCTGGGGAACACATTTTATAATTTGTCCGAATTTTTTTAATTTGTAATTTCGATTGTTCTATTGTATCTGTATCTGTATGACGTTTTCTATATAAGTTTTCTCATCGAATGAAATAAAGAGTTTATTATTATTATTATTATTATTATTATTATTATTATTATTATTATTATTGGAACTTATTGAATTATTGTATTGTCGTCGGTCCTTGATAAGTCGACAACGTTTAAACTAAATCTGACCGTTCAAAGTTGGTCAAAATCAAGTTCAAAGAAGTCGGTTACAAACTGACAAACAAGCAAGCAAACATACAAGTGAAGCTAATAAAAGCGTGTTAAAAATGATTTTGAAACATGGAAGTCACGAATGATTCTTTTACTTATTTTTTCAAAAAATTGTGTTTTAAAGACCACCAACAGCTAAGATTATTTGGGCCTAGCACCAATTCATATTTTCAATTCATTATTTTTTTTTATAATAAATTGAAAATCCAATTGACACTTTTACCAGCTCTCGGGCTAGAACCCGTGAACTGGGGACTTGTAATAGAGGAACCATAGCAACGCCATGTAAACAACAGCACTGCTACACTCTCGGCTATTCTGAAGCCCACTTATTTTTTCATCTGTCCAAACTACTAAATTAAATTTTGGTTTTAATGCATAATAATGAGGTGTGATAATATATTATAATAGATGACCATTTGTTGTTCAATAAATACATACTAATCAGGGAGAACCAATATATAAATTTTAAATTAACAATAGCAGTGCGAAACTGGAGTTATATTATGTAGATTTAGCAACCCTCGAGCTAGCAATAAACTGCGACCAACGTTACCGGATGTAAACTACAACCACTTCCGGTGTTCATTTCATTCACAGGACGGTCGGTCTGGCTGAATAACTACCGCAGCTTTAAACATGCTAACCGGCATCAACTTACATGACGTAACGTTATTATTACGATGTGTTCAAAAAATGTTGTATAGTTAAAACTAGAGTTCAACAATTAGAGAAAACCAAATCCTAACGGAATCCTGCGCACAAAAACTGGTGGGAGAAGTAGTCAGTGGTGTACGCAAACAGATCCTGACGTACAGTCGTAGGTGTTAGGGACTTAATAAAATCCGATTTTTTCTTTAATTTATTAAACGGAATTAATAAAATCTTTTAAAATTATTCAAACATGCATCACTGATAATGTACTTCAAACACAATTCAATACTCTATTTTTAGCAGCATGTAGGTAATATCCCTATATTATTAAACGAGCAAATCTTGTATATATGTACCTATGTACCCTATATAAATATATATATATAAATATTTTCTCAAAAACGGCTCTAACGATTTTGATCAAATTTACCGAAAAGGGGTTTCGGGGGGCAAAAAATCGATCTAGCTAGGTCTCATCCCTGGAAAAATTCGTTTTCTTATCGATTTTATCATTTTAAAAAACAGTGAGTAGGCTTTGGAAAAAACAAACTATTTTCATTATTTATGTCAAATTACTCTGACAGTCAATCTTTAACTTATCAAAATAATCAGTAATTATTTGAAAAGTAAAAAATAACAACAATAAAATCTAAACATAATTACACTTACATAATTATGTTTAGATTTTATTGTTGTTATTTTTTTAACTAATATTTAAATAAATAGGTATATTACTTTTATATTACCTATATAAAATATGTCGGTACATACGTTATGTAGTATGACTATAATAATATTATCTACTTATAGGTATGTAATTTTTTTTCTTAAAAACGACTACGATTTTGATGAAATGGGAACTTTAAGTACTATTTTTTTTGGACTCATCCGAGCAAAGCTCGGTCATCCAGATATTTATAACCTAAACAGTGAACACTGAATGACAACTAAATAGTGCACTGACATGTACACATAAACATGCGCACTCCTTCAAAAATAGACTAGACCAGTCCGAACCAAATCTGGTTTCTGCGGATGAGGCGGTTAAGTTTTCTCTAAATGTATGAACTCTACCTGCTTTCCTGTAAAGGTCAACGCACATGTAGCGTCTGTGCTTGTATTTGTCTTTGTATCGAAAACGTGCGATTTAGCAACTGCATCGCGATTTGACGATTACTCATCTACTCGAAATTGCTCGTTCGATCGCGTGATTTTACAACGTCATGTGCTCGATCTAGCAATCGATGCGTTTATTTCCAATTCGATGTGTGTTCGAGAATCACGCGTTAAAAAATTAAAAAAATAACATGTGGTGGAAGTCGCTATTGGTGGTGGGAGAACGTGTCTCGAATCATTTTTACAAGGTTTCTTTTTCATATAATAAATATAATATGTTACCGATGAACCCCAAATTTAGTAAAAACTACTTTGAACTAGTCAAAACGCGATTTTACTGAGCGTTTTTGTGAAAACTCGAAGAACATTTATATTCTTTGTGAATTCGGGTTTTAACTGAGAATTTTAGTTAAAGCTTAAGTAAATCTACAGTGTTATCGAATTGGTTTATTTGTTTGCGTTTTACTAACCTCAGAGCAGTTTTGAGTTTATTGAGTTTCATTGCATGTATAATAAATACTTAGAAAAATATATTATTAAATATTATATTTATACGAGCCCTTCAAACATTTCATCAACACATGTGAATAACATGTAACTACATAACTCGTAAACACTGAGGTTATAAAGGTATAGAGGAAGTATAAGCATCTAAAAGTGAGAAGAAGAACAAGAAGAAGAAGAAAATAATATTCCTAAGCATCCCGTGTTTTGCCGCCATGTTTACTCGGCCCTGTGACGTCAAACCTGGCTTCAATTTTGTATAAGCAGTTGTATACGGTATGTCTCCTCTATATTTTTACCTCGGTGCTCGTAAAGAAGCAGAGCAAAATGGAACTTGTTTATAAAAAAGAAACGTCGAAAGAAAAAACCGTCAAAATAATTACCAAAACTTCCGAAGAATGCCCCAATAAAAATGTACACCGGATTCCCGGTAATATACCTCGTTAGGTAAAATAATTCACTAAAAACGATTTATATTCTAAAATACCAATTGAAATTAAAAGATTTTTCAGCATCCCTAATAACAGCAGAGAACTTAATAAAAGAACGTATCTAGTGAATACAGGATTTCAACTAATCAGTGGACAATGGATTTGACTTAATGATCGTCTTTTGTGATTTAAATATGCACTACGTTGAAATTCTTCAACGAAATAACAAAAAGAACTTCTCCAATTTCAGTTTCATACAAGATTTCTATTCAGTATAGAAATGGTTGAAGAAATAGTGTTATTCAGTCATTTTTTCTTTCAAACCTGTGCACATAGCTTACAATCTAGAAGAAATTTTTCTGTCGAGACAAGTTAATGTAAGCTAAGTGTGTATCAATTTTATTAAATTAATTTTCATTTTACTAATGTCGGTTTTATTTTACATTATTTTAACAGGCTGTTTTTTTAATCACGCTGTTAAATTTTGATTGCTACGTGTTCATTGGTTGCTGCGTTTCCATTTTGGCAAATTGTTGATCGTTACCATAGCAACCGTCATTTAACAGCGTGATTAAAAAATAAAATTGTACGATATAAACCCAGCATTTTTACCACTGCGTTGATTTTTTGCTTTATTATAAAAAATTATAAATTGAAAAAAATTAAACTATTATTGAATTTTACTTTAGCGTCCAGCGGGCGGTAAAGTTATTTACTGATAGGCTCTCGTCACCGGCCTGAAATCGGTCATTTTACGATCTGTTATATATGAAAAGCAACTATTTTATAGGGGGTAGGGCAAAAAATACTACCTATTTCATGGAGTGATAAAGAAAAGTGTATAATATGAAATAGTCGACAAATTTATTGATCTTGAATCATAATATGGATGTAGATAGGTGCCTATAGCAGGGGAAACAGATTACATAAACGCACGTGTCGAACACGTGTGCTATTTTACGAGGCTCCAGCTTCCCTTAGGACAGGTGCGGATTAGGTACACTAAATCTAAGTCATCCGCATACTGACGAAGATAAAAAGTATGTTTGAGTTCTTTGCTCTATAAAAATGAGGACTTATAACTTATAAGTACTGTTACAAAACTGTTTTCTGAGCTGGCGGAATAAATATTTATTTACAATAATAAATAACACAATAACAATAAATGCAAACGAAAAATCAGTTCTAACAATCAACACAATAATAATAACTAAACAGTAATTCTTAAACAAAGCGAAACACTTAAATAACACTTAACAAATAACTATATATACAAGGATTATTTATTTGTAATTATTTATGTCACTGTATTTATATCAGATTTATTTCTAACCTTTATTTATGTCGGTCATTTATTCAGTTACTTCAGTACTATTTATTTACATCCACTCCACTATTTATATCACTGTACTGACTGATTCCACCGTTGATTGACTAATATTTATATCACTGATCCGTTTGATTTCACGACTCACCATTCACTGATTCCCTCAACACGACACACTCGCTGTTTATATACCTGCGTGCGGTGTACTCCCAGTGAGTCCTCGTATTCTCTAGCGTTGTCTAGAATCTTCGCGTAGGCACCAGTGTGTTCAACGTCAGACACCGCTTCTCAGAATTGTTGCCTGCCGTTCATATACAGGGTGATCCGTAACAGTACTTTCAAATACACGGCTAAAGAATATACCTATTAAGCATAAGTTATTGTAGCAAAAATGCTCTTTAATACCTAAATTTTGATAATATCCTTGACTCCATCACAAGTTCCCGGTTCTAATCCAAGAACTGATAAAAGTATCAATTGGATTTTCAATTTATATTTAATAAATAATAAATTGAAAAAATATATATTATATTTTTTCGATAATATCAATATTTTAAAAAACATCTGTGCAAAATGGTTGCTTTCTTCACCTTTGATTTTTGGGAATTTTTATATTAGACATTCAATAGTACTTATATAGGTATAGGTACCTAAATGAATAGCGATCTGCCAAACTTCAAAACATTAAAAGAAAAAAATTATTTTCATATTTTTGTGATTTTGTAGTGTAAGTATGAGACACCTTATATATCAAAAAAAAAATAGTAAAAACAAACATTTAGTTTAGCAGGGGTTCCCTAACTGTGCGTTGCGACGTCCTGGGGCGTCGCGGCGATATCGTAGGGGAGTCGCGAGACGATTCGCACAGGTCGCCTGCACGCGGCGTAATGAGCGAGTTATGCTCAGAATTTAATTGTATTAATTAAGATTCTATATTCTTTGGATTTTTCTTTGAATAATAAAGTAATTTTAATGTATGTTAGAGCTACACGTACAGGTATTTTCTTTTACAAAGGGGTCGCAAAAAATTACAATCTGTAAAGGGAGTCACAGTAAAAAAAAGATTGGGAACCCCTGGTTTAGTGTATATTTTAATAGTTGATAGTAGGTATATCTAGTGGCGTAATGAGGTATAATACTGACGAATATATAGTGACATGTCGAGTCATAATATCATTACGCACGAAATATATACCTAGGGTATTTTTTGCCATACCTACTATAAAATAGCTGCTTTTCACTTCATTTTCAATATTTTTAAAAAATGTTGACAGTTCATTTTCTGTCGCCAACTTCACTTTTATAGTACTGTAGCAAACCCCAAGATGTTACGCCACTGCCTCCAATATAAACCACGAGAAAGCAAGGTCACAATAGTAAAGCGTGGAATGGTATCGAAGATTCCAGACAATGCTAGAGAGTACGAGGACGCACTGAGGGTACACCGCACGCAGGTTTATAAACGGCAAGTGTGTAAGTGTGTCGTGTTGAGGCAATCAATGTCGTGTTGAATACGAAGTCAAGTACTGAGCGACGAATAGTGCGTCTGATATAAATAAATCTGACATAAATAATTACAAATAAATAATCCTTGTATATATAGTTATTTGTTAAGTGTTAGTTAAGTGGCTCGTTTAGTTCAATAATTACCGTTTAAGTTTTTTATTGTTAGAATTGACTTTTTGTTATTGCAATTATTGTATATAGTTAATTGTTACGAATTACTGTAAATAAATATTTATTCCGCCAACTCAGAAAACAGTTTTGTAACAGTACGTAGAGTAGCTGTCAGAAGGTAATAGCGGGCGGATCAGGGCGAATAAACATAAATCACTGTGAAAATGGTTTGCTTTCCCACACTAGTGTGAGAAAGATACGTTCTCGCACACCGCCCTGTCAACATGCATACAGCATACAGCATAAAGCAGCTATTTTATAGTAAGTATGGCAAAAAACAATTTTCTTTATACTAGTTATGGTAATGAAGGGAAAATAAATAGTTTCAAAATGTCGACAACATTAATTTCGTATTTCAAAGAAAAACTATTTTTTATTTGTGTTCCCGTTAACATATTTTTCAATTAATAACAAGTTTTTCTCATATTCGACTTCTGACAGCTTAATCACCCATCCCTGATAAAATATAACACGCACGTATTAGGGTTACATAAGCAAGCAGGTAAAGTTTAAACGAACCGCAAAATTGCATATTGTAACCGTTAGTTCGGGTAACCGTATTAAAATTAAACACCCCCACTACACGGTTTCACCCACCAACCACCACCCCCTCAAACACTTACCTTCGTATACGCTTGCAAAGTAATTCTGAATACATTTCAGTGAAATTCAAGCTCACTGATATGAAACAAATTGACTAGATTTTACGAACACAATTGCCTGAAAAAACTGAAATTGTATTCATTAAACTTATCACGAGATTGTTATAGAATAACTGTAATTAAGTAAAGTGTCTAGGTACCTATATGTTTTTAAATAAGTTAATTTTTCACAGAACATTTCATGTACAAGGTTGGGAAAATGGTAATTGTAGGGTATCTCAGTAACTATTGGGATCCGTCAGATAGGTGGAGTTTAAAAAACATGGCGCAGAGGGGGGGAAATTTCATATACGGGATATACTTTTGCGTGTAATTTTATATAAAAATATATATGAGCACTGTGGTTGGAATAAAAACAAAATAAAATAAAACTGTTGTGGTAAGAAGTAACTATATTTTATTTTGTGTAATTTTATGATTTTCAAAGTGATAAGAAATGATAAATATAAGTGCAATTTGTGATTGGGCCGGTACAAATCCTAAACAAAGGAATTTTGTTGAAAAAGAACGGATTCTCAAAGCCAGGCATATTATCACATTTAATGTCGGAAATATAACGAGAAAAATGCATGCAAAATGAACTGTCTAAAGTAGTAATCTTTACGACATATTGCTTAAAAAGATCAAAATTAAAAGAAAATCTCCATGAAATTAATCATCCGCGTTCAATGCGCCTTTAAGGCTGGGTTAGGTGAATAATGTTAACACATAACTGCAACATAATAAGTTATATTTAATAAGTAGGTAAGTTACTAACCTCAAAATATTTGTATACAAAGTTAATCCTATAAATTTGTCAATCATCAGGGATTCAACTATTGTAGTGCAGTATGATAATATAAGTACATCTTATTATTAATATAAAATATTTTTTTAATTCATAAATACAGTTTTTCCACATTTCATTAGAAAATAATTCTGTGTAAAGTAAGTTTTACAAGGCAATAACTGACAGTGTTTATTGCCATGATATTAGAAAACGTCGCAAATTCCATTTTCAAAAACTTTTTGTTTATTTTACTTGTTTTATTTTTGTAACAAACAATTTCACGATAAATTTGCACTGTTAGCATATAAAATTTTCCCTCGTTTTCAGTACAATTTTCTGCCACCAGATGTCATATGCTCATTTGACGGATCCCTATACTATCCTACAAAAATTATACCTAGATGTAGAAAAAATTGAACGAGGTCTCTCCTACATTGTGTTTTAAAGACCACCAACAGCGAGGGTTATTTGGGCTAGCACCAATTGATATTTTCAATTCATTATTTATTAATAATAAATTGAAAATCCAAATGACACTTTTACCAGCTCTCGGGCTAGAACCCAGGAACTGGGGACTTGTAATAGAGGAACCATAGCAACGCCATGCAAACAACAGCATTACTACACCCTCGGCTATTGTCAAGCTCGGTCTCTTCTACCTATTTGTTCGACCAACAAAAGAATATAATAGCGTTTTCAGCTGGTATTCACTTTTAGACACTAGTGGCGCGTAGTTTTGCACCAGTGTAACATTAGCACCGTGTCAGTGCTGAGTAGTATACACTCTTCGTGTAGGCCATTACTTTGTCATAATCGCTGTCATGTTGCACTTTCTTTACACGACTTCCTTGCGACGTTGGTAAAAGTGTAACACTGAAGGTTACGCTAGCATCCCACCGACGACCAGCCGAACACGATACACTGTAGTACTGCTCTCTACACCGACGAGTCGAACACGGTTCTTGGTGACACTTTACACTAGTCTAGTGCGACCTAGTGTAACCAACTGAAAACGCTGTAAGTCTAAAATCCCAAAAATGATATTTGGAACATAAGTTCTGAAAAAAATGTGATACATCTCCAGGCTTTTACTCGGCAAGTTTTCAGTTTTATTTAGTTTTGAAGGGAAACTTTTTAGTCTCGTTTTTATCTGTTCGGTTACGCATGTCGAGGTCGCGTCACGTCCAATCGAAGCGATCAACCAGATCAGTACGATTCCATACAATTAATGTGATGGTAGTCGAACAGACCAGTACCGCACTCATCGAAAAGCAGCGACGTTATATGATCATTACTTATTATACGTCTACATAACTAATATTTAAAACCGTCTATTATAAAATGATAAAATAGACATTTTGGCCGTTATCTTAGATTTTTAGGGCCCCTGAGTAAATATCTTAAAGTGACTTTTAGTCGGGTGTGCCCTTTCATACTCCAATTTTCATGCTTTTTAACCCCCGATGAAAAAAGAGAGGTGTTACAAGTTTATAGCATTTGTCTGTCTGTCTATCGTCTGTTCTGTCTCTCTCCGTGTGTGCATGTGTGTGTGAGTATCTGGCTTTGATATTGTAGCTTCCAAACGGATGGACCGATTTCATTGTGGTTTTGTTTATTTGTTTGAAAGCTGGTATTTGCGAGATAGTTCTTAGCCATGTTTGATTGAAATCGGTTCAGCTGTTTTCAAGATCTTCAGCTTTCATCACAGTTTGTAATATGTCTGTGGCATTGTAGCTCCCAAACGGGGATGGACCGATTTCAATGCGGTTTTGCTTGTTTTAAAGCTGGCATTTGCGAGATGGTTCTTAGCCATGTTTGATTGAAATCGGTTCAATCGTTTCCAAGATCTTCAGGTCTCATCACAGTTTGTATAGAAATCTCGGTCAGTAGGTATATATACATAATGTAGTAACAACTAGAAACTTCGAATTTAAGCTAAAATATTCAGATTTTGTTTAGTTAGTTTAAAAAGTATGAAATCAAAATTAAATTTAAAATTTTAAAAACCCCCGACGTAAAAAAGCAGTCGACCTTCAAAAAGTGAGAAATAATTAATATTTATAGCTCAATGCACCGTTTATTAAAATAGATGAAATATTTAATTCATAAATGCGCCGAGGACCGCTGAGATACTGGTATTTTTGTCATTTTACAGTGGTCCCCAACGCATTTATGATTTAAATATTTCATCTAAACGAAGAAATAGACCAGGCCAGACAGTAAATACCTATTAATTACTTTTCACTTTTAAATGGTCTGCATTTTTATGTAGGGGATTTTTAAAATTATTAATTTTAATTTTTTATACAAAAGTGAACAAGTTTTTAGCTAAGCCGCCGGACTAAAAATTTATTTCAATGTTAATATACGTCGAGAAAACATTATGCGGCCATATTTATTACAAAAGGGTACCCGACTACTCCAATGTTAAAAAGGCAAGAAATATATGACTCATATTATATCTTATTACAGAGTATAGACATTTTACAGTTGCATTGATATTGTAGCAAACCCCAAGATGTTACGCCACTGCCTCCAATAGAAAACACGAGAAAGAAAGGTTACAGTAGTAAAGCGTGGAATGGTATCGAAGATTCCAGACAACGCTAGAGAGTACGAGGACGCACTGAGGGTACACCGCACGCAGGAGTGTGTCATGTTGGGGCAATCAGTGTCGTGTTGAATACGAAGTCAAGTACTGAGCGACGAATAGTGCGTCTGATATAAATAAATCTGACATAAATAATTACAAATAAATAATCCTTGTATATATAGTTATTTGTTAAGTGTTAGTTAAATTGCTCGTTTAGTTTAATAATTACCCTTTAAGTTTTTGATTGTTAGAATTGACATTTCGTTGTTGCAGTTATTGTATATAGTTAATTGTTACGAATTATTGTAAATAAATATTTATTCCGCCAGTTCAGAAAACAGTTTTGTAACAATATAATGCATATATCGGGAGTGTACTAGCCCTAAATTAATCATACAAATGCAATATAGAAATCTATGCAAATGAAATATAGTACCTAATCTTTGATTCAAAGCTCTAGCAATGAAAACATAAAATATTGAAAATATGTAATTTCGCTTTAAAGAAGAAACATATATCTTCATTTAAAAAGCGCAGTCATAAATACGTTTCTCTGACGTAAAAATGAAACGTTATAAAAAATACAATATTCGTTGGACGCAGGCAGCGGTAACAGTTTTAAGGCCGCGCACACAGAGCACAGGTTACAGTGCGTAAATTTGTAATCTGGATTACAGTGGCAAGTCTCAGGTGTAAATAAATAAACAGATTGGTTTATTTCATTCTCGAAACATCTCATAAGCTTGCCGCACTGACGTAGCTACACTATAATTCCGATTATTTGAATTCCGATAATCATGAGATTCAAACACTGAACTCTAAAAATGCTTTTTCCATAAATGTAGTTTTTTGTTTTTTTTTTTTTAATTAAATTTCGTGCTCAGCAACTCTGGCTATATGCACGAGAACAGTTAATAAACATACAAATACTCACATTACAATACAAGTAAGTATAAATATAATGAATACGTAATCATCCTCAAGGGATGCTGGACTCGGAACCTCCTTAATAAAAAAAAATTCTACGGTGCCATCAGGTTTCAAACCGAGGTTCCTATGCATACAACGCAAATACGTTGCCAACTACACTATTGGTGCAACTATACTGTGTACCGTTTTTATGATATAAGTATGCCAGCCGCGTCACATTCGAACTGCGAACTCGAACGTGTGAACGCGAACGTGCGAATGCGAATGGTTCACTTTATTTCACTACCCAGGCAAAGAGTGCATAACACGCCTAAGGAAGTTTTCACTTCAAAAAATCAAAGCATCTACTACATATTTACATTAGGTCTTATGGCTCATAGCTTACTACAAAATTGTAAGTAAATGTTCTCAATGCTATTTTCCCTATGTATACATGAATTTTCGATACGGTGTATAAATAGAGTAGCTGAGTTGCATTTCGTTATATGTATTTGCTCCCCTCCTGTACCTTACTGTTTTCAACCGTCACGAATGCCCAATTATGTCACTAGACTCTAGAGAACAACGTCAACAATTTATTATCTGTTATATGACTCTTCACCCGCGAAAAACCCCATCGCATGAACACCTTGTGAACGTTTTTTGGAAAACTTCTCCTGCACCCCTCCCCCTTCACTTCGCAAAAAACGCTATCGCACCACCCCCCCCCCCTCGCAAACTCTCCCATTGAAATCGTTGCAAAGCCAAAAGTTCACACTTCGTTAAGTTTGATTAATAAATTGTTTGCCGATGTTCTCCAGAAGCTTTTTGATAAGACTGCGGTAAATTCTATCTCTCATAGTGTGTTTGGCTGAGCTACAATAAGTCAGCGTTTTCTTCCCCAACAGTCTTGTAGACGCAATTGCTAACAAGGAAAGTCCCCCGTACGGGAAAACTTTACATGGCAATTTGTAGGTTAATTGCAATATTCTAATTAGTAAGTATACTTTTTACGAACAAATTATTTCAGTTCAGTGTGAACAAGGATCACAATATAATACTCGTGTAAATGCCTTTAAGGAAGATATTGTAGGCAACAACTTAAAGGGATTTTGTACATAATACTCGCACAAAAATAATTATAATATTCGCAAAGTTTCAAGATATAAAGTATCTCTTAATGAAACCAATTAAATTGTTCTCCTGTAATTAAAATTATACTCTCGTTTAATAAACAATTAATACAACTCTGTTTGCGTTACGAAATGCACTCATTACAACTTATAGTCCAAAAGCTTGTGATCAAAAATTGCAAGATTTTTGTAAAGGCTAATGTTTAATTTTGAGATTATATAGCTTGGAGTGTAAATAAATATACTAGTCAGCAAGTCAGTGCGGTCGGCACATCTGGTTTCGGAATGCTTTAAAAGATGTAAAAAGAACTGCTGACGGTCGGTTTTGTCAAAATGAGGTGACTGTTTTTTTCATAAATTATATTCATTAAATTAGCCCTGTGCCAAATTTCAGCTTTTACAAATCTTGAGTCTTGAGTCTCTACTGCACACTTGCTCTCTGTTGTGGTAAGTATATTTATATTTACACCGTAAATATAGTAGCTAATCTCAAAATATTAGCACTTCGGTACGGCATTCGAAAGATACTGTATACATAAAGTGACCAAATCCTGAATATCAAAAAGCGGGACAAGGTCTATAAAAACCCGGCGCAGGCAACCGTTGGGTTTCACGTCCAAAAAAGCCTTAAACGCGCTAGAAACCCTCAAAAACTCGCTAGAAACCCCCAAAAACTCGTTAGAAATCACCAAAAACTCCCTATAAACCCCCAAAAACTCGCTAGAAACCCCCAAAAACTCGCTAGAAACCCCAAAAACTCGCTAGAAACCCCCAAAAACTCGTTATAAATCCCCAAAAACTCGCTAGAAACCCCCAAAAACTCGCTATAAACCCTCAAAAACTCGCTAAAAACCCTCAAAAACTCGCTAAAAACCCTCAAAAACTCGCTTGAAACCCCCAAAAACGCACTAGAGCCCAAAAAAACGCGCTAGAAACCCCCAAAAACTTGCTGGAAACCCCCAAAAACTCGCTAGAAGCCCCCAAAAACTCGCTAATATTTTTATTTTAAATATTATTTATTTTTTAAGGTAGGTATTATTATATATCTAATTATTGATAAATAAAATACTTTGAGTGGGTTAAAAATATCTAATGACAAAAAATAAACATTCTTAATGCATGTGATTTAATGAAAACGGGACAAAAGTGGGACGCTTGTTGAATCGGGACTCGTGGCTCAAAATCGGGACTGTCCCGCCTAAATCGGGACGGATGGTCACTTTATGTATACAGCGTGTCCACGAAAGTTCTTTACAAATGGAATTTTTTTTTTATTAATTATTGGAGCAAAAATTTTTTTCTGTGGAAAAGTTCTGCTTCGTCCAAAACCTCTAAAACACCAAAGAAAATTTTTTTCGGTCTAAAGTTACACGAGGTAAATCAAAAGTTTTATTTTACTAAAAATAAAAATGTTCTGTGATATTCAAGATTTTCGCAAAATTAGTTACAAAATCAAATTTAATTCAAAATTATAACATAACTAACTTTTAAGTAATTATTTATTCAGAATTATAAATCAGAATTCAACATGTCCTCCATCTCTCTCCATACAAAGAACAGTTCTCCTTCCAAAATTTTCTTTGGTGTTTTAGAGGTTTTGGACGAAGCAGAACTTTTCCACAGAAAAAAATTTTTGCTCCAATAATTAATAAAAAAAAATTCCATTTGTAAAGAACTTTCGTGGACACGCTGTATATATCTATTGTGATTTCATCTATCAAGATTAATATTTAAGTTTCGGGTTTGCGTCCCGACGGTGACGGGTTAAATAAATAAATTTTTCTGATATTGCATTGTAATGTGACGTCATTGGGTGTAACTCTTATATTATATCAACACTTTAAGTTTTTCGAAAAGAACATTTAAATGTCATGTTCAAAATTATTTTTTAAATAAATTTCTTCATTTATCAAAATATAATTCCTTCACAGCATCTTCTGTTCGACGTATAATTTTAATAGCGCAGCAGAGAAAAGCATTCAAAGCGGTTCAAACATGGCTTTCGGAAACTGAAGTCGCAGTTAGCATGCAATATATTATTTCTAAATAATTTAACAAACAATCCAGTGTGTCAGAGAAAGTTTAATTCTCATAAGTTGTTTGATAACAAAGACAATCTTGTTCATTCAAGCCATATCAGGAAAAATAAATCTAACAAACAATAAGGCCGAGGAGAAAAAGAAACGCGAGGACATTGTGCGTACTATATATATCCATACATATCTATACATCTGTAGTCAGCAACCGGGAAAAATACTATTGTATAAATGTCCATAGCCACCTTCTATATTCTCCGTAATATTATGACTATGATACCGCACTAAAGATAGGTTAGATCTACGGCCGTATGCATAGTTAACCTTTAAGTAGTAAGGGACACTTAACTCTACCCTCAAATCGAATATGCGTTTCATAGTCAAAATTGACGTCTGTAAGGGCCCTTACATCATCCTCACCTTAAGGGTGGATAGTATGTCACTTAAGTGTCGAAATAGTATGTGCGTCTTTATTTAGCCAAATAAGCAAATAGACGTAGGTAATAATTATTATTATTCTGCTAACCTAACCTGCATTCTCTGTGTAAACAGCGTAATATTACGTAAAATAAAGATTATAAAAATGGACGATTTTGACGAATTGTACGATAGTAGTGATGAAAGTAGAACCTTTAAAAAAGAGATATATACGCGATCTTGAAAATCCTTTTGAATTTTACGAAGAAAATGAATTTTCGAAAAGATATCGATTCAGCAAAGGAGTTGTAATAGATGTATTGTTAACCGTTGGTATTCCATCGTTTGACGAAATTTAATAATCGTGGCTAAAAACACGTATTTATATCAAAAATGACAACTAAACACAATTGGTCTGCAGTATGACCAACTGTTCTAAAGGAAAATATCATGGAGGTTTACTATAATTCTTCTCTCACTCAAGGAAATGACTATGAAATGCTCCTTTGAATAAGGTGCCCTCAGCACTCAAGCGACCCTAGGGAAGGGACCCTTATCACTTACCTTAAGGGTTAACTATGAATATGGGCACTAAGCCTTCGCCCTTCCTGCAAGCGACGTGTTTAAGTTCTGTGTCGCCTCGACCTACTCGAAATTGACAACCTGCTCAGTTCTTCCTCGAAATCATCAACTGATTGTGAATAGCCGATAAGAGATTGAAACAGTTTATTTTAGCATTCAGCATGGAAATCTACGAGTTGCCCATACGAATATAACGAGAGCGAGCGTTTTCGAATAATGATTTGCATATGTAGGGTGAGAAAAGGGAATCATATATCATACAGGTGCCTTGGAAAGTGTATCATATTATTATAATTATTATTATCATATTATACCAAGGCACTCGTCTGATACATGCAGTCAATTCGTTTATAAAATTCTCTTATCTCACTATAGCAAATGCAAATCATTATTCGAACATGGTCGCTCTCGTTATATTCGCATGGGCAACTCGTAGATTTCCAAGATGTATTCTCCCAATAGCATAAATTCCACACAGGAATCATGATCTATTTATCTCACTCTGTGATATTTTCTGATTGTTTTCTTGGTAACATAATTAGATATTTAAATTAAAAAAAAATATTAATTTTTTCTAATAATTTAACACAAATAATATTGAAAAACGAAAAGAAAATTTTTTTAAAGCCATAGATAAATTACTAAAAATTAATTAAAATGTAT
This sequence comes from Mongoloraphidia duomilia, assembly GCA_039654895.1. NCBI lineage: Eukaryota > Metazoa > Arthropoda > Insecta > Raphidioptera > Raphidiidae > Mongoloraphidia > Mongoloraphidia duomilia. The sequence continues at coordinate 64,593,330 of CM077516.1, forward strand.
AAAAATTTAAAAAATATCACGTAACTTCAAAACGCGCTAGGAAAGTTTGTGACGTCTTTATGTTAAAATTTGTGTGCATTTGTTGGTATTTGTGTATCAAAAATAATAAATTTTTAACTTGGTAACCATGGATACAAAGACCATAGATAACATAATGACGTCACACGCGCTCGGATTCTTTCGACACGTCATCGGAACTGAGTTTAAAAATTAATTTTTATTTAAAAACTTTTTAATTAGTAAGCAAAAAAATTAAATAAAAACAGTTTTGCTATAAAACTTGTATGTGGTCTTTCCATTTAAGTAACAAAAATTCATTCAAAAACCCAATTGTCTCAGCTGCTGTCAGTGCAAAAAAATTAAACGTGCAATATTTTTTTGACCAACCAAAGGTTCCGAGTCGCGTGCATTGTTGCTTTGCTATGGAGCCAGTCTCCATGATTCTATGAACGAATCCACGGCAACGTGGTATTGTTTACTGTCAGTTAACCTAACCGATAATTTTTTAACTCAGGTTTTTTCTATTTTGCAAAATTGAGGTCTTATAGCGTTAGAGCCGCTACAGCTGGATTAGGAACCCTTATTTTATTCACTTTTACTCACGCCGAATACATGGACATTAGTCTCCTTTCTCTCTATCCTCAATGACAGACGTAATCGCTACGATCAAGTAAGATAAATAAGACTTCTGCCAAAACTCAAAACTACGGGTAAAGACTGGTAAACAAATAAATTCCTGTTTTACCAGTTTCAACTCTATGAGGGCTCCTAGGAACTAATTACATAAAATCGGAAACTATTCACATCTAAATTAATTCATATAATGAACCAACCTATTCTTTGTACAGAATCAAGGAAACACGATCAAAATCTGTAACACGAGACAAGCGAATGAGAATCGTTCGACAACGAAAGCGAATAAAAGAATTCGTCGTCTTCTTTGTCGTTCATTGCAAAAGTTTTGGTGGCGTAACTTATAACCGTTATCTCCCCTACCTCCTGAAGTCCTGATACAAACTTCCTTCTCTATGCATATAATAATATCACCGCTATAAGAAAGTCAAATGAAAAGGTGCTGTCGTGGAATATGTAATTATGAGAAAATATTGGATACCTTTTGTACTATAATAGTATTTCGATAATCCGAACCAGGAATCGAATCGGGTACTTTTAGATCTTTAGTCGAACACTCTACCAACTGAGCCAGTTAAAAATATGCATTTTTTGTAATCACGCTGTATAAAAATTATTTTCGTTGTAACTAAGTGACATATCATGTAGATAATTTAACAGTGATCATTTTTAGTTTAATGAATTTTTGCTCTAAAAAAATCAGGAGAGCAGGAAACTGCATATTTATGATTTTGCATGTTAAATCCCTATATACACCTGAGCAGTTCACCACCCGGTATACTGTACTATACAGGGTGGCACATCTTAAACAATGCAGTAAAATATCTCGTTAACGGTACAAACCATAAAAAAATGTTTTATACAAAAGTTATAGAGTGTCAAGGGGGACAGAAGACTGTGCGATATCAGATTTAACAAAGGTGGTGCTGTGAAGATCAGGCGAAGGTCAGCTTCGATTTTTTAAATGTAAGAGTGTATTTTTATTTCAGAATACGATACAGTATTTAATAGTGAACAGTAAATTATTAAGGTACATATCAGCTAAAGTTAATAAATATTGAGATAGGTATTTAGAAATTAAATAACGGCGAAAATGAATGACAGATAAATATGGCATAGCAGATAGCCATGATATTACGCACCGGCCTTCTTGGCTTGAATTCAATTCATAAAAGAACCGAATTGATAAATTAAATTTGCTATTTAATTTGTAAATATTTCAATATTTATTAACTTTAGCTGATATGTACCTTAATAATTTACTGTTCACTATTAAATACTGTATCGTACTGTGGAATAAAAATGCACTCTTACAATTAAAAAATCGATGCTGATCTTCGCCTGACCTTCACAGCACCACCTATGTTAAATCTGATATCACAGTCTTCTGTCCCCCTTGACACTCTATAACTTTTGTATAAAACATTTTTTTATGGTTTGTACCGTTTACGAGATATTTCACTGCATTGTTTAAGATGTGCCACCCTGTATAGTACAGTATACAGGGTGTATCACAGAAAACCGAACATAGGGAAAACTCCATTGTGCAAATTAGTTAGGATCAACGATTACTTTGGCCACATATGATAATGGGTACCATGGTAAAGCTGACTAACCATTATTTAATAACAATAATAGCTAATAATGAATAATTAGAAAAATCAGTTAAAATAAATTCTTCAATATTAAATGAATGTATTTTTATTAATGAAACAATTTTTTATTAAGAAAATATTTTTTTAACTAATAATTAAACAAAACAAACAGTTAAAATAAAAAATTAAAGCAAATGTTCAAATAAACCTCCATTTTGAATTAAGCAGTGGCTTAATCGGTTACAAAAACTTTGTCTCACTTTATCTAACATTACAGGAGTCATATTGAAACATACATCGACGATTTTGTCTTTATAATCATCCAGATTTTGTCAAATGAACAGCAATATGCATTTGTTACTGTATACGTACACCATGGTAACCATGGTAACGACCTCTGAATAGAGGGCAAAGCAATCTCTGATCTTAACTAATTTGTACTGTGTACTTTTCCCTATGTTCGGTTTTCTGTGATACACCCTGTATAGAAGCACGGGTTGACGTCAGTGTTGAAGTAAAATAAATAATTTATTAAAATTAATTGATTATTAAATTCTAATTATTATTTGCCAGGATTCATGCCACAACAACACACAATCTGCGAAAATTTCAACTAGTTACTTCTTATCGCTTGTGAGATAGAGCCGTGTTGACAGACGGACGGATGGACATCGTAGGCTCAGTAATAGGGTTACGTTCGGAGGTACGGAACCCTAAAAATATAATTAAAAATCGATTTAAGTACAAATAGTGTTACCTCTCACCCACTAATTTGCATATTTTGTGTTAAAAAAAGACGGAACACTGTGATGATATATTTGTAAATACAATTTACAATATGGTAAACTTGTAGGTCAGAGTTAACTTATTCCACTGTGTAAATAGTAGGTCATACAATATTATATAATTACATCAATAATACAACTTTAACAAGATGAAACTGCATTGGTGAATTATTAAAGCACAGACATACCACACATATAGATTATAGTGATGGAACGTAATAGCAGTAGCAGTTATTTTAGAACTGTTACTGAAGGAGAACTTGTTTTAAATATAACAGTTCACAGAATTATGACTTTAACTAACGAGTTTTTAACGAACAAGCGCTTGACTGATATGTTTTTAAAGAACGGGTTTCTAAAGAAATGATTCTTAAAAAATAAGTTTTTAAAAAACGGTTGTTAAATGAGCTACTATAAAACAGCTGCCGAAAAACGATTACGTCCTACTTTTTGTTCTAATTAAAACAGGCTATTAAAGAACCGATTTTTAAAGAACAAATTAAAAAAAAAGGTTGTTATTGTTAAATAAGTTACCGATCGAACAGTTAAGAAAAGAACGATAACTTTTCGTTTATGAAGTACATCAGGCTAAAAAAACCAATTCGTAAAGAACAGGTTATAAAAAAAACGGATTCTTAAAGAACAGGTTTTTAAAGAATAATTCTTAAACGAATTACCAAACTGCGAAAAGAATGATTAGTTTTTGTTAAATATTATGACAAAGGATATGGAAAAATGAATGTATTTTTTAAGAACAGTAACAGTTACTAGTACCTGTTATTGGAAAAGAACTGTTTTTGCCTATCACTAACAAGGGCCCGCACACAAACACATCATAGTAGCCGATATCAGCTTTGCCGGTGATGAAACCAAAGCCCTCCGGGTTTGTGAGGAAGCATCCGCGCACAGACCTCCATCGTATTAGTATAAACTAGCGTAATAATACAGAATTATGTTCATAAAGCCTTAACTTTGTTATCTCAGTCCTCGACATTTTCACTCGTCAGCTATTTAGATTTTAGAACTGGGCTCAAGAATTATTTTTTGTATTTTATTTTTAAACCTTCGACAAAAAACAGCGAGTCCATGGTACTCTCAACTCTGATTCGATTACGATGATCGTTAGATATTACCTTAAAAAATTATAACAGCTAGATATAACCTCAAAAAATAATGATTGTAGACATAACCTTAAAAAGGCGGTTAAGTGCGTGTCGAACCACGCACCGTGAAGGGTTCCGTAGTCGGCCGAAAATATCCTATATCTCAAAAACTACATAACAATATCTTATTCAAACCAATTTTCGTTGAAAGTATATTATAAGTTCTATTTCCTTAAATTTTTTTCAGAATTTTCTACCCCATAGTTGAAAAGTTAGAGGGGGGGGCACACTTTTTACGACTTTAAAAGCGTACATCTCACCAACTATTGACTTAAATAAAAAAGTCATTTCGAAACTTCTTTATCATTTTCGAAAACCTATCTAACGATACCCCACACGCTTATGTGCACTGGAATTATTTTTTTTACCTCTCACCTTTACGATTTGTGAGATATGAACATTTTGTCAACAAACTCTACACCCTCTTTTGACCTCCTTAGGGGTTGAATTTCGAAAAAGCCTGTCTTAGCGGATGCCTACGTTCTATAAGGAACCTACCTGCCAAATTTCAAGTTTGTAGGCTTTATAGTTCCTGAGATTTCGTGATGAATCAGTCAATCAGTCAGTCAAACAATCAAGCACTCATACTCAATCAAATAGTCAGTCAGTCAGGACATTTCTTTTCATATAATATTATTAGTTAGATTATGTATTTATTGTTTTTATTTTAGTTCGGTTTTCATGCAGTTGGGTTTTTTTTAACTTCCCGTTAGAAGTTATTGTAATGGGTCCGAAAATCGAAATCAAAATGTATAACAAATTTTTATGTTTCAAGGTCACTACACTATTTTTACACTATTTTTAGAAAGATGCCTGTGTGTGTGTGTACGTATGTACGTACGTATGTATCCATTTCTTTCTAAGACGAAATCTCGAGAATGAAAAATGATATCGACTACATTAGGATGCCAATCGACGCGTATTAACGTAAATATGATCTGAAAGAAATTTTTTCAAAATCGGTTCAGCCGTTCTTTTTTCTTAACCAAATAGACTCTAAAAAAGTAGATTTTACACAATATCTCGCGAATAAAAAATTATATCGAATTCGTAAGGGTATCAATCGAGGCGTGTTAACGTCAATTTGATCCGACATAAATTTTATAAAAATCGGTTCAGCCGTTTTTTTTTTTTATTATTATTGTTAAAAATAAATAATAATTATGTTTTAATGATTAAAATGATTACTTTTCTGTGTAATATCTAATTAGTTATTATTATTAAATATTTATCAAATTGGGAAGTTCGTCGTGTGGAAATCAAAGGTCTCACTTTAGTCCTAATAAACGACCCACCTCACGGCTTGTTATATTTTAAAATTTATTGACTTTATTACCAAAATATTGGATTACAATAATCGAATAATTACAATGGTACGGCAACATACTTGATAAGACAACAAGCCGAAGACATACATAACTTTATAGTGTACAAGTACATAATTGATAAGTTACATGACAGAAGAGATTCGCTCCGTTCTGCTCCAACTATTGTTTCAACAAGGAACTGTAAACTCTTGATAGATATGCTTTGACTTCACTTTAACATAAATAGTTTTATTAAAAGTAAATGCACGGTGAAACTGAAAGTTTTATAGTTTTTAATAGTGACGATTTAAATTAGTCTTTATCGACTTGTATGCCATTTTTACATACAAAATTTTTAAACTCGTGACTCGAAAAACTAGTAGCATTGTCACTGACTATAATTTTCGGCAAACCGAAACGAGCGAATAATTCTCGAAGTTTACTAATTGTTTCTGAACTATTTGTGGATTTTACAGCATAACACTCGATCCATTTTGAATGCGCGTCAACTATAATCAAATAATAGTTCCCTTTAAACGGACCTAAATGGTCAATATGCAAACGAGCCCCAGGCTCTTTAGGCCATTCCCAAGGATGCAGAACAGATTTTATACACACACTTTTATTTTTTATACAGCTGTCATATTTTGAAACTAATTGTTCAATATTTAAATTTAGTGCAGGCCACCAAATATAACATCTAGCTAAGCTCTTCATTTTAATAATGCCGAGATGACTTGCATGAAGCTCTTCCAAAATTAATGTTTGAAATTTTCAGGTATAACGACCTTTGTACCCCACATTAAACAACCCTGTTCTAATGAAAGCTCTAGTTTGCGAATAGCAAAAGGCTGAAGATCTTTGTCAAATTTATTTAGCTTGATGTTAGGCCCCACCCGTTACACACAAAATTATAGATTTTACTCAATGCTTTATCTTTACGTGTTTCCTGTGCAATCTTTTTAAAATTTAATGCTGTGGCAATATTTTTTTCAATAAAATTTAAATAATTATCTTCATGAGAAATTTGTTTAATATTTTTATCATTGACATTGAATTTACGTGACACATAATCGGATTGATTGCCCTCTGAATGTATATTCTGAATATCAAAAGTATATCCTGATAAAGTGTACGCATACCTTTGTAAACGCGCTGCAGCCGTAACGGGAATTCCCTTTTTCGGCCTAAAAATAGACACAAGAGGCTTGTGGTCGGTTACCAAAATGAACTTAATCCCCATATAAATATTGATGGAACTTAGTAACACCCCAAAAAACTGCCAATGCCTCATGATCTATCTGAGAATAATGTTTTTGAGACACATAAGATCAGTGGCGGCTCGTGGGGTAGTGCCACAGTGCCATGGCACTACCCCCAATTTTTTAATTTTCTCTAAAAATATTTTTTGCTAATATGTATCTATTTTATTAATATTTTTTTTAAATCAATCTATTAAATTATTGATTGTCTGGACAGCAGAGTTCAACCTAAATCGCACAAATTTCCTAAAACATTCACCACGCGATCAGCAACACTTATCCTGTGCCATTTAATAATAGACACAAGTGAAACAAAGCATACCTTACGGTCCTTATATGAGAGCAAGAGAGATGGAACTACGTACTCATGATTTCCGTATGCAGTAATGCTAAATCCAAACGAAATTTGTGCCAAGCACCTAAGTGGCGATATTCTGTATGGTCAATGTTGGAATTTACAGCACTGTAAAATTTCTGTCTCACTTTACCCTTATGTACTGTCAAATTTGTTAGAAAGTGACAAAAATTTACAGTTTATAATCATAAGTTCATAATAATTTGTAACAGATCTGATTACGCATTGCTCAGATTGTTGTTTCGGTTAAATGTTATTGTTGATAACAAATTTGTTTTATTATTTAATCTTTTGCTTTGTCAACATTTTTTTTAGTTTGTGTTGCTTTGTAGTGTGTGACTACTGAATGTGTCGTCTTAATTTCATTTTAGCTTGTTTTGTATATCTATTGAAGGCAAATTATTGATAACTATATTCGCCGTTATGAACACAAAGTGAATTTTTTAAAAAACTTTTTAGTGCATTCTCTTTAGACTTTATGGAAAAAACTTAAATTTCAAATGAAAGAATAAGAAAAACTGAACGTTGTTTTTCAATGCTTAAAAGAATTAAACATTTTTAAGAAATACAGACTTAGCTATCGGCGGAAAAAATTTTGCTTATGGAATTGAAAATTTTAATAATAAAGTATTTAAAAAATTTACAAGCAAGACGGAAAGAAGGATGGACTTTCAGTTATGTAACTTTCAGTTATGTAAAATGTGTTGCGTAAAATATATTTTTTATTTTATTATTTTGCGAGAAATGTGTAGAGACCTTGAACTTTATTAAACGGTTTTTTTCGAATTTCTATTGTTGCACTTTGTGCCCAGTGTGTACTTGTTTAGTAAGCTGTTTTCTATGTTTTATTTCTTTTCTATTTTGGCCGTCGTTTTGGCACCACCTGTCTAAACAGGCACGAGCCGCCACTGCATAAGATATTGGCCGTTCACTCTTATCTGGATATACATGTGATAAAATCGCTCCCAAACCTTTCGATGAAGCATCTACTGTTAACTTCACAGGTATCTCGGGGTTGAAATGAGCTAAAACTGTAGATGAACTGAGCAGTTCTTTAACTTCATTAAAGGCCTCATTGCATTTTGAAGACCATTCAAATTTTACATTTTTTTGTAATAGATTATACAAGGGATACAATATTTTAGCTAAATTTGGTAAAAATTTGCAATAATAATTCACCATGCCCAGAAACGAACGCAGTTCTTTTACATTTTCCGGTACGGGCAAGTTTTTAATAACTGAAACTTTATCAAAATTAGTATGTTAACCGTTTCTATCTATTATATGGCCCAAGTACTGGACTGATTTCTGTAAAAAATCACATATTTCGCGTTTAATAGTTAAGCCATATTTAGTTAATTGCTGAAAAACTTGTTCGATTCTTTGCATGTGCAATTGTCTATTCGGCGCTGTAATTAAAATATCGTCCAGGAAACAGACGACCCCATCTAAATGAGATAAAATTGACTCAATAGTCTTTTGAAATAAAGCTGGCGCAGATACAATTCCATAAGGAAGCCTGTTGAATCTGAAAAGGCCTTTATGTGTATTTATTGTGCATAACTCTTTACTTTCATCATCGATCAATAACTGAAGGTATGCTTCAGACAAATCAATTTTTGTAAACTCTACTCCGCCTTGTAGTTGTGCAAATAACTCCTCAATAGGAGGTAAAGGGTGACGAAATTCCTCTAATTGCGGATTTAGAGTTATTTTAAAATCGCCACATATTCGAATTCCGCCTTTCGGTTTTGCGACTGGAACAATCGGTGTGCTCCAATTTGAATATTCTACCGGAGAAAGTATTTCTGCTGCTATTAATCTGTCAATTTCAGATTCAACAAGTTCTTTTAGCTTAAAAGGTAAAGGGCGAGCTTTAAAGAATTTTGGTTGCGCATCGGCTTTCAATTTTAAATTCATTTTAGCGTAATCATAAAAGTGCCCAGTTTAGCTGAAAATACCTCCGGATATTTCATACACAAATCTTTAATATTATCTTTAGAATTTTCCCCAAAATGATTTAATGATTGAATCCCTAAATTTAATTTTTCTAACCAAAATCTACCAATAAGAGGAGGTCCTCCATTTTTAATTACGTAATTTCGAGATTTTGTACCGTGTCCTTGTATTGTACTTTTAAATTTATTTTACCTAATAAAGAAATTTTTCTGCCAATATAATCGTGCAAGCTTTTTTTAGTTTTTACAATTTTTACATGAATAAAATTATTAAACCGAAATTTTTCAGAAATTACTGCATGTGCAGTGCCTGTGTCAATTTCAAATTCAACATTTTTATTTTCGACATTCAAATTTAATTTCAATGGTCTACTTTTATCGTCAAAATTACACAGACCGTCATCAGTAGAATTAGAATTACTTACATCACTATTATTATTATTATTCTTTTATTGAGACATACATACAAAAAGGAGTTTATCTCTCTTCAAACTTTAAACACAATTTTTTTTTTTTTACAAAATTTTTACACTATACAAAAATATAATATAATATTACCTATATAATATACTTATTATATTACAACCGAACAAAAAGAACTTATTCTCTTATGACTTCAAAAATACCTTTAACAAATTTCGCCAGATTCTGGCTGTTCATAACATTCAATACATCATCAGTAGAATTAGAATTACTTACATCACTATCTTCATTTTCTTCTGCGTAATAATTTTTCTGTTGCTTTCGCCTGCATGCTGTTGCGATGTGACCCTTTATGTTGCATGCGTAACAAGTAGCGTCCTTAACCTTGCATTGCTCCTTCTTATGGTTTGCTTTTCCACATCTTGTACATTTTTTCTTCTCTTCATCTTTATCTTTCCTTGATTAATTTTATTTAGTGGTTCTGCCTTAATTTGAACATCTTCCTGTTCCCTTTCTCTTCGAAATAATGCTGATTCTTTAGTCTGCGCAAGATGAAGTGCCTTTCCAATTGTTAACTTCGTTGCATCTTCTTCATACAAACGCTCCCGTAACGTTTCCGGTTCCAGACCAATAACGAATACGTCAGTTATCAACCTCTCCAAAGATTCAGCGGAAAAATTACATAATGTTGCCAAATTCCTTACTCTAGCTAACCATTCTCCAACCGACCATTGGATTGCTTTTTGGCTGCATAAAAATCTTGTCTCGCGACATAATACGATTTCACTGTTTTAAATTGCTTGTCAAAAATTTCTTCTAATTCTTTCAAAGTCTTATCTTCTGGCTTTGATGGATAACACAAATCATAAATCAGCTTATAAGTTTGCTCACTAAATGAATTCAAAAGTATTGCTACTTTCGTTACATTATCTTGAATTTTATTTGCTATGAAATAATTTCTTAAACGAGCAAAAAATATTCCCCAATTTGCATCTTTATGATCAAACTGTGCCAAATGACCAAACGTAGCCATTTTATTCGTTTTCCTCGTCGCCAATTTTGTTCTGTATTTAAATAAATTTACTGTTCACTGTTAGAACTAATTTTTATTCATGGTTAAGTTTTTAAAAATAAAATACAATTTGTGTTACATTGCATAATTATCAATAGAGGCTGTTGAATAACTTAACTATAAATACATAACAGTAACATAATACTTATATCAATAACAAAAATAAATTATCCTTTAAACAGTTTGCCAAGTTATTACACAGAAAATACTTATTGTGATTTAAATTGCACAGATGGTAGATTATTATATTTTAGACACTCCGCAATGTAAATGTAATATATTTGTATTGTATTTATATTTGAAGTGAAGAATACATTTTAATTCCCTAGAAATAAAAAAACAATTCTGAAAATGGATCAAAGAATAACAAAAAACGGAAAAAAAGAACGCCTTCAAGAAATGTTCGAAACCGGCAAATATTCAGACTGTATTATAATTTCTATGGATGGTAAAAAATTTCCGGTTCATAAGATTTTTTTAATCGCAATCAGTGCCGGTCTTGAAGCTCACTTATTATCTGACAATTCAACCGAAATCAAACTTGACTACAGTGGTAACGCAATAATTATTCTTCTAAAATGGATTTATTTGGGAAAAATCGATGATCAAATTCCCGATTCGACAATATTCGAACTACTCAGTCTTGCTGACTATTTCGTAATCGAAGAATTGAGAGCAATTTGCGCACAACAAATCGAAGCAACCAAAGAAAATTTTACAGTTGCATTAAATTGCGCACTTCTTTATAACATTACAAGTTTAAAAGAATCGTGCTTTAAAGTGATAAAAAACTATCCCCAAGATATCCTCATAAATGATGATTTGACAAGTGAATCAATTGCCTTCATACTCGAAACAAGTAAAGTCAGCACAGGCATCATCGAAGCTACCATAAAATGGGCAGTCAACCAGTACCCAGAAGACACTGCAAAATCAGCACTGATTAAAGCGCAAATCTATGATAAGTTATCGCTCGACAAATTAAGTGCCCATTCGCTGATAGAACTGTTTAGTAAATTTAATAATTATCTATTCACCTGCGAAGAAAAACTAGACTTACTGACAACAGCCATTCACTTCAGCGAGAAATATTTTAAAACACCAAACAGTATTACAATTAATCTGAAACAAAGAAAAGACTGTAGAAATTATTTTATTACCATTTTGACGCAAACTAATGATAATAAAAATGGATATTATAACGAAGATATCTTGTTGATAATATCCTCTCAGAATGTGACGTATAAGCATAAATGTATGGATTCTGTTAGGTATAATAGCCACCACATTATTAATTTTGATGTTAGGTCAAATCTAGAAATTTTCGAAAATGACGACGTGCAAATAACTCTGTTATTTAAGAAAAAGGGACTGTATTCAAAAACAAGAGGGACTTGGATTCATTCAAAAGATGCGTTTGAGGTTGAGTGTGCAAGTGATTATTCTAAAGACAATTATAAATCCGTTATTAAAGACATTGAATGCAATTTAATATGATGAAGTATGACTATTACAAATTAATAATGACTATCATGTATTTACATATATACGAGTATAGCTCAGTTCGAAAATTGTTGGCAGTGACCACTTATAGTTTCAAATTGCAATATAAGCGGCATAATCTAAAAACGGGTATGCTTTACTTTGTTTCATTGATTTGCCATTCCATTAAACTTGTTAGTAAGAAAGTATTAGTCACGGCCTATATAATTTCCGCACTGAACTATAATAAACTACTGGTACTGTGAAATTAATTATTAATTAGTAAATAGATAGATAGATGATTTATTGGTGCTTACACTATAATATAGTTTACACAATAATTCAGCTTATTTATTCTCAAAACTGCCCCTAGTGGGAAAGTTTTGGGGTAGTTCTGATTTCTTTCATTCTACCTGTATTTTCGGGTCCTGAATCCGAATCTGAGGTTTGCTAACAAAATATCGTGACGCAACATTGATAAAATCGCAAAAAAACTGAAAAATTTCTGCTTTTCTCTGAAGTTTTGCGTAAAACTCGAAAACTATTTACTTTTAGTAAATGGCCTATTTACAGAAATTAAAGTACGTAAAATTCTCTACAAATATTACTATTTATTTTTTCTTTCAGAAGAACCGTTCGGTCTTAAGTGACAGTCGAAATTTGGCGTATTTTGGCGGTCTCTGCAAAACCCACTTTTTCGATCAAAAACTTTACTTTTTTTATTAAAAGGCTGTCAGTTAGTGATTTTCACCTATAGATTTGTGGTGTTAAAAATGGCTTCTGACGTGTGTTTTATTTGTGATAAAGTACTGGATAATGATGTAGAAAAGGTGACGACGGTGCGGGAAAAAGGTTTGAAAACATTTATTGAGTCTAGCAAGAAGAGGAAGGATGATCATCATGTTCAGCTAAGTAAAAAATCTACAGTTGAGGTTCATGAGCGATGTCGTAAAAACTACAACAATGTAAGAATGATTACCGCTCATTTGAAGAAAGTTGTGGAGGGTAGGGAGCAAGTCCAAAGACGTTCTACTGAACCACCTTTCAATTTCAAAACTCAATGTTTTATGTGTGGTCTCGTCATAACACCTGAGTTCATAGAACAGCAAAGAAAAAAGAAAACTAATCGCAATATGGTGTATCAGGTTCGAGTTTTAAAAGTCAAAGAAACTGTTATGAAAGAAAAACTAAATAGCAATATTTGTAGAGAATTTTACGTACTTTAATTTCTGTAAACAGGCCATTTACTAAAAGTAAATAGTTTTCGAGTTTTACGCAAAACTTCAGAAAAAAACATAAATATTTCACTTTTTTGTGATTTTGTCAATGTTACGTCACGAAATTTTGTTCGCAAACCTCAGATTCTGATTCAGCACTCCAAAATACATATAGAATAGAAGAAATCAGAACTACCCCAAAACTTTCCTAGTGAAAACACAATATTACTGAATATCGAACGAGAGCTGAATAATCGTCAAATCGCGATGCAGTTGCTAAATTGCAGGTTTGTGATATAACAAGCAACATGTGTGTGCTGACCCTAACTCTCTATTTAGAGTAAAACTAGGGTGCAGTTTTATGAAACCACGGTGCAAGTGAAACTTTATTGCCAATTGCCATAACCTGAAACCGCCGAAAGTGCAGTATAATTTTGTTTACGTGGTCTTGGTAATGTAATTTGAACCCTGATTAGTATGGACTATGGAGACAAACGGAAGAATCCATGATTCTATCGTTGGTGGTCAATGGGTATTTGATGTACTGCTCGACTGTATATTCGTACGATATTGGTTATGAAGACGTACAATATAGTTATGAACATAACGTCGCTGATTTTCGATTAGTACTAGTTAAGTCGATCGCTTCGATTGGCATTGATATGACGGAAATAAAGTATCACTTTAAAAGTAGGTAAATAGAATTGATATTTTTCAGGATCAAACAAAATCGTTTAATTTTCATGCAGTTTTTTTCTTATAAAGCCTATATTGTAACATTCAAGTCAAAATTGTTGTCTGAAATCGGCATTTCACTAATATAATAATAATAATTTATTGACCAAAAAAACAAGATCAAAAGGGGTAAACGAGTTCAGTATAAAATGCTGGTTTTCAACTCACCCTCACACAAAAACAAATAAACAACCATTTGTGAACAGAATACAATAACATACAAAGATACACAAAAATAGAAATAAAAATATTGGTAACAGTGGCAACTCATAATTGTTTAATTTAAAAAATAATACTTAATAAGATAGTAGAAACATGTTATCAATTGTGGCTGTTTTGAATCCATTCTTTGAGCCTTACTTTAAAATTTCGAATACTTAAGGATTTGATTTCATGTGGTAATTTGTTATACCAATGAGCTGCCATGTAGGTAAAGCTCTTAGTAAATTTAGTAGTACGAAATCTAGGAATATCGAGGCGTTTACAGCATCTTAGATTATAATCATTAACATTTTTTGTAATCAATTTATTGAACAAATATTCAGGAATCTTTGTTACCAAAATTTTATGAACAATCAAAATAAAGTTTATAATCATCATTATGTCAATACTCATCATATTAGCTTTGCTTCTGTATTCCGAGATATGATCGAATTTACGAATCCCATAGGCGTATCGAAGGCACGAATTTTGTAGGATCCTAAGACGATCCTTATCGCTGGAGCGCAGGTGAGGTACATACACAGTATCACAGTATATAATAGTCGTTAGCAGATCTGGAGTTTAACCATTTGATTATTATAAATTAATTTTCGATATTAAGAGGAGTCTAGCCCCCTTCCCCACGTCAAAAACTATATTGCACGCTCCCGATCGTAATTCTGATCCAAAAATAGATTCTTTTGCGTCAAATTGGAAGTTATTGTTATTGAGAAAGCTCTTAAATACTTTTAAAAAGTGTCCTGCAGCTGCAGGACACTTTTTAATTTAGATTTAAAATCTAAATTGATCCTCTAAGTTCAATAATAAGGTCGAAAGAGTGTAAACAGCAAAAGTGTTTTTCGTTTTTTTACGTTATAAGCGATTGACAGTATAACTTTTTGTTCCTGTCGACTGTTGCATATAAACTTCATAAAGTATAAACAATAATTGGAAAAGAATGAATCCTCACAAGATATAAAATTCAGTAAGCAAATATAACAATTTATTTACCACTGCTACATGTTTCGACATAGATATGTCATCTTCAGGCAGAATCTTTTTCACCTAATTGTCATTTAGCTTTGAAGTTGCAAATAAGGTCCAATTGCCATAAATTTAATGAAAAACGATCAAAAAAGAAGAAGAATTGAAATCCCAGCAACAAAGTTTCAGAACGAAATTATGAATAGTATGTGCCATATTGAGTCAATAAATGTAGAAATTAAAATTAATTTCTACATTCATAATTTCGTTCTGAAACTTTGTTGCTGGGATTTCAATTCTTCTTCTTTTTTGATCGTTTTTCATTAAATTTACGGCAATTGGACCTTATTTGCAACTTCAAAGCTAAATGACAATTAGGTGAAAAAGATTCTGCCTGAAGATGACATATCTATGTCGAAACATGTGATTAGAAGTATATTCATCATTCATAAAGTATATTTTATTAGTCATTACATAATCGGTATTTTCTGTGTAGGGCTAATCGAATGACAGAGTTAACATGTCAAACTGAAAAGTTGCTGATTTTTTGTGCAAATGAAGTCGCAACCTGATCTCTTCAAATTTTATTTCTAGTAGTGCTCTAGCAGCAAGAGAAAAACAACTTCCACAGTGCAGTTGTTTGATATTATATAATAAGTTTTCAGAGACCGCGACCATTAATTTGCAGCCATAACCTGTCGACTTAACTATACAAACGACGGCTATGTGGTGACACCGACCCTATAACTTACCTATAGATATGGCCTGAGTACGTAGAAGTAGTCAAAGAGTTAAGAAGTACTTCCATAATATATAACTGCATAGTTACAAAGTCGTCAGCACCGGCTTTAAAAAATAGGTCACCCTACCTATTTATTCATATTGTATTCTTTGAAGAAATAATGATGTATTTCGATTCTTTTTTTTACTATTATCGAAAAAGAGAAATAAATAACGTAAGTCTGAATTTAAAGTAACAGGACGAAACATCTATTTCAATATGATACATTTTTAGAGTGTTGGGTCTCCAAGTCAACTATATATGAATATTATGAAGTATTAGAAATTCCTTGTATTTTTTGATGTCCGTCTTGTGACTTCCTGTGTTTTAACACGACGCGTTTCAGCAACAAGTTGCTATCTTCAGTTGTGGTTAAATTTTTTAAAAATTACACATTGAGTATTCGTAACACGTTATCATATTAAGCACATGCGTATTATGTAGTGGATTGTGGAGTACTGATTTAAATTTCGAAATTTTATGATTTATATAGTAGGTAGATGAAATGGACGTGTGAGTGTGTGTGTATTTATGTAGACGATTAATGAGTATTGGGTGTTTGTGTGTTGTTAATCATTGTGTCGTATATTATGTTCGATTTTAACGTTAGTTTGTCATTAAGAATGTTATAACGTGTTACGGATACTCAATGTGTAATTTTTTAAAAAAAATTTAACCACACCTGAAGATAGCAACTCGTTGCTGAAACGCGTCGTGTTAAAACACAAGAAGTCACAAGACGGACATCAAAAAATACAAGGTATTTCTAATACTTCATAATATCTATTTCAAATACTCTTTTCTGGAGATCTTCAAAAAAGATAATGCAAAAGGAAAGAATTAAAGATAAAAATAAATTATAATTTAAAAAAACTAAAAAACACGCTTTAATGAACTAAAAAGTAAAAAATAATTAATTTTATTGTAAAAAAGCGTGGGGTAGTATGAAAATATGATAAAAAGCACCCCACGCTTTTTTACAATAAAATTAATTATTTTTTACTTTTTAGTTCATTAAAGCGTGTTTTTTAGTTTTTTAAATTATAATTTATTTTTGCTTTTTAGTCCTGGAGATGCTGGTCAGGATAATGGGACAAACTTATGGAATTAGGCATTATGAATTACCCGCTCGAATTGAGATAGGGTTAACGCTGGCTAAAAGTTTGTTATGGAGTAAGAAAACTGCGAAATTCTAGCATTTTAATACTGATACAGCCCTGTATGCATTCCGAACTTGAGACGATAGAAGTTCGGGTCATTTATTACTATCTATAAAGCGTACGATTTATGAAACACATATTTCCTGCTGCCACCTATTATATAATGCTATAACTACACAAAATATATGTAACATGGCCGATAAAGATTGAATTAATTTCTTTAAAGTCATTTATTATATTGGAGAAGACGAGAGTAATATCTATTGTACAACACTTCCCGCGATAAAGGCGTTCGATGCTCTATATTCTATAAGAACAATGCTACTGCATTGTTGAAAAGCCCTTTGGTACTGCACAAAGAAATAGGTTGGTTTATGAGCATACAAATGACATAATATTATGACGCCATACACGAACAAATGAAAAAAATAAGCTAAACGATTAAGGCCCGTATTCACCGAGCCTAGTTAGTTATTTATTCCGTTGATTTATTCCCCTGGTAACTATAATTACTCGGAATAAATAGTGATAATTCAAATCACCAAACATAGTTAAGTTTACTGCAGGTATAAATCGTAAGAATAGTTATTCTGTCCAATTTCAAGGGTATAAATATTTATTCGCCTAGTTAAATAGGGTGTGCACGAAATGCATAAATTACTTTATATAGCCTGGCGACCTTTGCAGGTAAATATTAATTTCATATCTTTCAGGTAAAGACTTTTGTCAGTAAAATATGTCAATATTCACCATTTTACATTTTCGATCGATGCGCCATCGGTCGGATCTTTGGTAAACGTGCTTTAGAATCAAAATATTTGACAAAATCTACAAGGTGTATGGTATATAGTAAATTTTTACCTGAAGTTACTATTCTATCGAATGAATTGCTTGGTGAATAGAAAGTTTATTTTATTCCAAGGAATAAATTTTTTCTAAGGTTAGTAACTTCTATCTTTAACAGTGTTTGGTGAATACGGGCCTAAACGAGTTAAGCAGCAGAGCTGGGGAGTTTCTTGTATTTAAGATACTTTTTGTATCTTAGATACTTTTCATTATACCCAGCGATGAATCAAAATATTTGACAAAATCTACAAGGTGTATGGTATATAGTAAATTTTTATCTGAAGTTACTATTCTATCGAATGAATTGCTTGGTGAATAGAAAGTTTATTTTATTCCAAGGAATAAATTTTTTCTAAGGTTAGTAACTTCTATCTTTAACAGTGTTTGGTGAATACGGGCCTAAACGAGTTAAGCAGCAGAGCTGGGGAGTTTCTTGTATTTAAGATACTTTTTGTATCTTAGATACTTTTCATTATACCCAGCGATGTAGCTTAGTGGTACAGCACTAGACTCGCATTAAGAAGGTACTGGGTTCGAATCCCGACGGGGGCAGATGTGGCTAGGACATTTTCCTACTGCCTCACGTCGAGAAACGGTAATTCCTGTACCGGCCATCTTGTTTGAGGTTTTCCATGGTTACCCTCAATTATTCCAGATGAATATCGAGATGGTTTCTTATTCAAGGCCATGGGCCGATTACCTGTCAAACTCCTATAATTCTCCCAAAATTGCCTACCTTATCCTAATTTCTTATAATTCCTCCATTCGCACATTGCTATTAAAAAAAAGTTGAAGTTTAAAAATGTAGAAAACAACGGGAAGTGGTAAAATGGAAAATAGTAATGGTGCGAATGGCGCCTGTTATGACATAATGTCGAGAAACGGACGTTAAACGCATTATTATTACTTTTTATTGAAAATATTTGTACCCGAAACTGAAAATACTTCTCAAAAGTATGTGGTATCTAAGATACTGCTGAAGTTTCTAAAATACTTTTAAAAGAAAGTATCTAAGTATCTAAGATACTTTTTAAAAGTATCTAAATATCATAAGATACTTTTAAAATTAAATTAGAAAAAAAGATCCTTCGGTCGCACATTTTTCAAAAGAGTCTAAGATCGTCTCAAAAGTTAAAAGTAGGTATCTAAATTACTTCTTAAAAATATTTAAGATACTTCTTAAAATTAGACAGGTGCCTTTAAAGTATAAAGTATAGGTACCTTTTTTACGCACGAGTTATTTTTTGCCATACGCACTATAAAATAGCTGCTTTTCACTTCATTTTCAGCATTTTCAAACAAAATTTGACAATTCATTTGCGTCGCTAACTTCACTTCTATAGTAGGCCGAGAGCAGCTGTCAGTAGGTTATAGCGGGTAGATCAGGGATAAAAACACAAATCATTAGGGCAATGGTTTGCTTTCCCACACTAGTGTGGGAAAAATACGTTCCTGCACACCGGTCTGTCAAAACTCACTTTAAATGCATGGAAAGCATTTTATTTATTGTAGATTATAGATGCGTCAACAACACAGGTCATTAGCGTCTTCAACACAACAAATAACATATTTGTTAATTAAAATCCGCCAGCCGGCATACACACACCGACTTGTACGAGCTCGGGTCCCTGGGAGCGCTAATTCCCAAAGAACATTGGAATGCAATTGCGATAACAACTACATCCCAATGTCCCCCCTGGGAAAGCAGCTGATTTGTAACGGATATGGCAAAAAAATCATTAGGAATCCACTTCCTGGCCCCTTCCAATTTTAACATAGTATAGATACTTACTCTTCATCTGTGTAGTCGGAAGTTCATAACCAAACCTCGAATCGTAAATACAGGTATACTGTTAGTTGCTATTTCAAAGTAATAAATTAAAAATTTACAAGTACTTTAACTGTTCGAGCAGAAGTTGTATGGTACTAGCAAGTCTGCCGTCGGCGTCGTTCGAAAAGAGAGTCAATTTTATTTTCGGGTAATTTAATAATTCATTATTCATTTTATGCTTTTTATTTACCTCTTTTCTTCAGATTACCATTTTAATGTCGTATTTTTTCCACTATTTATTTTTTACAGTAACACGAAAATATCACAGAATATGCGTCTCATTTGTTTGGAAGTTGCCATCTTAAAAACAGACTGGCGGAAATCCTTTTTTATAGGTCAGGGAAATCATGGAAATGTCAAGGAATGTTATTCAGAGTCAGGGATAAAATATGTCAAAATCAAAACGTGGCTGTGGTTTTTTCGCTCTTATATGCTCGGTTGCAGAAAGCATTGTCAAAAAAACCTACTCCCTCGTTTGACCCCCTTAGAGATTGAATTTAATTCTAAAAACGATTGATTCATATATTCTCATCGGGAATGGTAAGGTGTACCAAATTTTAAATCGATCGGATACGTGGAAGTCCTTCAAAAGTGACTTGCAAGATTTGACCTAAACAAACAAACTGACATGCAAACATTGCAAGTTAAATAAAAGCTTGTAATAAAAACAGGCAATGATAATAAACCCAAACCTACCACAAGACACAATAAAACAAAACACGAAACAAACTGTAAAGAAAGGAATTTCAAGATGAAAAATATCGCACGTATCTTACCGACTGGTAAATAAGGGCGCCAGGACACTTTGATCGTACGGTGCCGCAACTCAACAGGTCCAGATTGAGCGTTACGAAAAATAAAAACTTCCAAACAAAATAAACAACAGAACACCCAAAAATCACAAGGGTCAACAACCTTCCAA
Source organism: Mongoloraphidia duomilia (assembly GCA_039654895.1). Lineage (NCBI taxonomy): Eukaryota > Metazoa > Arthropoda > Insecta > Raphidioptera > Raphidiidae > Mongoloraphidia > Mongoloraphidia duomilia. The sequence continues at coordinate 64,614,042 of CM077516.1, forward strand.
AACAACCATGGATTATTTATTCGGACTAAAATTTAAATACTACGAAACCCACATTTTCTAAAATAACAACAACAATAACCCCGTACAAAACAACCCGCGGAAAAACAAAACAACACATTAAAAGAAGAAACACCCCTCTGAAAAACACCTTCAAATATCACTGAGCAAGCAACTCTATCTGATCGCAGCTACATCTCAAATAGCATCACAAAGCGTTCGCAATCTCAATAATATCACAAGGCGACTCTCAATAATTATCGCAACTCGACTCTCAAATAATATCGCAAAGCGACTCTCTATAATATCGAACACTCACGTTCGCCTCACAACTCAATTCTTTTCAATCAGCAATAGCGTTGGTAAAGTTCAACTACGCCAATGCCTTTATTCTCAAAGTTATAATAAATAACAAAATAAATTGTTATTTATTATGGTCGAAACCACAATGAAATAAAATTAGTCGAATAATTCTGGAATGGTTCCGATAGCGAAGCCACTATTACATGGATTGCTCGGTATAATAATTACAATATTGTTATTCAACAACCAAACAGAATTGACAACAGCCGGGAATAACACTAAATCAAACCTAAACAACACTTCTGGAACGAAACCAACAGATCCGAGCAAGGAATACTATATTACAGGAAGTCAGGTAACAACGACAGGTGAAAAATGGTAGGAAGGTATAATTCGGGACGATTTCCCACTATAAACTAAATAATAGCCAAATTAAACCTCAACGAGCAACAACATCAAAAATTATTTCCACAACGTAATTATGCTCAGCTCAAATTTAGAACGGGGCTCAAATCAGTCACGAGGCCATCTCACACCCATTATAGCGACCTGACAACCACTCGGCGCGAAACATTTCACCTTTCCACGACACGTCGGTTTGCCTGAGGACAGCTATTCTACGACGTGACGTCACAGACCAGTCGATAGTACACAGCCCGTTCACTATGTGCTGTGTCCCTGAGCTATGCTCTTGCGTGACGTATCGGCCGCCGTACCTGACTCGCATCCTTTCACTCATACCGCCTTCACGAGCGTAAGTCTCTCTCCGTTGGCCAGAATCGCGACGAGTTTTAAATAAGAATATCTGGGTGCCGAGCTTTGCTCGGATGAGTTCAATAAAAATAGTACTTGTATGCTGTGAGATATTATTTTCTCAGAATATTATTCCGAAACGAATTTATTTCTGAAACGTAATTTAAAATAATTGTTTCTGTTGAATATTTTAACTACCTATGTGTATTTTTAAGCGTAAAAACTAAGTATCAACTTGAATCAAGCATTTTTTCCTGTAAATATTATTTAGGTCGCCATTTTCAAATCTACCGCCGTTATTGTTTTGTTGACTGAAGAACTCGCAAAAACCGATTTTCATAGATTGAATATCTTGTAAAAATATTCGAATCAGATGAAATTTTGCTAGCCCGTTGCCATTTTAACAATCCAATTTTAAGCATTGATACCAAATATCAACTTTATCGAAGTACTTTTTCTCTGTGATGTCATCTTAACAACTTCCAGTAAATTTCAAATATTTTTTTTGCATAGGTACCTACTGAAAAACTCACAAAAATCGATTCTTTTAATAACAAACGTCAGACTATAACCTGCGCAAAACTTTTTTTGCATGTATCTTCACCATAGTTTTTAAAAATCGATGTGTTTTTACACAGACCCGCGGCGCCAGAAGTGCGGCCCTTTGGGCCGCCGTTTTGTTATTATTTACATATTGTGCAAGACACTTCTTATATTAGTGTTCAATTACAATTTTAACACTTGTGATATATTATATAAAATCTATATGTAGAAATAGACTTCGAATCAATCTGACTTTAATTGAGCGAGTTATAATAAATAAAAAACACCTTTTTTTTAATTGCTCCCTTCTGGAACCAAAATTCCTACCTAGATCGATTTCTCGCCCCAAAAAATCCCCATTCTGTAAATTTCATCAGAATCGTTAGTCGTTTTTGAGAAAAAAAGGTCTAGGTAAGATTATACGTCATACTACATTTAACGTACATACCTATACATATTTTATATAGGTAATATAAAAATAACATACCTATTTATTTAAATTTTATCTAAAACTACTTACATAATTATGTTTAGATTTTATTGTTGCTATTTTTTTACTTTTCAAATAATTACTGATTATTTTAATAAGTTAAAGATTGACTGTCAGAGTAATTTTGACATAAATAATGAAAATAGTTTGTTTTTTCCAAAGCCTACTCACAATACGACACGGTTTTATGACGTTAAAAAAACTGTTTTTTAAAATGATAAAATCGATAAGAAAACGAATTTTTCCAGGGATGAGACCTAGCTAAATCGATTTTTTGCCCCCCGAAACCCCTTTTCGGTAAATTTGATCAAAATCGTTAGAGCCGTTTTCGAGAAAATATTTATATAGATACATAGAAACATATATACAAGATTTACTCGTTTAATAATATAGGGGGATACATTTTGTCAAATGTTCGTTGTAGTTGACAATGTATTTTTATTTAAATTCATAATTTTAATCATAGGCTCGAAACACATTTTTATTTGGGGCAACACAATAGTAAAACGTTACAGTACCTACGTATAATATAGAATTAAAAAAAATCCTCAAACTCTCGCGGACCCATTGTGTGGATCTCCTATGTCCATTAGCCACCCCTGATATTAGATATGTAAGTGTCGCAAATTACAAACTTGTACACTGTACAGGTATTGATAAAATATGCGGCGAAATAAGTGAGACAAAGAAAGCAGTGAAGTTTAGAGAAAGAGGAGTACGAGTGAGATGAAGAGAACTTCTCGATAACAGTTGTTCAAACATGCGCATCAATAATTCACTGACTGTACTTGCATCAAGCTCGACTGTCATATATGTCATGATAATAAATTGATAGGAAATATCATTTCTACATTTACGTTCATTCTGAATCTAATTATATTGCAGATTATAGGGATGAGTTTATTCTAAGCCGAGAACATCTGCATTCGAAATAGCAGACGGTAGCGATCGTAACACGTTTTTTCCTGTTTTCCAACAATATTCACCTTTTAAATTTGAGCTTGAACTATTATTTATAGACCGAGAGCTAGTGACAATTTTTTGGTGAAATATCTCGTAAACAGTACAAACCATAAAAAAATGTTTTGTACAAAAGTTATAGAGTGTCAAGGGGGACAGAAGACTGTGATATCAGATTTAACATATGGGGTGGTGCTGTGAAGGTCAGGCGAAGGTCAGCTTCGATTTTTTAATTATAACAGTGCATTTTTATTCCAGAATACGATACAGTATTTAATAGTGAATAGTAAACTATTAAGGTACATATGAGCTAAAGTTAATAAATATTGAGATATTTAGAAATTAAGTAGCAAATTTAATTTGTCAATTCGGTTCTTTTATGAATTGAATTCAAGCCAAGAAGGCCGGTGCGTAATATCACGGCTATCTGCTATGCCATAATTTATCTAATTGTCGTTCATTTTGGCCGTTATTTAATTTCTAAATATCTCAATACTTATTAACTTTGGCTCATATGTACCTTAATAATTTACTGTTCACTATTAAATACTGTATCGTATTCTGGAATAAAAATGCACTGTTATAATTAAAAAATCGAAGCTGACCTTCGCCTAAGCTTTACAGCACCATCTATGTTAAATCTGATATCACAGTCCTCTGTCCCCTTGACACTCTATAACTTTTGTATAAAACATTTTTTTATGGTTTGTACCGTTTACGAGATATTTTACTGCATTGTTTAAGATGTGCCACCCTGTATATCATTAATAAAAACTAAATAACGACATTTATCTGTGCAATATGCTTTTTATTTTACTGCCAACGGTTCGTCAACATTGTTGACTTCTTCAGGGCTTTTCAATGAATAAAAATACATATCACATACACAACGTCGATTGCATTAGTTATTTAGTAATTGTGTAGCTATAATGTGATATGTATTTTTATGTATTTTTATTCATTTTAGAGCCCTGAAGAAGTCAACAATGTTGACGAAACGTTGGCAGTAAAATAAAAAACATATTGCACAGATAAATGTCTTTTTTCCCATTATTTAGCTTTTATTAATAGTCATTAGCTTTACCTTGTAGGTGGAATCGGGTAAATACTTAAATGGAATTATTTCGATCTCTATAACCATCCTGTAACATGCATTATAACAAAACTGGCGTCCCGACTTCCCCTACAACTTCATAAACAGGATATTAAACGATTGCACAATGTCAAAGCTGACTTCCGTCCGAACGACATCAACAAAACTTGCTAATATTTTACAGAAAACGACTTCGAAATAATAATGGGCGTTATAAATTATAATACACCTAGCATAAACACACACTTACATAATATTATTAACCATTTATATAGCCTCCACATTGTATATTCGACACGTCTCCGGTTATATTAGGGACGTGATGTCGTATTTTACGGGGCGCTAATGAACCGATCGCTGAACGAGCAGTTTAAAGGTAGTGTCACACTTATACGATGCCGTTATTTAAAAAAAATGGGGTAGGTAGTGTCGAAGTCACTACCGCTTAGATTTTTGGTGGAAAACGTTTACCTAATAAAATAATATAAGAACATAACTTTTCATTAAATCTTATCCATAATAAACAAATTTAGTAGTCATTTCGACAACCACATAAGTAATTACGTTTGTTTGTCATTATTGATCATTAATTTCTCGAAAACTATTTGGAAACATCGTTATAGATTTCATGTAAAGTATACGCACACCTTTACACCACTAGTTTTTTTTCGAAATTTCAGGTTAACTACTAATTTTGGAAATAGAGAGAGGATGTTTTCAATATGATGCGTTTTTAGGAAAATGTCAAAAACCTAAAATAAAATTCTGGAGAAAATAGTTTTTAGATCCTTCAGAAAAGCTCTTTCAAATGGAACCCCGTATGACCGAATTTACGGTAAAGTAGTTTTTTAGGTTCTCACTATTGAATTGAATTGTAAATTATAGACGCTCGACAACAGAGGTCATTAGCGTCTGACCGGTTCTCACTATTGAAATATATTATGCAAATAATTAGTAACTTAATATAGAGCTATGCCAAATTTCTATCGATTCTTTCATTTAGTCATTTTGACTGTGGTCTGTGACAAACATACGGACGGACAAACGGACGGACAGGCGGGTGATACCATAAGGGTTCCATTTTTTCTTTTAAGGTACGGATTATGGAACCCTAAAAATGGTACGGGTCCACCGCTTAACTGCATCGACGGCGGATTTTCGTTCATGACTCAACTACCCTTTGGAGATAAGTATACAGAGTGGGCCAATGAAAACAGTCCGGGCAAGTTTTGGCCACTTAACACCAATACCAATCGATTTAGATGTCCCCCTTGATTCTAAAATTGACGTGTGCGAACTTTTTTCGCAAAACTGATGTTGTGACCAAAACTTGCCCACTCTGTATAGTAGGGTCATTAACGAATTAATATCAATTTAAGAATTATGACCAAAATCGTTATATAGTCGTTTTCTACAAAATCACGGTTTTCAATAAAATACTTACTCTTACTGGATTTTTTCGAGAAAAATGAATAGGTATACCTATTCAAACGTAACTGTGCAATTTTTTTTCATTTTAGCGTATTGGCGGAATTCTACTAATATTATGAACACCACCAGTCCGGCTTCGCTTTGCAGGGGAAGAATTTCTCGCGGGAGGGAATAATAAACCATAAATTCATAGCACCCGGGCGAAGCCGGACCGGGCCGCTAGTCATTTATAAAATATTGAATCTTGAAATATAGGTAATCAAAATCGTTAGAGTCGGAATCGAGAAAATCGCTATCGATTTAAACTCATAAGTAGGTATTATTTGAGGGAAAAGGGAGAAAATAATTATCCCCCCCCCCTCCCCGAGGAATCCTCTAAAAACCGTAAGTTTTTTTTTTTATTCAGTTTTGATTCGTTTTTATGTGTGTCAACTGTCAATTAGGCCTCTGCATATACGGACGGACATCCAGAACTCAACGGAAAAAATGGAATATTTGGTCAGAAAACACAATTTTAAAGCTAATAAAATTGTCAGTGTGCTAATGGAGACATAGTAAATAAATTATCGTACTCACCCTCTGATCATTAACGAACCACGTGAGATTGACAGCAGGCGACGAACGGGGCGCCACACAATCCGCTATCAGTGGCCCCCCTTGGGCGAATCGCATCCTATCCACTGTGACCACAGGCACGCCATCCGGAAGCTCTATGCACATGCAACAAACAAAATAACGCCGGTTATATTAGCTTAACGATTTCATTACAAAGCTTTATTGCAACCTAGCCTCACACTTTCTTAATACAATGTTTCACATTGCTATATTGTGTGTTCTCCAATGCAGTCAAAGTTTTTTTCTAAAAAACCAAAAAAAAAGACTTTAGATATATCTAGTCCAGGGATGGCAAACCAATGGCACGCGTGCCATAGGTTACACGCGACAGATTATTGTCGGCACGGCATTGATTGAGGTACACGACAACTAATTTTGGTTCATTTTTTTGTTGACTTATTTGTTTGGAAATACGTTATCTAGTAAAGGTTACACATTACACAATGCTCGAAAAACCTTCAAGAAAACAGAATTACAAAAAAAAGTTTGGTTATAATTTTATATACCTAGTAACCGTTACATGCGGCATCGCACACATTAACAGAAACTTTATTTTATTTATTACCCGACTGCGCCAGAAGGAGGGTATTGTTTTTCGAGTGTATGTATGTAGGTATCTATGTATGTATATTTCTTTATCACGCTCTGTAGCCTAAACGGTTTGACGGATTTTGAAAAATGAGGTGTCATTAGATTCCTCTGAATTCCCAGAGTGACATAGGATATTATATGACGTCACGGAAAATTCAATATGGCGGACGCTAGACGCCATTTTGTCAGAATGCAAAAGTAATTTTCCTTCTAAATACATTGATATAGGTATCAAAATCAAAACAAAAGAAAGGTTTCGTTGACATTTCAAATAGGGTACATGACGTCACGGAAAATTCAATATGGCGGGCGCTAGACGCCATTTTGTCAGTACGCAAAAAATCGGTAAAACCTTGTGTGTGGGGTATCAAATTAAAAGGCTTGATGAGTAGATTCAACTAAAAGGAAGGAAATAAAAAAATTATTAAAAAAACAAAAAACCCGACTGCGTAAAAATCGAACATAAAAGATGGAAACAAGATCAAATGATAACATGCAGTCGGAGGCATAGTAGTAACAAATTGAACAGAAATACCTGATGTTACTACTATGCCTCCGACTGCATGTTATCATTTGATCTTGTTTCCATCTTTTATGTTCGATTTTTACGCAGTCCGGTTTTTTGTTTTTTTAATAATTTTTTTTAATTGACATTTTTATTATATTGACAATTTTCAAAAATTTTCTAGTTAAAATTCAATCTGATGATGTTAAATACAAATTTTCTTTTTTACATTATAAGTATACTGATAACGAGACAGCATTGGTAAGTTTTCTCTTCTCTCATATTTATTCAATTTTAAATGTAATATATTTAATTGTTAAATTATTTTATCAATGTAAAATTCTAGATACCTCTGAGGATAGTACGAAGTGTACCTAAACGTAAGTACATTAAATGCAATTAACTTAATATCAGTATTGCAATCATTGATCCTACGCCATAGAGATTCCTCTTCCATCTTACTGAATATATTCTACGGATCACTATCTCTCTATAGTGTTAGAGTTATTTAACAAAAATAATTATATTTAAACATTTCTGAGCAAATATGTTAATAGACATTTTTCTTTTTTCGTAAAGAAAAACATTTCCATCTGCAATACTACATACAAATACAAATCGCATTCATTCTTTAATAATCACATTCATTCAACCGACATGCCGTCACGATAGAAATCTGTTTGACCCACATCAAGCTGCGGCGGAAATTCTTACTGCTCTTCGAGACTGCAAAGTGCATTACTGTGTACGTTATAGATTGTTGTGAGTCCATAGATCTGTAGATATATTATGTGTACTGCCATAGCATTGTGCTACGATAACTGTCGTATGTCCGACAGAAATTATTCTTTTTACCCGACTACTCGGTTTATATATTTCACTGTGAAAAAAAATTACCAAACTACCGAAGAAGGTAAGGTATATTTGCCTCTATTTTGTGCATTCATGTATAACCTAAATTATTAAAACTAAATGGCGTAAAATCCGTACCTACTTAGGTTTTTTATTTTTTAATAAATTTTTTTCATCTTTATATACCGACTTATATACCAGAGGTTACTCCATTTCGAAAATGTATGAAAGTATGCTCAAATAAATTGTCAACATAAAAAGCTAGAGTCACAGGCTAGAGTATTCTGAAAACAAATGACTGCTTATTTGATTAAAAAGTGCCCGTATGAAATTCCTATTATATTTTTAGATATACATACTTACATAAATGCAAAGTAAACATTACTGTTTAGGAAAATCTATCGAATGACGTAACAATGCATACTAGAAAAAATTACTTTCAAAGTTAATTTTTCTAATATCGCATTGTTGAAAGTGAATTTTTCTAGTATTGCTTTGTAACGTTACGTCATTCAATGGGTGTTCTTAACCTAAACAGTAATGCTAACTTTGCATTTATCTGTATTTAATATCTGTGTTGCGAAGATCGCGAAGACATTTAACTATTATATTTTTAGCACTATTTAAAATCATATATTTTTCCGTAATGACGCATTCTTTAACACCACGCTTGAATAAAGATATTTTTTTAAATTTATTTATTGCTGGTATTTGAAAATATAATGTGCGTTAATATTAGTAATGACGACACACATGTAGATACCTTATAGATCAGAGGTATCCAAACTTTTTTTTCTCATAGACCACTTTAAAAATTTTGCTGGTTCCGGTGGACCCCCTGCAGCTACATTTCTACCATATTCCCAAAACTCGGGAAAAAATGTGAAGATTAGATCTAACTATGGAAATTTGCGTTGCAGCTGAGTTCCAACCACGAATTAACAGTTTTCAAAAAAAAGTGAGAATTGATTGGTTAATTAATTGATTGTGCTGTGAGTGCAGATGTCAAAAAAGTAAAGTTGGCCAATCAAAAAAGTGATTCCATCCAACTTTACTTTTTTGACATCTACTCACAGCACAAGAAACCAATCAATTCTCACTTATTTTATTTAGAAAACTCCCCATTCGGAGTGGTAAAAATAAAAAGAAAAATAGTATATTTTCTTGTGTTGTATTTATTCAAATATGTAATTATTACACTGAGCTTCTTAAAATATTATCTGCCTACATTGTGTAGCGTTTAGTTCAGTAGACCGTGGGACTCAAGCTTTAGCTCGGTTTTGATGTGTGCGAGGCTAGGAAATGAATCGGGAGCTGAGAATGACACGGCGCAAATGTTGGTCGTCGGCCGGCAACCGGTGTATGAAGCAGGTTGGAATCACGTTTTTCAAGGTGTGTCTGTTTGAAAAACAAAAGAAGGAAAGGAATTGATCAAAGCATCGCGTAAATGACTGTGATGGTTTTGTAAATAGTGATAACCTTAATTTCTGTAGGCCGTAATAACGTGGTGAATGAGTTGTGATTGTATTCAATATAACCTAAAAGCCGTGTCTCGTGTAGTCAATTTGGAGGCTAAGCTTATGCTTGATTAATAGTTTGAACATTGGATTGACTGCTAAATTTCAAAATACTATCGGTGCTTCGACGTTAAAGAGGTAGCACGATTGAATTGTTTTTCGGTCGCTTGAAATGTGCGTAACAGTGCTTAACATTTTATAACACATGTTCGGTGTCTAATTGATCTACATTGGCCTAGCAAATTCGAACAATTCGGCAAATTCCCGTTGTTTAGTTAATCGCGTGTGTGACGATTCTGTTTAACCGAGTACTGGTTATTAACATTCGAAGCTGTACCTAGTGGATGGAGCGTGATAAAAATCAAAAGATTCGCGTGTCTATGCATTGTGATCTCCCTAGACGCGAACCTAGCGGCATTAACAAGTATGCGTCAATGAGTTCCCAGGAGGATAGGTGGCGCTCGCACATCTATGATATCAACACGTATTAGTCTATAGTAAGCAGTAGCGGTCCGATTGAAATAGGCCTACGTCGACGTTGCGGCACTCTGGGTGATCATCTCTGAGCCATTCTTCCGTGCAGGAAGGTCTTCCGGAGCGCTTGGGCGTCCATAATAACACAGGTATTGTGAATGTTGTGATTAGGAAAGCTACCATCACCGCTGGCCGTGAGTGCGGTTTTGGTGGAATAAAACAGTTCGACCAGTGGTACCAAAACGTGGCATTGCCTGAAAACGCCAACCAATTCCTATGACTCTGATTACCAGTCAATTTTCCCTGTCTGTGATTATGTGATTGCCTATGTTATAAATTACTATATTAAATACCGATGTGGACCCTCAGTCGCTCGGTTTGAAACTGGCATTGCAGTTCCTTTATTTAACTTTTAAATTTTGAAACCTTGGTGTATTAACGTGCTATTTAACGCATTTAACGGTTTGTAAGGCGTAACGATTGTCATATTGCTGTTCAGCACTTTCTGAATAGTATCAAGTTTGTTGCAGACAATAGTTTATCTAGTGTAAACTATTGCTCTTGTTTTCACTCTTGAAACTATTGTGATTTATTTTAGTGTGTCACCTTTCAATGCGGCAGATAAGAAGTTTTAACTTTAAATCCCGTATTGTCAGGCTACGTAGTAGGTTATAAGTGTGTATTGAATTAGTTTGTAAGTTCTGGCCGAAGCTACCCGAACTGCTAAGTGACCGTAAATATTATTGTGTTATGTTTTAAAATTCTTGCTGGATTCCGTTCCGATAGTTGCCGTCCGGCTTGTCTTTTACTTATAATTCCGTGAGGGTAGGTCCGGCCTTCCATAAATTGTGATTATGATAATAAATTCTTAGGAAATAAGTGGTCTAGGTAATGTGATTTTCATGAATAATAAAAATTGTACGGTTTCGTAGCTACGCAACTTGGCGCAGACGCATCTGCATTTACAAATTGTTCTAACGTTCCTTGGGAACGGTAATTTTTATTCATGATTTATGATGACCGAATAAGTATTGTAAGTGTAATTGTACTATAGATTGTATGACATAGTCGTTACACTTTAGACCTCAAGGTCGAGGAATTCAGATTCCAATTTAATGTTTTTTCATATATTTTTTTCTCTGTATCAATTAATAATACAGCCGTTTTCTTGTCACGGCTCAGCGTTGTTATAAATAGTAATTATAACTTGTTTTCCCAGACTAGTTGTTATCTCTCGGAAGTAGGACGACCCCTTTCCCCTTTTCTTTCAGTAGAACCCGACTCCTGGAGAAATTCGTCAGAGCTGGACAACATCGGGTTTGGCGCCCACTTGTTCATCTTTAGCATTCCATCGACTATACTATTAGTTAGCTAGTTGTCCAGCCTAAATCTGCCATTCCTGGTTAAGGTAACTCCAACTTCCTGTAGTTATACTCTGACCCACGTCCCGGCGCCGCTGAGTTAGCTAGCCGGTTGCGCTTTCCGGGACGTACATAAGTTAACGTCATACTTTTGGCGCCCAACGTGGGGCCCGATATTTTGATCCGATATTTTGACCCGATATTTTGGCCCGCTGTTTTGACCCGATATTTTGAGCCTGATAAGCTTGACCCGGTTTTTGTTTGGTGATAGTTGTACAAGGTTTTGTTGTTGATTGGGACTATTGTATTATTATTAGCCATGTCGGTGTGTTATGAAATAGACCCGATGTTTTTGATGACCCATGAGTTGAATTACGAACTACTGCTTAGGGGAATTGCTAGCACGGATGATGAGAATACGCGTCGAAGATGCTTAAGGCGCCTCGTTGCGGAAGATTTGCGTCGTCCCGGGGTGCGATATCCCGAACCGTGCGCGTTTGACCTTGCTAGGGATGGCGGTGAAATTACTAATAGCCTGGTGTCGGTTGGCGAATTAGTCACGAATTTTGCTGGAAGCCATTTGGACGAGGAACACGTGAGAATTTCTAGCCGCTTAAATCATGTTAAGGGTAGAATTTTACGAATCGAGTTTACCGGTCAATCTGAAATTAAAACATTTAGAGATAATAAATTGGTATCAGTGTTGGCTCTCGAGGACGAATTAGACTCTAAAATTGAGGTCGACGGGCCTGATGCGACCTTAACCAATTCCGCCCTCAATACTCCGAATATCCCTTTTGAACAACATAAAATTATACCGGTATTCAAGTGGGGGGTAACGTTTGACGGGAAACAATCGGTAAGCGATTTCATTGAACGTGTAGAGGAGCTCCGTGTAGCTCGACGAGTATCCAAAACAGCTCTGTTCAGTTCTGCGGTCGATTTGTTTAGTGGATCAGCGCTGTTGTGGTATCGCTCCATGAAGTCACGTAAATTTAATGACTGGGATTCACTAGTGGAGGCTCTAAAACTACACTTTTTACCGCCTAATTTTGATAGACAACTTAGGCATGAAATATACAGTACCGTCCAGAAACCCGACGAGAAGGTTATTAATTTCACAACTAAAATTCAGAATATGTTTGGAAGATTATCAGTACCCCCCTCCGAAGAAGAGCAGTTTCGTTTGATTCAGAATAACGTGTTGCCCTGTTATGGTCCACATATCACGCTTTTAGAAAGCGGTGATGTGACACAGCTAATCGAACTTTTAATTAAATTAGAGCCGGTCGTACTGAAATTAGAGGACACTCGGAAAGCTAGCCGACGAGATATAGCCGCTGTCGAGTCGAGCCCGTCGACATCGACAATCAAACATGACTCTTTTCCGTTTCGTTGTTGGAATTGCGGAGATAGAGGTCATCGCCGGGTGGACTGTAAGAAGCCGAAGTCGGGAAACGCTCCCGAGGAACACCAGTAGGCCGTGGCTCTTCCTCCCGAGAAAAGGCCTGCCCACCTCGGTTTGGTATGTCAGGTTGGAGATCGTGGTTGAAAACCGTCTCCGATTTTTGTACCGGTGGAGGGGCGCCTCCTAATGTCAACCCATTGTTTATTACGCGGGCAGATGACAACCGACCTTACATTCGTGTAACAATTCTGGGGAAGGAAATTGTGGCCCTGTTAGACTCAGGAGCGACTCACTCGGTTATTGGCTCTCCGGGTATTTCTATCTTGCGGATGTTCGGTCTAAAATTGACAAGGCCAAGCGAATCTCATGTCCGAACGGCTGATGGCACGGCTCAGAAAATCACCGGTTCGGTCTCCCTACCCATTAATATTGGTAATACCCTTAGATTGTTAAAAGTTTGTGTAGTGCCCTCGTTACGCCATGGACTCATTCTAGGCAGCGATTTTTGCCGCAGGTTTAATCTTACGTTGAATTTTGACTCCAACTCGTACTTTGTCGGAACTACTGAAGTTAGTGTATCCCCAATAGAAGGTCGTAGCCGTTGCAAGTCGGTCGAATCGATTAATTTTATACGCAGTCACCTAGATTTAAGTCCGGATCAACGTCAAGATTTGGAAGTGATGGTAAATAAGTTTCACAATTTATCTTGGTTGGACGGTACCAAACTCGGTCGTACGAATTCCATTACGCATAATATTAATACAGGCGATGCTCTTCCTTTCCGACAAAGACAGTATCCATTATCCCCGTACATGTTGAAACACTTGTATGATGAACTGGACGAAATGTTAGCCTTGGGCGTGGTGCGGAAATCATCTAGCCCCTGGTCGTCACCGATCCTTTTAGTTAAAAAATCAAATGGGAAACATAGGTTCTGCTTCGACGGTCGGAAGCTAAATTCGGTCACTAAGCGAGATTCGTATCCCTTACCTTTAGTGGACCACATCCTGAACAAGTTAACCGGTGCCCAATACCTCTCGAGCGTGGATCTGAAGTCTGCTTTTTGGCAGATTCCCCTAGACGAATCCTGCTGTGAAAAGACTGCTTTCGTTGTGCCGGGTAGGGGCCTTTATGAATTCACTGTTATGCCGTTTGGACTGAATAACGCCCCCCAAACCCAACAACGACTTATGGACATGGTACTGGGTCCTGAACTCGATCCGTACGTTTTCGTCTATCTGGACGACGTGATAATCGCGACACCAACCTTTGAAAAACACTTGGAAGTATTGTCCGTAGTTTATGATCGTTTGGAGGCTGCAAATTTAACCATAAATCTCGACAAGTGCGAATTCTGTTTACCTTCCTTGAAGTATCTGGGATTCATCGTTGATCGGGAAGGTCTGCGCACGGACCCGGAAAAGGTCGAAGCCATGATAAATTATCCATCGCCTCAAACGGCTACTGAAATTAAACGATTCGTCGGCCTTTGTTCATGGTACAGACGATTTATCCCGCATTTCTCCTCGATAACGGCTCCAATTACTGCGTTACTGAAGGGTCGGCGGAAATCTCAGCGGATCCAGTGGTCAGAAGCAGCCGAAGAGTCCTTCCTTCGAATTAAACAGGCGTTAGTATCTGCCCCTGTACTTGCTGCACCAAATTTTGATAAGCCGTTTACAATTCAGTGTGACGCCTCAGATGTTGGCTTGGGATGTGTGTTATCCCAGTTGGATTCAGAGGGACGAGAGGTACCGGTGGCTTTTGCCAGTAGAACTCTATCGTTAACGGAACGTCGTTATACCGCAACGGAAAAGGAGTGTTTAGCTGTGCTATTTGGTGTCCAGAAATTCCGGCCTTATGTGGAAGGCGCGCATTTTTACGTTATAACCGATCATAGCTCACTGTTGTGGTTGCACCGACTCAAGGACCCGGTTGGTCGTCTCGCACGCTGGGCAGTCAAACTGCAACAATTCAACATGACTATAGAGCACCGCAAGGGGACTCATAATGTGGTACCAGATGCCTTATCTAGGGCTCCGCTCCAAATTAACATCTTACAAATCACCGAAGACGATATTAACAACGACTGGTGGTACCGGAATATGCTTACCAGGGTAGGTCGCTCGCGGATTAATTTTCCTCATTATGATATAATCGACGGTCAGCTTTATAAGCATGTCAGCTCCGATTTCAGCTTTCTAAATGATCCCACTCAGTGGAAAATGGTAGTTCCCCAGTCGCGACGTAGGGATGTGCTGCGTGAGTGTCACGATAAGCCAACGGCCGGCCATTTTGGAATTTTTAAAACCATGAACCGTGTGATGGAATTATATTATTGGCCCAAAATGCGTCGTGACATTAAGAAATACGTGCGCCAATGTCGTATTTGTGCGGCTCAAAAGGTTTCTTGTCAAGCCCGTCCTGGCTTCATGGGGCAGCAAAAGCGAGTTTCGTGGCCGTGGCAAATCATCGCTTGCGATATCATTGGACCCATGCCTAAGTCGGCTAATGGTAACATGTATCTGTTGGTCGTTACGGATTGGTTTTCAAAATTTACCTTGCTTCGTCCCCTACGCAAAGCCTCAGCTGAACCGATTTCCAAGTTTCTGGAGGAGAATGTGTTCCTAGTGTACGGGGCCCCTCAGATATTATTATGTGATAACGGAACGGAGTTCGCGGCGAATAAAATGAAAAACTTAGCACGCCGGTATGGTGTAAAGGTGTGGTTTAACGCTAGATATCATTCACAAGTGAACTTCGTCGAGCGCTACAATCGTACAATTGGTGCTGCCATACGATCGTACTTGGACAACACCGACCATAGAACGTGGGATCAGGAAATTCAGCGAGTCGCGTTCGCTCTCCGAACCGCGGTAAATGAATCAACTGGATTTAGTCCCGTGTTCCTTAATTTCGGGCGGCACGTCCCCGTGAATGGAGAGTATTACGGGCGACTTAAGGATTTGGACGAAATTAACCCCGATGCCTTGCGGGAATTCCATGCCAATGAAATGGAAGAGCTTCCTGAAGTGTACAAGGAAGTGCAAAGGCGTCTGGGTGAGGCATATCACCGAAATGTTCGAAGTTATGATGCCGGTAAACGACGAGCTGAAGTATATAATGTTGGAGATAGGGTTTGGAAGAGGAACCACACCATGTCGAGCGGCGCTCGACATATCGCTGCAAAGTTATCTCCAAAGTTTACACAAGCCGTTGTTCGTCGGGCGGTTTCAGACTTGGTGTATGAACTAGTAGACGATGCTGGTACCAACCTAGGACGTTGGCACGTAAAGGACTTGAAACCTTATGTAGATTCCGATTCGGAGGACGATACCGAGCCTGACGCGGCCCGCGCCGGTGAGATCTCTGATGGAGATTAGAAAAATGGCACGCATTTTTCTTATGAGGAAAAGGGGGAGTGTAGCGTTTAGTTCAGTAGACCGTGGGACTCAAGCTTTAGCTCGGTTTTGATGTGTGCGAGGCTAGGAAATGAATCGGGAGCTGAGAATGACACGGCGCAAATGTTGGTCGTCGGCCGGCAACCGGTGTATGAAGCAGGTTGGAATCACGTTTTTCAAGGTGTGTCTGTTTGAAAAACAAAAGAAGGAAAGGAATTGATCAAAGCATCGCGTAAATGACTGTGATGGTTTTGTAAATAGTGATAACCTTAATTTCTGTAGGCCGTAATAACGTGGTGAATGAGTTGTGATTGTATTCAATATAACCTAAAAGCCGTGTCTCGTGTAGTCAATTTGGAGGCTAAGCTTATGCTTGATTAATAGTTTGAACATTGGATTGACTGCTAAATTTCAAAATACTATCGGTGCTTCGACGTTAAAGAGGTAGCACGATTGAATTGTTTTTCGGTCGCTTGAAATGTGCGTAACAGTGCTTAACATTTTATAACACATGTTCGGTGTCTAATTGATCTACATTGGCCTAGCAAATTCGAACAATTCGGCAAATTCCCGTTGTTTAGTTAATCGCGTGTGTGACGATTCTGTTTAACCGAGTACTGGTTATTAACATTCGAAGCTGTACCTAGTGGATGGAGCGTGATAAAAATCAAAAGATTCGCGTGTCTATGCATTGTGATCTCCCTAGACGCGAACCTAGCGGCATTAACAAGTATGCGTCAATGAGTTCCCAGGAGGATAGGTGGCGCTCGCACATCTATGATATCAACACGTATTAGTCTATAGTAAGCAGTAGCGGTCCGATTGAAATAGGCCTACGTCGACGTTGCGGCACTCTGGGTGATCATCTCTGAGCCATTCTTCCGTGCAGGAAGGTCTTCCGGAGCGCTTGGGCGTCCATAATAACACAGGTATTGTGAATGTTGTGATTAGGAAAGCTACCATCACCGCTGGCCGTGAGTGCGGTTTTGGTGGAATAAAACAGTTCGACCAGTGGTACCAAAACGTGGCATTGCCTGAAAACGCCAACCAATTCCTATGACTCTGATTACCAGTCAATTTTCCCTGTCTGTGATTATGTGATTGCCTATGTTATAAATTACTATATTAAATACCGATGTGGACCCTCAGTCGCTCGGTTTGAAACTGGCATTGCAGTTCCTTTATTTAACTTTTAAATTTTGAAACCTTGGTGTATTAACGTGCTATTTAACGCATTTAACGGTTTGTAAGGCGTAACGATTGTCATATTGCTGTTCAGCACTTTCTGAATAGTATCAAGTTTGTTGCAGACAATAGTTTATCTAGTGTAAACTATTGCTCTTGTTTTCACTCTTGAAACTATTGTGATTTATTTTAGTGTGTCACCTTTCAATGCGGCAGATAAGAAGTTTTAACTTTAAATCCCGTATTGTCAGGCTACGTAGTAGGTTATAAGTGTGTATTGAATTAGTTTGTAAGTTCTGGCCGAAGCTACCCGAACTGCTAAGTGACCGTAAATATTATTGTGTTATGTTTTAAAATTCTTGCTGGATTCCGTTCCGATAGTTGCCGTCCGGCTTGTCTTTTACTTATAATTCCGTGAGGGTAGGTCCGGCCTTCCATAAATTGTGATTATGATAATAAATTCTTAGGAAATAAGTGATCTAGGTAATGTGATTTTCATGAATAATAAAAATTGTACGGTTTCGTAGCTACGCAACTTGGCGCAGACGCATCTGCATTTACAAATTGTTCTAACGTTCCTTGGGAACGGTAATTTTTATTCATGATTTATGATGACCGAATAAGTATTGTAAGTGTAATTGTACTATAGATTGTATGACATAGTCGTTACACTTTAGACCTCAAGGTCGAGGAATTCAGATTCCAATTTAATGTTTTTTCATATATTTTTTTCTCTGTATCAATTAATAATACAGCCGTTTTCTTGTCACGGCTCAGCGTTGTTATAAATAGTAATTATAACTTGTTTTCCCAGACTAGTTGTTATCTCTCGGAAGTAGGACGACCCCTTTCCCCTTTTCTTTCAGTAGAACCCGACTCCTGGAGAAATTCGTCAGAGCTGGACAACATCGGGTTTGGCGCCCACTTGTTCATCTTTAGCATTCCATCGACTATACTATTAGTTAGCTAGTTGTCCAGCCTAAATCTGCCATTCCTGGTTAAGGTAACTCCAACTTCCTGTAGTTATACTCTGACCCACGTCCCGGCGCCGCTGAGTTAGCTAGCCGGTTGCGCTTTCCGGGACGTACATAAGTTAACGTCATAATTGATAGGTGAAGTCAAGCCAACATTTTAGTTCTTCACTATCGAAACCAGATAAATTTTCGTGGACCCCCGCTTACGAATTGTGAACCCCCATTTTTTTGTCACGCCAACGTAGACCCCCGTCGAGTCTCCCGTGGACCCCTGGGGGTCCACCTGGACCACTTTGGGAATCAATATTATAGATAGTCGCGGTTCTGATATGTTTAAATCAAGTGGACATAGGATAGTTTCATATTACAAATATGTATAGACTATAGACTCAACTCAAATAACTTAACAGTAGTTTAACGTTTTTTTAAATCAATAAAACGTACCCATAGACGATTATTGATTTTAATTTCAAATAATCTTGAAAACGAAGAAAATGAAATACTGCTCAATATAAATATTGAATGCATTATTTATTATATTATGATATTACACTAATAATTTATCAATTGTGTTTTGTTTTACAGACACGCAAACAATAAACAATGACGAATCGCATCAAATCTCTTAAAATTGTCCTTTTTTGAAGCAAAGAGGAATTACGAATACTCGATGAAACCAATAAGCATGATAATCTTTATTTTGGTTATTGTCTTTTTGCTATAAGTATATATTATACATATATATATATATTTCGGTTTTACATTACCATAAGAATATTATTGGATTTTGTGCATTATGTTTTTCCTCTTTAATATACAGTGTGTCCATAGACTCATCCTCAACATGGAGATCTCCGTTGTTATGGGAGATAGAGATTTGGTTAAATGAGACAAAATGTGCATAATCTCCAGTTCTACTACCCTGCGTAGTCAAACTTCCCATATTTTGCTTGGTTCGCGACCGACAGTTGAAAAACGAGATTTACCCATTTTCGTTTTTTGTTTATAACTCGCTTACTAAGTAAGTTAGAAAAAAAATATTTTTACTTTCTTAAGGCCGTTTTTTATGAAGATTTCAAATCTCTTTTCCTATTTTTATTTACTTTTATAGTTTTAGAGATACTTGTATTAACTTTGTTTTTTTAAATACACGTCAAAGATGGCCATGACACCATTAGAAAGAGTATTTTTTCTCTTTAATTTGAAATGAGGGTTGATGGATTTATTTACAAAAATAACAGAGTTATACGTAAAACACTGATTTTTAATAGTAGGCTATTCTAAATTAATTGATAAAACAACAGAAGGCTTAGCAAACAGTTGAAATTCACAGCTGTTTTGTTTTAGCTGTCAAAGTGTAGTTTGTTGCTAATTTGTCAGTTTACTATGTGATTTATTAAATTTACTTTTGTTATCATGGAACCATTTTGTAACAATGAAAAATAAGCGATTTTCAACAATTGATCGTAAAACAGTAGTTTTGTCTTCTTGACTTATTCGCGTTAACTTAGTAAACGGCTTTTTAAATGATCCATAGTTTATTAAATTTACTTGTAAGTTTCTGTAAATAGACGAATGAGGTTGTCTTCATTCTGGATACTGATCGAAGTACATTTCTGCAGCTCTGGTCGAATTTTTGTGACATAGAATGTAACAATGTAACATGTAACATTGTTACAAAATGGTCCCATGATAACAAAAGTAAATTTAATAAATCACTTAGTAAACTGACAAATTAGCAACAAATTACACTTTGACAGCTAAAACAAAACAGCTGTTTACTAAACCAACGCGAATTTCAACTGTTTGCTAAGCCTTCTGTTGTTTTATCAATTAATTTAGAATAGCCTACTACTAAAAATCAGTGTTCAACGTATAACTCTGTTATTTTTGAAAATAAATCCATCAACCCTTATATCAAATTAAAGAGAAAAAAAATCTCTTTCGAATGGTGTCATGGCCATCTTTGACGTGTATTTAAAAAAACAAAGTTAATACAAGTATCTCTAAAACTATAAAAGTAAATAAAAATATGAAAAGAGATTTGAAATCTTCATAAAAAACGGCCTTAAGAAAGTGAAAATATTTTTTTCTAACTTACTTAATAAGCGAGTTATAAACAAAAAACGAAAATGGGTACATCTCGTTTTTCAACTGTCGGTCGCGAACCAAGCAAAATATGGAAAGTTTGACTACGCAGGGTAGTAGTATTGAAGATTCTGCACATTTTGTCTCATTTAACCAAATCTCTATCTCCCATAACAACGGAGATCCTCATGTTGAGGATGAGTCTGTGGACACACTGTATATATATTAAAGAGGAAAAACATAATGCACAAAATCCATTTCATTTTAAATTTACTTAATTAGTTTAATTTTTAAAATAAAAAAAATATAGGTACCTATATAGATACCTATTAACAGAATACCTATTTGATGAATGAAAAAAAATATAAAAATATTGCGATACGAAACCCGGAATCCGACCAAGCGGGAAGGATCTTAGTTCTTTAGTCTAATGCTCTACCAACTGAGTCAGTCGAACGATGATGTTACACGCTCTATAGTACAGTATAGAAGTACGACTGGAGTCAATATGCAGTAAAATAAAAAACATATATTTATTAAAATGAATTGATTATTTAATCCTAATTATTATTTGCGAGTATACATGCCACAACAACACACAATCTGTGAAAATTTCAATTAGTGCTACCTTGCGACAGACGGACGGACAGACATCGTAGGCTCAGTAATAGGGTTCCGTTTGGAGGTACAGAACCCTAAAAATTGAATAGGTATTTTTCAAATACTGAATTCGGTCAGGTATCCTAAACTGTACGATTACAGAGAAAGTTACTACCTATTTCATTTATTAGTTTTCGCTGGGTGCGCGACGATAGCGACATCTGATGACTGCACTAAATCACACTCTATATCCGTTGAAGGAATGG
The DNA here is from genome assembly GCA_039654895.1 of Mongoloraphidia duomilia. NCBI lineage: Eukaryota > Metazoa > Arthropoda > Insecta > Raphidioptera > Raphidiidae > Mongoloraphidia > Mongoloraphidia duomilia. The sequence continues at coordinate 64,635,449 of CM077516.1, forward strand.
CAAATTTTTATAAATAAAACATTTTAGATCGCTCAAAAATATAAGTGCAATACCACATCTGAAAGGGGCTAATAAATATTACGTATTGTGTTGAAAAAAAGTAAGTATAAAAAATTTTAATAAATAAAAAATACATTTTATTCCGAATGTATTATGTATCTATGTCCACTGTCCACTAGATGGCAGTGGGGACTTAATATGAACAGACTGTGAGAACGTAATGCCGTCAGATAATATTCGATGTTATAAATTATTGTTCTTAGTTTATAGTTATTTTCTTAATAAATATTTTATACATCAAATCAATAAATGTGTTTATTACATGTGGTATTGCACTTTTGTTTTTAGCAACCAAAATATTTTTTATTTTTTATTTATAAACATAAAAAAACTCGGGTCGCAGTGCCAAACCCTGCCGACAATATAGTGTATTTGCTAATGCAGGCCTTGTGGCTTTATTATGTAAACTTAAGTTTGTTTTTGAACAAAATAAAAAATTTAACCCCTTAATACATCCCTTAAAATAATATTCTTTTTCTTAATTTCAATAATATTATCAATGCAACCTTTGCACCAAATTAAATACACCCTTAAGTAAATCACTATCCGCAAACCAGTGTTTTCATAAAATTTTTGTAAGTCCGGTCCTGTAGGGCCGATTTTATTAAAATTTTAACAGCACATTTTAATCTTTACTAAAGGGTTAAATTTCAATTTTGAAACGATTCTGAGATTTTTTTTGGTATTTTTGGGCCCAAAGACTTTTTTCAACCCCTAAATACTACCCTTAAAATGGTCCGATCGGGCCCATTTTAAATAGGCTTCGTGCGGTAATGGGTTCCAATGTGTGTACCAAATTTCGTTTAAATAGATTAAGTCTGTCGAGAGTTATCGTGTACACATATATATACACACACACATATACAGTGTGTCCACAGACTCATCCTCAACATGGGGATCTCCGTTGTTATGGGAGATAGAGATTTGGTTAAATGAGACAAAATGTGCAGAATCTCCAGTACTACTACCCTGCGTAGTCAAACTTTCCATATTTTGCTTGGTTCGCGACCGACAGTTGAAAAACGAGATTTACCCATTTTCGTTTTTTGTTTATAATTCGCTTATTAAGTAAGTTAGAAAAAAAATATTTTCACTTTCTTAAGGCCCTTTTTTATGAAGATTTCAAATCTCTTTTCATATTTTCATTTACTTTTATAGTTTTAGAGATACTTGTATTAACTTTGTTTTTTTAAATACACGTCAAAGATGGCCATGACGTCATTCGAAAGAGATTTTTTTTCTCTTTAATTTGATATGAGGGTTGATGGATTTATTTTCAAAAATAACAGAGTTATACGTAAAACACTGATTTTTAATAGTATAGGCTATGCTAAATTAATTGATAAAACAACAGATGGCTTAGCAAACAGTTGAAATTTGCGTTAGCTTAGTAAACGGCTGTTTTGTTTTAGCTGTCAAAGTGTAGTTTGTTGCTAATTTGTCAGTTTATTACGTGATTTATTAAATTTACTTTTGTTATCATGGAACCATTTTGTAACAATCATTTAACCAAATCTCTATCTCCCATAACAACGGAGATCCCCATGTTGAGGATGAGCCTGTGAACACACTGTATACATAAACATTTTCAAAAATGGTGGCAAACTGTTCAGAAGGCTATGAAACGTCGAGAAATTTTGGTCCGACCCCTAGGTCCCGCCATCCGACCGACGCCAATAGTGTATGTGCCATATGGCAAATACACTAATAAAACAGAATGGAGTAAGTTTAGCTGTCAAGAGTACTAATAAATAACTCCAGTTATTTATTCACAACGTGAGTATGATTTAACGCTTATTTTGTCCATAGCGTACGCTGCAGTCGATTCGGTTGTCCCCACCATATTATACTCTGCACCCAGCGAATATTGATAGAACTATGTCTTCTGTATAATAATTCATTAATATAAAAACCGTCGCACGTGCTGGAGTTAGTTCTATCCGCTGTTATAATAGGAAAACAATTGAATGCTACATTTTATTTAGGTATTTATTTATTTCTTCATACCCTATATACAGGCATAGTGCCCAATTACAGAGTAGACCTCGCGCGGCGAAAGATGAAGCCACCGCGTCATAGTAACGTGACTGCATTGCGCCCGCCTTCTAGCTTGCTATTGGCTGTTTATTGTCATGAATAGCAGTTTGCCAAAATTGTACCTAACGTCATAAAACCCAATGTGCAGTTTTGTGTACACGGCACTGTCTGCGGGCAAGCAGGTGTTCACTAGCATATTATTGATGACGTGCCTGGCTTCATTTCTCACCGCGGGCACTCTACAATAACAGTTCCGAATCTGCAAGTACACAATGGTGTAACTGGACGAAATGGTGGAATTACAATTTTATTTACATTTTAATTTGATAAGTATTCATATAGATTTTATGGTATGGTAGAGCCTTAAATTTACATGGGTACAATAAAGAAAAGCATGCAAGGATATAATCGTATGTACGAATACCTTCCTCAAATCCTCATGCCTCCGATGTGCCGTTCGACAGCCACTACAGAAAAAGCTTACACTGACAGAAAATAAATCTCTCAGCCGATATCAATGGATATACAAATTACTGTTCGCTGTTAGTCGGTCAACAGAATTACATTGTATACAACGTATATACAGGCTGTTTGTTGTACTCGTCTAACATACAAAATGTCCCTTATTTATACCGAACGAGAAATATCAATACTTTATGAAGTGAGACTTCTTTATAGAGACTAGTGAATCGAAATGACATCGACACAAAAAATAGCGACACGAAAAATCAAATATGCATGTATAACTATGTTACGCGCTCACGCAGAACGACTCAGATGGCTACGTAGAGAAATACAGTAGTGTACCGTGTATAAGATTGCAGGTTCGCGTAACCTTGGAGTAATATGAAATATTAAATTTATTGTTTTTTTCCCTTTATTAAAGTGAAACTCGTTTTTTTTCGTTCGGTTACGTATGCTGAGCGTCATGTCCACGTCCAATCAAAGCGATCGACCAAACCAGTACTCATCTAAAAGCAGCGACGTTCATAACTATATTATAGTACGTCTACATAACTATAAATATCGTACGAATATTCAGTCGAGCAGCACATCAAATACCCATTGACCACCAACGATAGAATCTGTTTTTACGTTGTCTCCATATTAATCAGGGTTCAAATTACATTGCCAAAACCACGTAAACAAAATTATACACTTTCAGCGATTTCAGGTTATGGCAATAAAGTTTCACTTGTACCGTGGTTTCATAAAACCGCACCCTAGTTTTTTTTTCACACAAGCGTTCAACTCTCAGTTCTGCTCTCTTCTATGGTTAGTAGATAGATATTGTAGATTATAGACGTTCGACAGCCTCTTTATTAATAGGGAAAAAATATTATTAAAAAAAAAACTTTTTAGATACAAGCTTTTATTGAAATATACTAAAAAGGAAAAAATAATATTTAATAATTTTGGTTCATAATTATTATAAAAGCGGGGGTTGTAACCTCTATGATAGTTTATTAGTCGCAACCCCCGCTTTTATAATAATTATGAACCAAAATTATTAAATATTATTTTTTCCTTTTTAGTACATTTCAATAAAGGCTTGTCTCTAAAAAGTTTTTTTTTACTAATATTTTATTTTGTTCATTTTTGTCTTTCAAAATTTTATCCCCCTTTGACACCCGTAGGGGTTGAATTTCGGGAAATTCTTAGTGCAACTGTCCAAATTTCAAGTCTCTAACTTCAGCGATTTGGCCTGGGTGTTGATTAGTCGAAAAAACCGTATATCCCCGTTTGAACCCCTTAGGGGTTGAATTTATTTCTAAAAATGATTTATTCATCTATTGTCATCGGGAATACATATGTGTACAAAATTTTAAATCGATCGGATACGTGGAAGTCGTTCAAAATTGACTTGCAAGTTTTAACCTAAACAAACAAACACACAAACTAACATACATTGCAAGTTAAATAAAAGCTTGTAATAATAACAAGTCATATTCAATGGGAACACAATAGTACAGTCTGTATACAAATCAGGAGCTTGTGAAGTAAACATGTTAGCTGATCATTTCAGCGATCTACATATAAATATTGTATGGCCATATATTTTATCTCGCTTTACAGCAATTCAGAACAAATTAGACCGAACAAGGATAAATATATATGAATACTCTACGGTCGTATATTCTGTCCCATTTTACAGACATTCACAGTAAATTAAAATGAACAAGGATAAATATACACGAGAAAACCACGTATTTCTGTTTCACTTTATATACAACCAAACAAAGAAAAACATATACGAATATTGTGTATTCATATATTTTATCTCATTTTATATAGAGATTTACAAGTGCTGCTAAACAAGGATACAAATATATTAGTGGAAATGCTATTACAGCTTTTAATTTATGTGAATATTTAAGTTTGTCGATATATTAGAATCCTAAAAGAAATTCTTCAATGTATTTTTAAAATTAAATCACACATTTTTCTTTAAGAAAAAGTATTACTTTAAATTTATGTCCTTGTTAAATAGAGACATAAATTTAAAGAAAATAAGTTCTATTCCAATATTTGAATTTAAAAAACGTTTTGAATACTTATATATCGAATAATAAATGGTTCGGCTCCACTGCCCTGACGTTCTTTCTCAGTTGCATCGATCGCGGATTTTTGTTTTATCAGTAAACTACTCTTTCTAGATTTTAGCAAGACAAATGAATGGTGGCATATTGTAGGATCATTAATAGCACATCAAATTATGAAATATAAACAAAATTGTTGGAGCCGTTTTTAAGAAATGTTTGATTTTCGTTTATCAATAAACTACCTTTATTTGGGAAAGTAGTGGGAAAGTCTCTGAGGAATCCTCTATAAAAACCTACCTTTAAAAATTGGTTCAGATCCGTTTACATAACAGTGTGTCGTAGTTAGTTCTCTGTATACGAATGGACAAGCACTCACTTGAAGGTTTGTATTATTTTTAGTATCCATACCTATACCTATTATGTAAACGGGAGAGGACGCGAAAGTATACTTATCGCTGAGTGAGAGAGTTTTACTTCTATCGTGTGGTCTTAATGTTGCATTGTGTATCAGGCTTTAGAGATTTATTACATAAAATTAATAAGATTGTATAATTATTTTTTTGTGCTATGTTTTTCTGTAAATTGTAAGAATTTAAATCAATTAGTTTTTGAGATTCAAATATAAAATTAAAAATTAAATCGAATAAGTTTTATGTATCCACGATATAACATTCACTCTCTTTTTTATTTTATTTTTATAAAAATAAATTTTAATCACTATTTTAATTTCTACATTAATTTTAATAATTAGAAAATATAGTAATTGAAACATTCAAACATTCACTATTTATCAGGTCAGTATGGTGGGAATGGGGGATTTGTAATAGACAAGCAACGGGAACGCTATATAAACAACACTAACTCTACGAGCTCGGCTATCGAGGATACCGCAGAAATCAGGCTCGTTTACAATTTTGTGATGAATCGACGTGGAATATTTAACCGAACGTAACAGAATCGAAAATGAAATATTTACAATAGGTATAGGTATTAATAAAAAAGCAAATATATTACGTACTACTTTATGTATTTTCATATAGCTGAGAGATATTTTATTTTAAGTATATATCCACAGCACAAGAGCTGAAAAGGTCAAAACCTCGAATCAGGAACAATCTCGACATAATAAAAACAATATTAAATTACTTTTTACTTATATTTATTTATTCTCATAATAGCTGTTCTACCCAGCATTGTCCGCGGGTGGGACTTAGAATTCCAGAATTTCACTCATTGTAAGCAATGATAGTATCTCGAAAAAATCTACCCCATTCACTCATTCGGAATAGTTTTTTTCGAAAAAACATCGAAAATGTATTTTTTTGCATTTTATACTAGCAGTTCTGTCCAGCTTAACCAGGGTGCAAATCTCTATTTTTACTCACTGCTCATTCCCCTTTTGCAGTAACCTACCTATATATTATCGCTGAAAATATGGGCTATTTGTTACTGAAAGAATTATGCATATCGGTTTAGTACTTTCGAGTTTTGAGATAACGTACATACACGATACATACAAACATCTTCCTTTATATACGAGCATTAGTATAAAAGAAGAGGATTTTTACCGAGGTTCATGTTTCTAGATTATTTTATTCTAATTCGTTGAACGATGTGTCAGCTAGGCCTCGGCACATAGGAACGGCTCATGGACATTTAAAACTCGCTATTTCAATAAAGGGGAGCAAGTCACCCTCAATTTTTTGCCTTCACCGACTATTCACTTACCGAATGGCTGATTTTGATGTTAATCGATAAATTATATTGACAATATATGTTTGATTTTTTTTTATTTTCAAGTGGGGTAACCTTCCTAAATGACGCCTTCAAGGCGAAAAAAATCGATAAAAATATGTTTTTCCAGCTCCCAATCAAATTTGTGGGAAAACCATGCTTGATAGGAGAAAATTACACACCTGTAATTTTGTAGAGTATAAAATTTCCTACAAAAGAGTACACGATGGGCGATGGCACATGTCTAAACTTAAAGTGAATAATTTAGAAATGCGAGGTGCTCGTAATTATTACACTAAATATGACACTTTTTGTCAGTTTGGTCCTGCAAGATTGTGTAACAGAACCGCAAGTTCTTTGGCAAAACTATTGAAAGTATGATATTAAGGAAGGATAACTCTGGACCTAAATTCCACAAAATTACTGAGCCAAAACTCACCAAAATGGCGTCTGGCTTGCAGTTCATCCCTACGCAATAAAATCAATTTCGAGCGCTTCACATTTAACTATTGACTTTAGACAAATGCCGTCGGGAACTTTTTTGTAGAAAATTTTATACTTCACAAAAATACTTATGAAATTTTCACCTATCTAGCATGATTCTCACACAAAGTTAAGCGGGAGCTGGAAAAACACATTTTAACCAAATTTTTTCACCTTTTAAGGACGTCATTTAGGGAGGTTTCCCCACTTCAAAATTTATGTTCAGAATAATACCTATAATTTATCGATTAAAATCAAAATTAGCCGTTCGCTAGTGATTAGTTACTAACTATAAGTACTCATTTTTTACGCATTTTTAGAGGGTATAACATCCAATTCCGTCGAAATCTTCAATTCGGTTTTTTACGCCATTACATGATTTTCTTTACTCCTATGTTTGCGCAAAAGTAAAAATACTATTAACAATATCTATTATATAAAATGATAAAATGTTCGAATGGAAAACCATATCACGTATTACAAGAACAAATGTCATCGTTTATATAAATGGTAGGTACTTATGTTAACAGCAGTAAGTTTGCTACACAAGTGAAATGTCAAATAGTGAAAAATTAAAAAAGAGTTCTGAAAATGTTACAAACACTGGAAATGAAGACAAAAGCCGCTATTTTATAGGGTGTAGGACAAAAAATACAGTGTGTATCACGGACGCATTACGATTTTGACTCGTGTGACTGTTAACCTCGCTAGCGCTCGTTTAACAAAATGTCACATCTCGTCGAAAATATACTTCATTACGCCCTAGATACACAATCTACTATTAAAGCCTGCGTAAAATACATATAATAAAGACAAACAAAACATTCAAATGAATGTAATTTTCATTAATTAAAACTACACAGAAATATAGTCCACTGCAGGTCGTTTATATATTCAACTGTAGGTATTTTTAAAACAGATTCAACTAAATATTAAATTGATGTAAACATAGGTATAAAACGAAAAAAACTTTTAAATTGAAAAAGTTAACGACAAAACAAAAACGAAACAAAATAGCCGAGAGCATTTGAACAAGTATATAAAACGAAATACCAACTATTAATCAACATTAGGGACGTACTTATTGATTTGATTGAAATGAATAATAAAAAAAAGAAAAACTGAATTAGAGACACTCGATAAAAACACGATTTCAATGGGGTCTAATTTAAAGTAACGCCTCGACGTACAGCAGGACGTAATGGGTCGTACAGAATCGTTAGTAGTCAATTAGAGGTCGGGAAATGGACCACTGGAAGGGATTGCCGCACATAGGGCCGACCAATTTAATGACTATATTAATTATCAACACTACAACCGTCTTCTGAATGGACAAGTACGTAACCTGGCGACAGAACCAGAGTTATTATCAGTTAACATTCACAAAACAGCACGGGTTTACCAACAGCTAGGTTATTTGGACCTAGCACCAATTCATATTTTCAATTTGTTATTTTTATTAATAAAGTAAAATTTATTAATTTTAATATTTTTTGCCATACCCACTATAAAATTGCTGCTTTACATGCATGTATGTATGTATGTAATATTTATTCGCCCTGATCCGCCCGCTATTACCTATCTGACAGCTACTCTCGGCCTACTATAGACGTGAAGTTGACGACACAAATAAACTGTCAAACTTTTTGAAAATACTGAAAATGAAGTGAAAAGCAGCTATTTTATAGTGAGTATGGCAAAAAATATCATATATAGTATATCGTGCGTAATGATATGACTCGTGTCACTGTTAAAACTCGCAATACTCGTTTTAACATAATATCACTACTACTCGCTAGTAATATACGCCATTACGCAACTAGATATACAATTTACTATTTCATATTACTCCAGCTGGGGTCGAACCTGCGAAGTTGTGAACAGTATAAGAATTAAGCGTGACGGCTTATAGAGGCTACTTAAACTTATACATAATGTTTTATATATTCATTGAAGTTAAGTTTACTACACAAGTGAAATGTCAAATTACATATTGTAATATACGTCACCGACTGAAACTCCGATTACAAGAAAACTATGGCAAAATTAATTTCACCACTTTGTATAAGAAGACAAAAAGGTATCTATCCTTTTTTGGTAGTATCTCCAAAACTGTTTTCTTTTTTTTAATACGTGCGTGACGTAATAAGATTGACGACGATGTATCACAATAGACAGTAACAGTTGGTATGATTTTAAAAAAATTTGAAAACACCACTCCTTGTTAGTACCTACTTATCAAAACTTATGTAACGGACATCCCTATTTGACACCCGAAGAAAAACAAGTCACAAAGGGTTAGATGGTAGCGGAGAGAGGAAAAACCAAACCGCTGTCCGCTAAATAGGTCTCCAGGTTTGATTAGCAGGACAGAGGGCGAAGGGTCACCGCCAAAGGGCAAACGGCCACAGGATCAATAAGATTATAATTGCTGCAACACCACACAAAACATTCACTCTTCTCAATTGCTTTATACAGAGGGTAATAGTTGATTTTTCCGAAATTATAATTACTGTTCAGTATAGGGCTGTGCGAGTATTAAAAAAAAATTGAGTACTCGTTGATTTGTCGAAGTACTCTTTATGATCCGACTGCGTTTGGATTAAAAGAGGGTAGTCATCAAAACCGACATTACCGCGATCGGAGCCGCGAACCAAAGTTAGCTGTTACATCAACTGGTTCGAAACGTCAACCAATCATTTGATTACTATCATATTGTTCTTGTGCTCTTCAATCTTGTGGGTGGGGTAGTTGCATGAATTTTTTTATTATACTAAACTATCGGCCCGGTTCGGATTCGCCCGGGTGCTATGAATTTATGATTTATTAATACATTACTCACTCGCTTCGCTCGCTCCAGTTATTATAGCCTATGTCCTAAAGTATAAAAGTATCTCCTATCGAACAGTGAAAAAAAAAATTGAAATCGGTCTTCTGAGATTACCCCTGATTTTCACCCGGGCCGGACAGTTTCAATTATATATCTAAACATTCCTCGTGAATCCATCCATCTAATCGTGAAAACCGGAACAAAATCCGTTCAATAATTACGGAGGAATCGGTCTTCTAAGATTATTTTCGATTTTTATTCGGGCGAAGCCGGACTGATATATAATATAATATAATATAAAAAAAAATATAAAAGTCAATGTGTGTGTGTGTGTTGTTTATAGACTCCTAAACCGTTCAACCGATCGCGATGAAACTTTGGTGAGTTGTTGTGCGCACGCCAGGAAAGGTTTATGAATCATAAAATTTTCCGGTCCGGCTTCGCCCGAGTGAAAAATACTAAATATACGTGAGCGGAAACATGGATGACCGCTATTAAATCATAATTTTATGCCACCCGGGCGAAGCCGAGACGGGCCGCTAGTATTTTATAATGAATAAATGTATGTACCATAGAAAATATAATTTAAAATTCTCGCGTATCATTTTCAATGCAGCCACATAATGACAACACATAAAATCTGACTATTCTGTGCTATAAACATGTGTAAATAATATATCAAAGAAAAGCATAAATATAGAATACAAGTAGTAAAAAGTAAGGAATATATAAAAAATGTATATAATATATAAAACATTCAGTTCACTGCATGGAATACACTTGCTCAGATCCTTACCATAGAGAAGGATATATTATAAGCGACTTTATGCTCGATTAAATCATAACTTCAAAATAAAACATAGAATCCAATTTGCTGCAAACGTGTTTAGACGCTTTAGACACGTATCATGGAGAAGGATTATGTACATAGAATATCGTCTGTAATGGGATTAAAATATTAAAATTGCAGCATATAAAGCATTCAGGCTGCTATGTTATGAACTCAGATATCATAGAGAAGGCATTTGTTGGTAGCTCATCAATGAAATTACAACTGCAATACATACAAAAGCAAGTAGAGAATGCAGTATGAACAAGAATATAATATTAAAAACTCGGGTCGCAGTGCCAAAACCCTGCCGACATAGTGTATTTGCTAATACAGGCCTTGTGGCTTTATTATGTGAACTTAAGTTTGTTTTTGGACAAAATGAAAAATTTAACCCCTTAATACATCCCTTAAAATAATATTTTTTTTCCTAATTTCAATATTATTATCAATGCAACCTCTGTACCAAATTAAATACACCCGTCAGCAAATAAATCACTATCCGTAAGCTAGTGTTTTCATAAAATTTGTAAATCCGGTCCTGTCGTGCCGATTTTGTTAAAATTTTAGCAACACATTTTAATCTCTACTAAAGGGTTAAATTCCAATTTTGAAACAATTCTGGGATTTTTTTCGGTATTTTCGGGCCCAAAAACTTTTTTCAACCCCTAAAAACTACCCTTAAAATGGTCCGATTGGGCCCATTTTAAATAGGTTCCGTGCGGTGATGGATTCCAACGTGTCTACCAAATTTCGTTCAAATCAATTAAGTCTTTCGAGAGTTATGCCGCGAACACATATATATATAAATATATATATATAAATATATATATACATATATATATAAACATTTCCAAAAATGGTGCCAAATTGTTCAGGAGGCTATGAAACGTCGAGAAATTTTGGTCCGACCCCTAGGTCCCGCCATCCGACCGACGCCAATAGTGTATGTGCCATATGGCAAATACACTAATAATTTCAAAATGTAAAGCATTCATATTCACACACCATGGAGAAGTACCTATGTCCTATAAATAGTAGAATTCTAAGTGCACCGTAACTAGAAGCCAAATCAAATAACAATAGTTTCTGGTAGTTTAAGTGCCTGTGCGTTACATATAGCGGCATGTTATATTCAGGATGAGGCACATAAAGTGTTACAAGCTAATATCTCATAAAGTATTGGTTAGTAGCAAATAAAGTTTCGCATAAAAACTGTTTGGTATCAAGGAGCACGTATGTTGGTAAAATAGATTTTCTTTTCGATTGGTATGCTGAGGTTGGTGAAGGTCACCCCCATTTTTAGTGTATTTACCATATGGCACATACACTATTGGCGTCGGTCGGATGGCGGGACCTAGGGGTCGGACCAAAATTTCTCGACGTTTCATAGCCTCCTGAACAATTTGCCACCATTTTTGGAAATGTTTATATATATATGTGTGTGTGTGTGTACGGGCTATAACTTTCGAAAGAGCTAATTGATTTTGACGAAATTTGGTAGGCACGTTGTAATCCATCACCGCACGAAGCCTATTTAAAATGGGCCCATTCGAACCCTTTTAAGGGTGGTTTTTAGGGGTTGAAAAATGTTTTTGGGCCCAAAAATACCGAAAAAATTCTCCGAATCGTTTCAAAATTGAAATTTAACTTTTTAGTTACGATTAAAATGTGCTGCTTAAATTTTAATAAAATCGGCCCGGCAGAACCGGACTTACAAATTTTATGAAAACATTAGTAGCAGATACGGATTTCCTTACTGAAGGGTGTATTTAATTTGGTACAAATGTTAGGAATGATAATAATATTGCAATTAAGAAAAAAATTATTGTTTTAAGGGATGTATTAAGGGGTTAAATTTTTTATTTTGTCCAAAAACAAACTAAGTTCACATAATAAAGCCACAATGCCAATATTAGCAAATACACTATAATATGTCGGCAGGGTTTGGCACTGCGACCCGAGTTTTTTTTAAATCAGACTATGTGGATTTTTTCACGGAATCTTGTAACCGTTATTGAAACGAATCCAACAACCTAAGACATAAGGTTATCCACTTCAAGGTCATAAATAAAGAAGTTGTGTAATATGAAAATAACTAATTATTAACTCTGTTACGCATTCACGCAGAACGACTCAAATGGCTACGTGGTGAAACGCGTTAGTGTACCGTGTATAACTTTGCAGGTTCGCATCAGCTTGGAGTAATATGAAATATTAAATTGTTTTTTTTTATTTATTATTTAAAATAATAAGTTGAAATAATAAAAAATGTACATAATATATAATTATATTAATTAATTTATTAATTATATTCGCATGGTTGACGAAGACGAAAGAAGATGCACTTCTACCGTGTACATATGTGGTGAGGCACACACTTGCCTTTTTTAGTCAAAAACAGATTTAAGTTCAAAGCAGTAGATTTGCGCGCAGTAAAATCCTTAACCCTAAATTTTTCCATCCCTTCAAAATATTTTTGCAGGAAAAAAGAAATCGTGTTGACAGGCCCTGAGAATTTTCTCTATTTCCGACTGTTTCGGAAAAAAGGGAAACATAGTCATTTTTTGCAGATATCTAGGGAATTTTATCGAAAATCACAAGAATTTTAAAAATTCACCAAAAAAGTGAGTCTGTATTACAAAAATATTCTAATTATTAGACGGAAAACAAAACATAGGTACATTTTTTAAACTAGCATTGGGGCGTAAGTGTACAATATCAAGTCATTTATGTTTTAATCTGATGATATCTTGTACACTAAAAACTTCGTCTACAGTCCATAAAAAATCTATTTGTCTGAAATTTGGGCACCTTTTAATTGCATCAAGTATAAGTAATATTTTTTTCTGTTATGAGTGTTTATGAAGGGTGGGTTTTTTATAACATTCCTTCATCATTATAAATCGATTAAGGATGCTGTTTTTTTATATAAATATACGCTTTGGAAGGTAATGAAATACTCCAGCGTGTATATTGAAATCCTTTATTAATTATTCACAAAAAAGTCGGTGTTTCAAATAATAATTGGCATTATTGATACTTCAAAGTAAAAACGGCTTTGTGAAGGAAATTTATATTTAGAATATTGTAGTATCAGTACATTTTCAAATTAACAATAAAAATGTCAGATTTTATCTTCGGAAAATTGCAGTTTTCACAATATTATTTTTATTGATTTATTTTGTGGAAATTACGAACGACAACAAAATACTACAACTGCATATTAAAAATAATTTAAATTTTCTTTCTGTGACAGTTAAATACTCTAGAGTCTAGACCAGGGTTCGGCAACCGGCGGACCGTGGTCCAAGTCCGGGCCGCGGAAGATCAAAAACTGGACCACCGAATTTTTTTTGAATTATTTAAAAAATATTTTTTTGTACTTTCCGCTATGAAAGTTTTATTTTCGAGTGCTTTGTGGCGGTAACAAAGAGGCACATTTTGAAGAACCAATATCACTCAAGATTACCGACCGCCCACCTTGAAGACACTCTTCGCATAAGCTGCTCCCCGCGTGAACCTAACTTTAAAAAACTGACTCAAGACCGCAAATGTAATTTCTCCCATTGATTTTTGAATACAATTATGCCTACCTATTGTATTTCATATTATTTTGTGAGTGAAAATGAAAATAAAAAATTAGTAAAGAATATGAGTTGTTTTTTTTTTTTTTTTTGACCTCGATAAAAATGTTCAACAGTATCCGGACCCCACCTGTAATTACTTGCCGACCCCTGGTCTAGACCTTCGCAAAACAATTCCAAAGACGAAATTAACATGAAATGTTTCCTTTGCTGAGCAGATGAATGAATACATTGAATCTATAAACGAGTTTTTTTATTAAATCAATGGAATGAGCTCCGTCTAACTTGAATATTGCCGTTGGATTTTCTGTCTAGCAGGCTGCACAAAAATTTGTTTAATATGGTTAAAATAGACCACACCTCTATTTTTCTTTCGAACGACTAACGTCAGATTCCCCGAATATCACGGCCTACTTCTACAGCCCATATAATATTAAATACATGTACCATATTGATAGTTGATTGATAGCAACGGTGCGGCCTTATTATCCTACATTATTTAACGAGCTAATCTTGTATATATATATATAAATTTTTTATCGAAAACGGCTCTAACGATGTTGATCAAATTTACCGAAAAGGGGTTTCGGGGGAGAAAAAATCGATCTAGCTTGGTCTCATCCCTGGAAATTTTCGTGTTTCTATCGAATTTATCATTTTAAAAAAACCGTTTTTTGACGTATCAAAACAGTATAATACAGTGAATAGGCTCTGGAGAAAACAAACTACTTTCATTATTTATATCACAATACTCTGACAGTGAATCTTCAACAGAAACAATTATTTTAAATTATGTTGCAGAAATAAATTCGTTTCGGAATAATATTCTGAGAAAATAATACCAAATCAATATCTCACAGCATATTAAGTACTATTTTTATTGAACTTATCCGAGCAAAGCTCGGTCACCCAGATATTAAAGATTATAAAGCCAACGCGACGGGTGCTGTGACGTAACCACGTATTAAAAATTTATAATAATAATTTCCTTTATTCATTTGTGCCAATTACAGCGTAGACAGCGTCAGAAAAAACACATTAAAGTAGGTATTGAAATGAAATAAAGTCCATTGTATTTGTGGCAATGATCTCTAATAGGAAAGAGCCATGTACATTTTTATTTTTTATTTTTACAGCGTTTATCGCGATTGCCAGCCATCATTATAAATTTTCATCAAGCTATACGTCGAGTATTTTTCTGTTTTACAGTTTACTCGTTAAGAACTTTTCCACAATACAGTAATTTATACCGCAACTGTAAATCTTTGGTGTCGATAAAACAAAATGAAAACGAATGGTGTTTTGTTTCTTTGGATCAAGATTTTCAACTTGAAGTTTATAATTAAAATTAAACACGCCGAGAAGACATTACATTCAAACAGGCTGCAATTTTAAAATTCGTCGAAAAATATCGTTTCTTAATAATATAAAGTTAATTGAAAGATTTTTTTTAATTTCGAACGAAGCTTTTGAAAATACATAATATGTATATATATTTTATTACCTAAATGTTCGTTCTAATTTAAATTTAATTTTCATCAGTACAGTAAAATCACACACGTACACAGTGACACAGTTGTCACTCTGTTCCAAGTAAGTAGTTTCCATTTTTAAGTATTTTAGAAATAAAATAATACGTTCTTTTTAAAAGTAGGCGAAATCTCGATATTGTCGAGATTTATCGAAATCTCGCCAGACAATCTCGCGAGATCTCGAATTGCCAATCTCGAACCCAAACTTATCTCGCGAGATCTCGAATTGCCAATCTCAGCTCGAGATTGCATTCCCTAAACACGACATAAAGAGTAATTAACACTACGGAATACAATCAACGAATGATCATAATGTACCTGACAGGTCGTACTTTAGTGTATAGTTGTGTCTTCACAAGCGACGTGATATGATGTTTCTATAGCTATATATCTGTTCTGAGATTTCTACACTTTGTTACTAATTAAGATACATTCTTGATTATTATGATACTGTCACGTCAAACTCGAACTCGTTTCTTATCATATATGACCTAAGTTGAACTTGTACGAAATGAAACGTTTTTTTAATTCAGTATATACTGAATTTTTTATTCTACACTTATTTCAAAACTGTTCAATTGAAAGTAAATTTAGCTGACGTATTTTATCAAAGTCGTTAGTGAAAACTAACGATATTAAAAACGAAAGCAATAACAGAGTGGAAACAATAAATTTTCATTTTAACAGTTTTTTATACAACGAAAACACATTAAAAAGTAAGAATTTTTTAAATTCAGAGACATCAGCATAGTTGAATAATAATCAATCAAATCACTTGATAATTTATCATACTGAAAGTTTTGGAGAGCAAAACAGTCTCGTCTATAAAATCGGTAGCTGCTTAACTTAACGGAGGCGGACTCGAGAAAATAATGCGATCATTATTAAAGATGGCTGCATACATAAAATAATACAGTCGAATTGATGAGACTCTTCCTTCTTTTTTTTGAAGCATGTTAAAACATTCAGGATTTGTCTTAATTAAGATATTATGTAATAGGTACCATTCACTTAATCATCCGTACAATATTTAATGCTCCTTACAAATTATTCTCCGTGCAGAGATCTTTTTAAAGAGACCAAAATTTTACCGTTTTATTGTGTATTTTTATATAAAATTTTAATTCTTATTCACTCCAGTGAAGTTTCAAAACGCAGCAGTATTCATAGTTACGCTACGAGGAATAACGACAATTTAATACAGACGTTTTGTAGGACCAAGCTAGCATATGACGGTCCTATGAATATTGGAATCAGATATTTTAATGTTTTACCTGAGTGCATCAAATGCCTTGACTCTAAAAAATTTAAAAAAAAGGTAAAAGACGTTTTAATAAATCACTGTTTTTATTCTGTGAATGAATTTTTAAATTTTTTTAAGTGACACCTTATGTATTATGTATTGTATACTTTTACCTGACTATGTAATAGACTTTGGTCTCCTTTGCAGCTAAATATATTATTATTATTATTATTATTATTTATTGAATAGGTATTATATATACATCTAAATAAAATTAAATGTCTGTCTGTCTGTCCAAGCTAATCTTCGAAACGGCTGTACCGATTTCGATGTACACACTTTTTACTAGAGCACTTTGCGTCACGTATTCAAATTTTACGTCAAAAGGCACTATTGCTTCTGTAAGGTGCCCCCTTGCAGATTTTCCTAATTTTTCGACACAGTTAGATAGCTCATGGAGAAGCTTATAACCTCCATAATATAGAATTTTTATATTTCTTGAACACACTTTTTACTAGAGCACTTCGCGTCACGTGTTACAATTCCACCTCAAAAATACTACCTTAGAAAAAGTGTGTCTATATAGGGTGGCCTCAACCAGACTTTCCAAATGTTTCGATGCAGTTCGATAGCCCATAATAGGGCTATATAACCTTTGTATGCGAATTTAATATTTCTTAAATACTCATTTACTAGATTACTTCGCATTCATATTAAAAATTTCAAAAAGTGTTAGGTAATTTTAACAGTGAATATTCTCAACAATAAGAATTTGATTTCTGGCTTAGCGACTACTTTTATCAAAAAATGTTTGGAACAAAAAACGTGGACAATTTTACGGCAAACATTTTTTGTTTAAAACATTTTTTGATACCACACATGCTTTTTTACTTTTTTTAATTTAAGATGTTTTTTCAAGATGACGGCCAAAAAAAACGCATTTTGCACACTTAGATTTTTCTAGACTTTTAGTATATCAAAAAGATACCAACAACGAACTAAAAAATTCAAACCCCGTCTTTGTGGGAATTAGTTCCACTCAAAAACCTATTTCTACTATTCTAGTAGTTTATAGAATACCTAGACCGTTCATTTGTTTCAGGTTAACTCAAAAACTACTAAACCGATTTAGATCGAACTACTGTAGCGTTTGTTATAAATCGAGGAATAGGATAGGCTTATACAGGGTGAGTTCGACCACCCGTATCAGTCGTTTTTTTCGAAAACGGTTAGTCGTAGAGAGTTGTGTCAAAAATTTGTATTATAAAAGCCCTAATAAAGAATCGAATGGTGATAATTTTTTTTTCCGGGAAGGTCGGCTTCCCTATTAGTTTGCTCCAGAATGTCCAGAACTCCGGAATTATAAATGTAACGATAGGTCGAAAGTGGTATTGTTGAAAAGATCTTTAAAAAATAAGCAAGTTTTGTACGAAAATTTTTTTTATTACTGCCACCCCTGTAAACTTCTATAAATATAAATATAAATTATTATATGTTCAAAACTCAGGAATTTTAGAAAGCACGATAGGTTGAAAGTGGTGCTGTTGAAAAGCTCTTTAAAAAATAGGTAAGTCTTGTAGGAAAAATTATTTCCTAACTGCCACCCCTGTTAAGTAACAATCGTTTGAAATTATTAAATCAAAATTTCATAATAACGATCGAAGTCGGCATTAAAAATCTAGCAACCTTAGACATTGTCACAAGTGTTCAAACTGTCTTCCATTTACTCTTTAATACATACTACTGAGCTCTTTTGGTTATAAGTACTGTGAGTGTACTTCTTCAGTGTTTAATGATCGATAGATAGGTAACTAGATTTTAAATGCGGACTTTTAAAAAGTTCGTTATTATGACATTTTAATTTAGTAATTTCAAACAAATATTACTTAACAGGGGTGGCAGTAATAAAAAAAAAATCCGTACAAAACTTGCTAGTTTTTTAAAGATCTTTTCAGCAATACCATTTTCGACCTATCGTTATATTTATAATTCCGGAGTTCTGGACATTCTGGAGCAAACTAATAGGGAAGCCGACCTTCCCGGAAAAAAAAATTATCACCATTCGATTCTTTATTAGGGCTTTTATAATACAAATTTTTGACACAACTCTCTACGACTAACCGTTTTCGAAAAAAATGACTGATACGGGTGGTCGAACTCACCCTGTATATCACAGCGCTAAATGGACTAAGCAGTAGCCAAAAAATAGGCAATAACGTGGGAGAAAACGCGGGTAATAACAGAAACGTAACCTTAATGCTCTAACATGCTGTCACTTTGATATAAAATCAAACGTTATTTTCTTCTTTTCGACATAAAAAAATGAAAACGTATCTGATTTTATTGCGCGTATTTTTGTACAAAACTCCCAGTTCAGATTAAGTTTGATTATCCCACGGGATTACCGGATTACTATATGAACATAATATACACATGGTATAACAAAAAGTTAAGCGTTTACGCTACACTTGAATAAACTCATATTTTTTATTCCCCACGCTTATAAAATGTTTCCGTCCTATCGACGTATTATTATTGTTTTTTTAATATTTTACAATGGTAAAAACTTTATTAAAATAAAAAAAAAACTTGTAAGTTAACCGGTTTTATTTTAAATCATCAGCTGTACCAAAAACTAGAAAATAATTAGGACACAAACCAAGAGGCACTTTGTATCGCTGCGTCAGCGGAATAAGTAACAAAAACGTGGGGCGCATTTGAAATATTTCTGTTCGTGGGCTTGGAAACACATTTTTCTAGACAAGCCGTTCTTATTTAATAATTAATATCTGGGTGCCGAGCTTTGCTCGGATGAGTTCAATAAAAATAGTACTTGTATGCTGTGAGATATTATTTTCTCAGAATATTATTCCGAAACGAATTTATTTCTGAAACATAATTTAAAATAATTGTTTCTGTTAAATATTTTAACTACCTATGTGTATTTTTAATCGTAAAAACTAAGTATCAACTTGAATCAAGCATTTTTTCCTGTAAATATTATTTAGGTCGCCATTTGCAAATCTACCGCCGTTATTGTTTTGATGACTGAAGAACTCGCAAAAACCGATTTTCATAGATTGAATATCTTGTAAAAATGTTCGAATCAGATGAAATTTTGCTCGCCCGTTGCCATTTTAACAATCCAATTTTAAGCATTGATACCAAATATCAACTTTATCGAAGTACTTTTTCTCTGTGATGTCATGCCAGTAAATTTCAAATATTTTTTTTGCATAGGTACCTACTAAAAAACTCACAAAAATCGATTCTTTTAATAACAAACGTCAGACTATAACCTGCGCAAAACTTTTTTTGCATGTATCTTCACCATAGTTTTTAAAAATCGATGTGTTTTTACACAGACCCGCGGCGCCAGAAGTGCGGCCCTTCGGGCCGCCGTTTTGTTATTATTTACATATTGTGCAAGACACGTCTTATATTAGTGTTCAATTACAATTTTAACACTTGTGATATATTATATAAAATCTATGTAAAAATGGACTTCGAATCAATCTGACTTTAATTGAGCGAGTTATAATAAATAAAAAACACCTTTTTTTTAATTGCTCCCCTCTGGAACCAAAATTCCTACCTAGATCGATTTCTCGCCCCGAAAAATCCCCATTCTGTAAATTTTATCAGAATCGTTAGTCGTTTTTGAGAAAAAAAGGTCTAGGTAAGATTATACGTCATACTACATTTAACGTACTTACCTATACATATTTTATATAGGTAATAGGTCGAGAGGTAGGCGTAAATTTATATAGCTCATTTGTGACAGGATGAAATTTTCAGGGAAGGTAGAATCTAGTATGACAAAGAATAAGTGCTAGGGTTGCCTCGTCAAATCCTGGTGCGAAGGCCGGGAGGAGCTCACTTCCGGTGCAAAATACACATATTTCATTAGCTCATAATTATCTTTCGTCATTATATGACAGTATACAATTGACGCCATATTGTAGATCTCGAAGAGCTGTATTGAAATACATAGGGTTGCCTAAGGAAATTTTGGGTAACACATTGAAAACTTATAAATTATATTTGTTTTTTTGACATTTTTAAAGCTGTCAAATAACATTATGTATATATGTATACTTATATATTGTAACCGTTCTGAAATGAGTTATCGGCCTTGTGTTTGGCAAACATTCATACGTATGTCTAGTTATTTATAACTTTATGTTTTCAACGCATTTGGTTTCTAACTCATATCCGTATAATTACGCAGGAATTGCCTGAATCTGGTATTGACAATTTTCCCAAGAATTTATGTATTTTAGGGTAGCAATTTCTTATTTTTATTTTTCAACGTAATTCAACGTGCACCTCTTATATAAATTAGTATAAATTACTTACTTGAAGGTTGTAGTAACCTGTAATAAAAGTTTTAAAAAAGGTGGTTTGGAGTTTGTTTCGAAAAGAGAAAAAAGGTTGATTTTTGTTTGTGATTTTAAATTTGGTTTGACACTAAAAACTAATTGAAGCATTTGACTTTAGTGAACCTCGATTAATATTTTTTCTTGAAATTCAACTTAATCAGACACAGGTATAAAGTTAACTAAGCGAATATAAAACCAAAATAACTATAATGAAAAAATGGGAAATAATAATAATTTACTATAATAAAAGAAAAAACCGATTGATTTGTGAGTCAGAATTGTCAATCTTTATTATGGCAACTTTTCAGCAACTATTTTGTTGCCTTCTTCAAGCCTAAAATTACATTATTATAATTATGTAATTTTAGGCTTGAAGAAGGCAACAAAATAGTTAAAAATTACATTATTAGAATTATGTAATTTTAGGCCTGAAGAAGGCAAACATTGCCAATGATTGACAATTCTGATTCACAAATCAACCGGTTTTTTAATTTTATTATATTACATACGTGAGTGATCGACATGAGTTTCAATATAGTTTACTATACATTAAATTATTCAAAAATGTTCCGAACAAATATTAACGTGCTATTAAAATATTTATTTTTTTTTTTACAATAATATTATGTAAACATTTTTTAACAAAACGTAGTTTAAGGTAGTTGCTTTGAAAAAAAGTCAAGAAAATCATGAAATAAAAATTAAATATATTTTTTTTAATAAAGGTATCTCTTTATGCTAGTTAAATTAGAAAATAATGCGAGATATTTTTTGTTGAAAATTGAATTTTTAACATTTTTAATATAGGTAAGGTGCTAAAAAATATCACATTAATAATTTTTCAATAAGAAAAAAAACAATACATAATAATCTATCTGTTTTTTTAATAAAAAAAAAAAAAAAAAAAAACGATGCATGACACATTACCGCTGATAATGTTAGTAAAAAAACTATAATTATTGACCACGTAGTTTCAAAATGCAATAACAAATGACATTTGGCGACGTTCCATTTAAACGACTTTACACCCGTACCTAAAGATGTTTCACATCAAAAATTTAAATTTTTGCATATACTGATACTACTTTACAAAATGTATAACTTTTCTTTTCCGTGATACAGGATTTAACTATTATATTTTATCCAATTTTGAGCAGTTATTAACAATTTATAATTTTCGAAATGTCATTTTCTTAAAAACTATGGTTACCATGCTGGACAAAGGGCCACTTTGTAATTTTGAGCTGTTTGAATTTATACATATATACATATACATATAAAAATTGACATTTTGCACCGGAAGTGGCTTATCCCGGCCGTCGCACCAGGATTTGACTAGGCAACCCTAGCGCTTTTTCTTTGTCATAATTAATACTACCTTCCCTGAAAATTTCATCCTGTCACAAATGAGCTTCATATATTAACGCCCGCCTCTTGGTCTATAATATAAAAATAACATACCTATTTATTTAAATTTTATCTAAAACTACTTACATAATTATGTTTAGATTTTATTGTTGCTATTTTTTTACTTTTCAAATAATTACTGATTATTTTAATAAGTTAAAGATTGACTGTCAGATTTGACATAAATAATGAAAATAGTTTGTTTTTTCCAAAGCCTACTCACAATACGACACTGTTTTATGACGTTAAAAAAACTGTTTTTTAAAATTATAAAATCGATAAGAAAACGAATTTTTCCAGGGATGAGACCTAGCTAAATCGATTTTTTGCCCCCCGAAACCCATTTTCGGTAAATTTGATCAAAATCGTTAGAGCCGTTTTCGAGAAAATATTTATATAGATACATAGAAACATATATACAAGATTTACTCGTTTAATAATATAGGGATACAGTCGTTATACAGATTGTTTGCGCCCCACATGTTTATTACTTATTCCGCTGACGCAGCGAGACAAAGTGTCCCTTGGTTTGTGTCCTAATTATTTTCTAGTTTTTGGTACAGCTGATGATTTAAAATAAAACTGTTTAACTTAAAGTTTTTTTACCTATTTTTATTTTCTAGTTTTTAATTTGATTTCTGGCCCGTATCATTATGCAAACTCCTCCTCCTTTCAACTGTCCACCTCATGATTCCATCATCAGACCCTCGTTACCAAGTTGAAATTATCAGAATATTGTATTGTCACGAGAACTCAATGTGTGTGAAGTTTCATAAGAATCGGTTAAGTAGAAGTAGTTGAAAAAGCTGTCGCAAGATTTGAAACAAAAATAGTAACAAACAATCAAATATACGGGGTCAAGCTAAATAAAACCGTTCAAAAATAAAACCGTTTAAAAAACAAAAATTGACTACTGCTAACACAAAACTACTAAACAAGCTTGAAATATTAGAAGTGGTATAAGTTGAATAAAAGCACATTAAAGTACTAGTACGCTAATAAACACTAAAAATAATATATGGTTACTTCATTATCTACTTTTCATATTGAAACCTTGTTTTGAGTTTTTATTAACTTCACTAATTGTTTAGTAAGTTGTTTATTACAGTCAAACTTTGTAATTCAATTTTGACCCACTTCCGCATAGCCGATCGACTACAAATTTTGCACACATACGTAGTTCGGATGACAATACAATATTTTTATATGAATCTAAATTGCATATCAGTTCCTTCGTCGTCAACATTTCAGGAACTATACCGTCGTTTCTATAATAATTATTGTTCCGTTCTTTTCGCCACGCTAAATACAATATTTTCTTGTCTCCCAAACTAACTAAAAATTTATGTAGCAATTCTAATAGTTAGATGACACTAAAAACTAAAATATTATTTTTACCTGACAACTTTTCATACTAGAAACTTGTTTTGTAATTTTGTTAGCAGTACCCGGATTTTTTGCTTTTGTAATATTTTTTTTATTTATTATATTATTAAGAACTCAAAAAAAATAGCTTTATACAAATGACGCAAATTAGTAGTTTATACAATTAGTACAATTAAAGTATAAGACGCGAGGGGTGAAGTTGGTACGCGAGCCGCAGGCGAGAGTACTACCAACACCTCGAGCGTCTTATACTTAATTTTACGATTTGTATACAATAATTTTTGTAACACATATTTGAAATGTACAACATTTCAACTTTAGAGCTTTGTTGAATTAATTTCAAACACCGAAATCTCACTGACAGCTAAAAATATTGGCCTTGATCCCATATTTATTTTCTTCGCTACCATAGCAATGCACACTGCCTATACTGTCGTATCACATGCATGACGTCACAGTCTATATTTTACGCACGCCCGACGCACGCCTAACTATGCTATCGTATCACGTAAAATATGTATTATTGTACGCATGCTATATATATTATTTTAAGCAGTCGACTAGAGATACGAAATGTTGTACATTTCATATATGTGTTACAAAAAATTCTTAAACGAACAGTGGAAATTCGACATAACAGCTTTCATTTTTCCATGTCTGATTAATTTATTTTTCATGAAGGAAAAACGCAGCATTAATTTTAATAATTATAACATATACCTATGTATTTCAATCGCTATATTTATAACTGCCAAGAACAATTACCTACCTATTAAAAATAAGTACTTTCGTTTATTTTTATGTTTTTTCATTCATTTTTACGTAGATAAAATATAATTTTAATGTTTATAATTATTCATTTCAATGACTATACCTATTTTAAAAATTTTCTGGGTACAAATATTTAAAAAACTCTTTGATAAAAAAAACCTCCTTCAAAAAAAGCTACTAAAAAAGAAGAATAATAAAATTTTTAGGTCGGCACCAATTTAATTACTAAAACTTTTTATATATTATTATCTACTTTTATTTTATTAAATTGGCGTCGACCTCAAAATTTTATTATTCTCCTCTTTTTAGTGGCTTTACAATAAGTAGTTTGCATGTTATTAACCGACTTCTGTCTTGATATTTGATTACTAAACTAAAAAAAAGAAAACCACTGAACCGATTTGAGTAAAATTTATGTGGAACCACTCTGAAGGTATGACCTCCTTTTTTTGAAGTCGGTTAAAAATCCATTAACTCATGTTTTTTTTTCAATCATTTTAACATATTATTTATTCACTACATCAATTATTATAATTTCCTTTCTCTCCAAATATAAAATACTAAAGCTGTACCAACATGGGTTTGTTTCCGGTAAATCAACAAAAACTGCATTTGTTGATCATACAGAATTTATATTAGATGCAATAAATAAGTTTTTGCCATACCCACTACACAATAGCTACTTTCGATGCATGTATGTCGGCCTGTAATGGGAACAGGCAGGAGTGCGGTAAGTAAACGGTCGCTATAGCAACTTCTGTTCATTCGCTCTATCCGCGTGCTATTACAATGTATTATACAGGGTGTTCCGTAAAGAATGCGCCAAAAAGTAATCCTACATTCTAGACATAAAAATAATAAGATTTAACCCAACTTGCCTTATAAAATTCGAGAAAAAAATGGGGGCATAAATGTAATCCAAATAGGCTGCAACTAGCGCCCTCTTTTTAGAAATTCAAATCTGTTTAAATTTTATTTTTGCCTGCCTTAAAAAACCCATGGGTACCAAATTTCAACTAGATATCTCAAAAACTGTTCGATTTATTTAAAGAAACTAAAATATAAAATCTAACTTTAACACCCTGTATATCCAGAACGATCGACATTTTTATAAGGCAAGTTGCATTAAATCTTATTATTTTCATGTCTAGAATACAGGTTTACTTTTTGGCGCATTCTTTACGAAACACCCTGTATAATCACTGTTTACTGTGAATATAAAGATGGCGACGCATATAAACTGTCAAAATTTTTTGAAAATTAAGTAAAAAGTAGATATAGGTAGGTACTAGATATTTTGTAGTGAGTAATGAGTATTGCAAAAAATACCATACTATATATCTCGTTCGTAATATTATTATGGCTCGTGTGACTGTACATACTGTCATCACTGGTCAGTATACCCCATTACACATCTAGATGTACAATCTACTAATAATTATCTAGTTTCCTTTCTAATACATTCATTTTCACCGAAAGAAAATATGGTATTAATGTTAGTGATTATCTAAAACATATTGTAACTATATTCCCAACTGGTGAGAAAAAAACCGGTCAAGTGCGACTCGGACTCGCGTGGAGAGAGTTCCATACTATTCCGTTTCCCGTGGGAATTTAAAGACTTAAGATTTTCGTTTAGGTTTCCCTGTAAATTATGAATGAGGCCCTATATTCCCTACTTTTTTCAAAACTTAAGGCTCAGTACTCAGTAGTTTCGGAGATAGGGAGGAGATGCTCGATTTTCATATATTTTCATAAATATCTTTTAAACAAGTCATTTTCAAATTATAAAAAAAATATATTTGTATTTCTCATAACGAGCCCTTTAATTTGATACGTCACATAGGTAATGCACTTGAATTTTTTTTTAATTTTCTAATTTGCCCCCCAAAATTAACCCCCGAAATCAGAATTCGTTTATTTACGCTATACGTCCGTGATCGGGTCACCTAACTCTGTATATGGACCAAATTTCAACTTTTTTCGTCCAGTAAATTCGGAGAAAATAAGAGCTGTGACTGACGGACGGACAGACAGACAGACAGACAGATACAAGAGTGATCCTATAAAGGTTCCGTTTTTTCATCGGATGTACGGAACCCTAAAAACATTAAAAAACCACATTCGTTAATTCTCATTTCTGATTTATTCATTTTCACAAAAAGAAATTTAGTAAATCAGTAACTAATATTTAAATGATACAAAATTTAATATTTAAAAACCGCTATTTAAAACTGCGTCATGAGAAAGTAAAAACACTCTCGTTCATTTTCATTTGACTCATTAATCTTCGCGAGGACAGCGTTAGGTATTTAATTATTTTAAACCACGATAAAATTACTAGCAAAATAAAAAAATCCATTAGCTAAGACTTAGATTTCAGTTACATTAATTTGAAACTACTTGGAACTAATATTCAAAGACATCCTCGTTCATTTTCATTCGTTTGTACGGGGACAAGATACAAAGATAAACAGACATTAACTTAAATAACACATACAATTACTTTTAAATAGAAAATATAAAAAAATCCTTCATCTTCAATTCAATGAGGTCATTTTAAAGCTGTTTAGAGAAAACATTCTGTAATTTTCACCAAAAGAAAATACGTAAAAGTTAAATAACAAGTAATTTTAGTTAGACTAAACTAATAAGCCGGCTAACTTCAAACTTTCACCCCCTACCTCACAAAATATAATTCGGGCTCGCACCTCACCACACAAAAAAAACAATTTATATTACAGATTTTATAGCTTCATGACCCCCGAAATATGGGGTTCAGCGCATTCTAGTCCGCAACTGAATCGAAACCAACATATTGTTAAGATACATTAGTTCATTCTCATTCGTGATTCATTCAAGATTATACTCAACGGTTCTTTAATTTATACGAAGAGCGAAGAACGCGTGAAGGCAGAACAAATTGTAATAAATTAACATTGCACTTGACGTTACGTGTAGCGCTAATGTTAACACTTAAATATATTTAAATTATGTACACAATACAGCGCACCTACACTCTTATAATACTGCCATGCCATCTAATTGTAACACAACAACGCAATACAGATTGCCGAATATTTCATTCCCAAAATAAATATAAACACGACCGTAATGTTTAAGTCAACACATAAAATAATTCTATGTTCTCAGAACCGTTTCGCTATATAAGTCGAAGCTGTCGGATTACACATAATCGGGACCGGATGCTGAGCGGTCGATTAATGTCTATATATACAGATTGTATCAAATTAAACCTGTGCATAGGGCATTCTGTGTGTAAGACAGAGATAGATACATAAAGCAATAAGTAAGAATGAGATAAATGATTGCTAATAAGATGTTACGTGGTTACTGTAAATAAATAATATTTATACAAGCTAATAGCGTCATCTTTGTTTTTTCGCTCCTTCTATGCTGTAAAAATGTAAATCTTTTATCAGTTTAATTTACAGTAACCACGTAACATCCTATTAGCGATCATTTATCTCATTCTTACTTATTGCTTTATGTAACAATATCTGTCTTACACACAGAATGCCCTATGCACAGGTTTAATTTGATACAATCTGTATATGCAAAAAATAAAAAAGGCCAAGTGCGAGTCAGACTCGCGCACCGAGAGTTCCGTACAATAATAAAAATAAAGAGTTACGTATAGGGGTAAAAAGTTAACAGATTTGTTTTTAAAAAGCTTTTTTTACATATATTTTATTTTGTTCTTTTTAGTGTTTAAAAATGTTTCCGTATCAAATTTAATTAAATTATATTTTTAAAGTAAAAAAAATATATTAATATGATAATTTTGATGAATAAAAAAAAAACAACAAAAATATTCTGATCCGAAACCCAGGATCGAACCAAGAACCTTTCGATCTTCTGTCAAACGCTATACCACTGAGCCAGCCGGGCGATTGTATTACGTGCTTATAATGCAGTATAGCAGTACGGCTTTAGCCGTACTGCTATTCGCTGTGAGCAGAAGAATGGAGGGGATTTCAGAGTGACTGTTACTTAGTGCGCAACAACAGATAAATAAAGAAATATGCGGTGGGTACCTATAAGTCCCTTCTCTATGGTAACTGCTAAGAATAAATAGATACGTCATAGTAAATAATAAAATATAAAATAGGCCGTGAAAGTGACACTTCTTAGCAAAATAAAGTTTGAATTTGTACCTATGCAGAAAAAAATATAATACGCAAATTTACTTGTTTTTATATTTATTATAACATAGCTTATTATTTTTTTAAATTACATATTTAATAATTATCAATAAATTCTTTGGATGTAATTTAACTACATATTTGACAATAATGCTCTAATTTGACACCTGAGATTTCGATTTTGCGTGTAAGTATAGATTTGAATAAGTGTACTTACCGAAATTGTTTTGCGAATCATGAAAAAGAAGGTTTATGATTTATATTGTTCACAGAATTTCACAACACACACTTTTCACGTTGCTATTCTTGATTTCAACAAAATCTTTCAATGATTAAATTGTAACTTTAGCACCGCCGATTTACGATATCACTCACCAGACGGCAGGACCATACACGCGCGTAATGTAGTCATGGTAGAGTGTTAGTAATATTCTCTATACTATGAATGTACTGTGAACGTGTAACAACATTGATTTATCAAAATTAATTGATTATTTATTTAATACTAATTATTATTTGCCAGGATTCATGCCATAACAGTACACAATCTGTGAAAATTTCAACTAGCTACCTCTTACTGTTTGTTAGATAGCGCCTTGTGACAGACGGACAGACATCGTAGGCGCAGTAATAGGGTTCTGTTCGAATATACGAAACCCCAATAAAAAGCGCATGGTTGAAGTGCAACTTCTTTAGTCTTCGTCAACCATGCGAATTAAATAAATAAATTAATAATTATATATTATAAAAACACTAGTTTACAAATATGAATTACTTACTAAAGGGTGTCTACAATTTAGTGCAGATATTTAGAACAATAATCCTCCGTTTTGGATTCTTTGGGTACGAAACCCTAAAAATGAACTTTAATGTCCATTAACTGAAGAAAAAAAAAATTCAACCAATCCGGGATCTGACAGAAACAATCGTTTAAGACATTTATGTTCTATGGACTTCTCTAGAGGGATTTTTTTTAAACCTTACAAGCAATTGAGATTTTATTATGAACATTCAATATTTTAAATTATTTGCTGTTGTTAATAATAATGTTAAGAATACATTTCAATATCTTTTAAAAAAATGAAATAAAATAATCGGCCATAAAAGTCGGATATTTTCGTTTCTTTTGTAAAACTGGAATTTAAATGTTACCTAGGTACCTACATATAATATTTTGAGTATAATGTAGTATAACAACGCTCACTGCTTCTGAGTAATCCTTACAAAGCACGTACAATCATCATACCAACATAACCTATATCTAAATACATCATGCCAAATTAAAAAGAGTTAAATATTACGCTCATACATATGCAGATTAGCTGTAATTTCTCTCAATTTAACACCAGCGGTGAGATTTAAAACACGGCATTATGCGAAATGACGGTAGTTGGGGGATGTCCCGTCCGTTTCTGTAGTTACAATGCGATTCACTTACAGTAGAAACTCGATTAAATGCATCAGAGCTACAACAATATCTCCATTACTGCGACCATGAACTCAAAGAGAAATTCCAAGTCTATCTACATACTAAATAGCTGATTTTTGGTAGCAGCACTAAATATTTTTAGAAGTTTTTTTGCAATTTGTATATGTGGTAATTAATGCAAACCGATAAATTGTTTTCTTTAAATTCAAAATTGTTATGAAAATAACAAAAACAAATACATAAATATGCAAAAAATAGGAAAAGAGCAAACATGTAAAAGAAGTCTACTCCTAAATCCTGACGTCGATTATACGCGAAGCTACAGCGTGCCGCCACTAACGAAGTCATCAAATTATCAAAATTATCGAAAAATAAATGGAGCTTGAGAACAGTCAAGAGATCGTGCGGGTTAGAACGGGCGCATACACACAATTGTTTCCACGACTAAACAGTTTAGTCGAGTTGTGTACGTGTCGCGATTTCAACTCGACTAAACTGTTTAGTTGTTACGAGGTGCGCATACAATCAATCAGTTATGCCATAATTTCACTATTAAACAGTAAACTAATGGACCGCCGAACAACTATTTAGTCGAGCGTATGCTAGCGTCAATACACACAGCTATGGACATAAGCTGCCGAAGATAGTTGTTCAAAAGAAAAGTTAAAAGACGACCGGTGTGCAGTATTATGATTTTTTTTGTTGTACAACTATCGTGTCGATAGTATGCGCAGTCCCATCTAATACCATAGCCTTTTGACAAACAACTTAACAGTTGTGCGATTAAAAATGTATTGTATGCGCCGGCCCTTCAATGGTTCGTCTATTGCAAACCCGTAGTTTCTAGGTTCCAACCTGAGAAGTCATGAAACAAAAATTAGTAAAAACACAAATGCATTGATAAAAAAAATGAACTGGCACTAGTCCTGGATAACGCCAAAAGCTGTTATTGCCCTTAAAAAATTACATTCAAAGTACTGTTTTGTTGATTCATCATGGTTCCAGATTATAAAAGCGTTTCAGATTATTCAGTTTATCCTAAAAACACATTTTTTAAATTTTAATTTAAAAAAAATGTAATAACAATTTAGCATACCGGTAGGTAGGTAGGTACCTAAAAAGAATGCAAACATTTTACCATAGTCGATATTCTATCCTCATTCAGAATGGGTCACAGTACCGTGGTTGTGGTACCACTCACTCTTTTACAGACCGCTACCACGCTACCCGCTATAAATCACACCGGGTGACTCTCATGTGACGAGAGACACAGCATCAGGTGTCCTCACCACATACAAGCCCACCCCATCCCAACTAAGCCGAGCTCCATTTTATAATACGTAAATGCATTCAGAGATGTAGCTGCGAATCGATCAGAAGTGGAATTCAGGAATGGATTTTATATTTCGTCGGTTCACAAACCAAAATCGCTATTGACTTTCATGTTCCAAAATCGTTTTTCAGAATAATTTCTAATATGAAAGATTGTAAATTATAGACGCTCGATAAATTTTTAATATGAAAAATGTCAGTGGAATTTCCCATAAAGCATCCTATACTGAAACTATGTTGTTATATAGGTACAAAACCACTGATCCAATTGACACCTCAATTATTATAATTATACTGCACTGAGACAAATATTAAATAAAAGAATTTTGGCGTAAACCCGGGCATCTGTACAGAAATATTGCAAAAAGGGGTGGTTTTTAGTCGTTTTAGGGGTAGCGAATGGCAAAAACTTTTTTCACTATTTTTACAGTGTTCAGCACCCCTCGAAAACCGGGGGAGTAGGTGCTCTTGTAACTCTAGCAAAATATTGGGATTTTGAGCCAAAATCCCGACTCTTTGATTCCACTAATATTATTACAGAAAGAAATTACTAGACATAAATAACTTAAAAAAATAATACAAAAATGACTGGTTAAATACGTGACTTTAATTAGTCCTTAGTCTAAAATTTCAGGCTACAGCACTGACAACACCTCCACCTTGTACGATCACAACCTGGGGTTGTTATACTATCGTCCGTTTTCCCCTACTCATCACGAGAGGCGCAATTACACGGTTAATAATTATGACTGATTAACATAAAAAAAATCGTTTATTTTGATTTTTCATTCAATTGCTGCAACACTAAGGCTCGATGCGACAATTTAACATACTCGACCCGACAGTGCGGCGTATACAACATTCTCCGAAGTGTTGAATTTTGTCGCGTCGCACCGCTGCCGTGTCGCGTCGCTTCATTTAAAAAAAATGTAAATTTTTGGAAGCAACATTTTATCGCGTCACGCTGCTTACTATGTAAGAAATTATTGGTCTTTAATGTAAAATCATGAGCGGTTTAGCAGAAGTAAGTTTACTGTTTAGATTTAAGTTAATTTGCTTAACATTTTAGCTAAGTACCTACTTTTTTATTCAGCCAAAAAAATTTTACTAGTTGCCACTTGTCACTAATGCTATCTCACGAGTCTACCTACACGACAGTAAAATGTTTGTTTTTCCTTTTAAATGTGTATACCTTCATTGACACGAAGTATTTACAAATCGTCCAGGATTTGCCAAATCAATATTCGCGCAAAAAAGAAATCACAAGTACGAAAATTACACTTT
The DNA here is from genome assembly GCA_039654895.1 of Mongoloraphidia duomilia. Taxonomy (NCBI): domain Eukaryota; kingdom Metazoa; phylum Arthropoda; class Insecta; order Raphidioptera; family Raphidiidae; genus Mongoloraphidia; species Mongoloraphidia duomilia. Next base: position 64,668,484 of record CM077516.1, read on the forward strand.
CAGAAAAAATAACTGTTGTATAGCAATGTTAAATCAAGCGAAGTGAGTGAGGTGTCGTTTTAACTCGACCGTTTGGAATTTCAATCTTTCTTTGTGTCTGTTTGTCCCGAGATTACTACCAAATTCGTAGACCCACTTAAATGAAGTTTGACGGAGCCATTCTTTAAAGTTTAAATCAAAGTCCAACACATTATACAATACTATAAATCCATTTGCGGTCAAAACAAGCAATTAGTCAAATTCAAATTTTAATCCGAGAATATGCGCTCAGTCTCCACAAACCGCCCCCTCCCCCCGGTTGATTTACTTATTTTATGATATGAACAAACGAGATGCTGACATTTTTAATGAGTAGGTTTCGTATCGTAAACCTCATCCATTTGATCCTTATTACCCGACTGCGCCAGAAGAACGGTATTGTTTTTTGAGTGTATGTATGTGTGTATGTATATTTATTATCACGCTCTGTAGCCTAAACAGCTTGACGGATTTTGAAAAATGAGGTGTGACATAGGGGTATATGACGTCACGGAAAATTCAATATGGCGGACGCTAGACGCCATTTTGTCAGAATGCAAAAGTAATTTTCCTTCTAAATACATTGATATAGGTACCAAAATCAAAGCAAAAGAAAGGTTTTGTTGACATTTCAAATATGGTACATGACGTCACGGAAAATCCAATATGGCGATCGCTAGACGCCATTTTGTCAGTACGCAAAAAATCGGTAAAAGGCTTGATGAGTAGATTCAACTAAAAGGAAGGAAATGAAAAATGTATAAAAAAAACAAAAAACCCGACTGCGTAAAAATCGAACATAAAAGATGGAAATAAGATCAAATGATAACATGCAGTCGCAGGCATAGTAGTAACAAGATGCAGTCGGAGGCATAGTAGTAACATCAGGTATTTCTGTTCAATTTGTTACTACTATGCCTCCGACTGCATGTTGTTACTACTATGCCTCCGACTGCATGTTATCATAATTTTGATCTTGTTTCCATCTTTTATGTTCGATTTTTACGCAGTCGGGTTTTTTGTTTTTTTAATAAATTTTATATTTGGGAACATTGCTGTCAGATAATGTCAAACTATGTAGTGACTGAATGCAGTTACAGAAAAACAGCGCTCCGATCTTAATAAAGGGATGGGCTTTTATTGTATCACACCAGTTTTTACTAAAATATTAAAATCGGATAACTTTATTAACTGCAATTTGTCAACACTGCACGAGGGTTTATTTACTTATAGCCTTTTATTACCAGTTTAATTTTCTACCCCAGGACCAAAAAAACCCTGTATTATGTTTTGTAATAACTGTCAACTAGTTATAAATATGAAAGTAGTCATCCACAGATGAGTGGTCGGAAACAGGTGCTTTTACCCTATATCTAGGTTAGTAAATATGGTTAAAAATAGTTTAAAAATTTATGAACAATATGAATTCACCTGGGAAATATAGGGTAATTCTAGGAGAGATGGCCCGTCAGGTGAGTCGGCCCACCATTCATTTTTCTGGGAATACAATCGATAGTCACATGTTGATAACACTGTTGTCAGTCTTATTTCGTTCGTCACTAAGTGTCAAATTTTTGCTTGCTTCTGCTTATGTTTAGTGCTGTTATAATATCGCTGCCTGTTGTGAATTCAGTGAAAATTTTTCAAGGTGAATTGTGTTAACTGTGAAGCAGGTAACTGAGCTTACTTTCTTGAACTTTTTCGACATTTTGTGTGACTTAGAACGTTTATCAGCAATTCTAACCTAAAATTACGGTCACATTAACACTCACCTTTTCGCAAGGTTTTGAGCCACCTCTCCTTATAATGTCAGGTGAGTTGGCTCATAATGTACGGAGGACAGATGGCCCACCTTCTGATTCCTGTTTTTGTGTGTCAGTAATCGCCTACTTTGTAAGTTGATATATTAAAGCTATTCGGAAAGCGCAAGTAAAGTCTAGACATTTGCAATCCAGTTCTGCGCATAAGAATACGAATTGACAACAAAATCGTATGACTGGATTCAGTACCTTCGGTGCTCCAGTTGGCTACATTATGGATGCACGAAATTTGTGAATGATTGTGACGTGTGTGGAAAGAAGCTGCATGGCAAGAAAAATTAAGTAATAAATAACTGAATCTTGGAACACAACACGATTATCTATATTATTTTGCTTTTTTTTAACTGAGCCATTTCACCTGATATTCTGAGCCAACTCACCTTCATAGAAAGGGTTAGATGGCCCACTTTAAGATTTTTCATTTTATTTTTTTTTTCATCTCATAATATGCGTTTTGCTTCTATTTGTGTTTGCAAAGTGTAGTTTACTATTTTCGGCTTTATTTAGAATTTTTGTAATTGTTTTATTAGTTATTGTAAAAATTTTATGTTGATTTTTAAAAATGTGGGCCATCTCTCCGCAAATTACCCTAAATGAATGTACATTTCTAATTTCATCCAATCATCCCATTAACAAATACGGTTTTAGTAATACTCTATAACTAGACAATCATAATATAATCCAAAAAGCGAGCTATAAATTATATCAAACATAACACGGCAGATTATAGTCTCGAGTCAATATTTAACCAAATTATGTGGGGAGATGTAATATAACCACTGTACAATGCTAACGACTATACTTCGTTCACTGAACTAAAGGATGCTGCAAACAAGATGGTATACGTTGACCCATGGATCAACTACACGAAATTAAACCAAAATCGATAATCTGTCAAATGCTAGAATAATTATAATTATTATATTACGCGATTTCTCCTACATTTGTGAATCTATTTTAATGACTATTGTCTTATTTAATAAGACATACCTCCGGGGTGATCCCATATAAATTTTACTTTAATCGGTTCAGTAGTTCGACTGATTTTAAAAAAAAAGTGAGTAACGGGATGTAACACCGTTAGGGTAAATGTCAAATATCAAGACAGAAGTCGGTAAATAACGTGCAAACTACGTATATTGTAAAACCACTAAAAAGTAAAAAATAAAAAACTTTTTCTCCTTCAAAAAAGCCACTAAAAAGAGGAAAATAATAAAATTTTGAAATCTGCGCCAATTTAATAAAATATGAAGTCTGTTAAAAAGTATAGTATAGTAATTAATATTTACTTTTTAACCGACTTCATATTTTATTAAATTGGCGCAGATCTCAAAATTTTATTATTTTCCTCTTTTTAGTGTCGGGCTTGAGAGTGGCCGAGCGTTTAGCAATGCTGTTGTTTACATGGCGTTGCTATGGTTCCTCTATTACAAGTCCCTAGTTTCCGGGTTCTAGTCCGAGAACTGGTAAAAGTGTCAATTGGATTTTCAAATTATTTATTATTAAAAAAAAATATCTAATAATAACAATGAATTGAAAATATGAATTGGTACTAGGCCCAAATAACCTTAGCTGTTGGTGGTCTTTAAAACACACACACACACACACACACACAATTCTTTTTAGTGTCCTTTTTGAAGGAGGTTTTTTTTGTTATTGTATTCTATGAACGTGTAATAGTAGGATGGCAATAATGTGATTAGGAAGGGAGGGAGTGATGCGTTGCTACCACAACTGGACACACTCACCTACAACAGTCATTTGGGCAGATTCGATTGCGGTGTGGAAGAGGGGCGCATCCGCCGACACCTCGCACTGGTACAGTCCGGAGATTGACCGTGAAACCTTCACCAAAGTCACTTCGCGCGCGTTCGATACAGTCTCCTGAAACAAATGAAAATACATTATTATCCATAGAAATATCATAGATAGAATAGGGAAACAACCCAAAAATGTGTGGATGTAAAAGATAGAGACGGAGAAGAGAACAGTTCTGCTATCTTTTTCTATCACAAATACATAACCATGGTTACAGATGTCAATTAACAATATCTACTATTGGGATCCGTCAAATGAGCATATGACATCTGGTGGCACAAAACTGTACTCAAAACGAGGGAAAATTTTACATGTTAACAGTGCAAATTTATCGTGAAATTGTTTATTACAAATATAAAACAAGTAAAATAAACAAAAAGTTTATCGAAAATGGAATTCGCGACGTTTTCTAATATCATGGCATTAAACACTGTCAGTTATTGCCTTGTAAAACTTACTTTACAGAGAATTATTTTCTAATGAAATGTGGAAAAACTGTATTTATGAATTAAAAAAATATTTTATATTAATAATAAGATGTACTTATTATTATACTGCACTACAATAGTTGAATCCCTGATTATTGACAAATTTATAGGATTAACTTTGTATACAAATATTTTGAGGTTAGTAACTTACCTACTTATTACAATATAACTTATTATGTTACAGTTATGTGTTTACATTATTCACCTAACCCAGCCTTAAAGGCGCATTGAACGCGGATGATTAATTTCGTGGGGATTTTCTTTTAATTTTGATGTTTTTAAGCAATATTATGTCGTAAAGATTACTACTTTTGACAGTTCATTTTGCATGCATTTTTCTCGTTATATTTCCGACATTTTATAATATGCCCGGCTTTGAGAATTCATTCTCCTTCAACGAAATTCCTTTGTTTAGGATTTGTACCGGCCCAATCACAAATTGCATTTATATTTATCATTTCTTATCACTTTGAAAATCATTACACGCAAAAGTATACCCCGTATATGAAATTTTCCCCCCTCTGCGCCATGTTTTTTAAGCTCCACCTATCTGACGGATCCCAATAAATTTAATTCACAAATGCGTCAGAAAACAAGGAAAAAAGAACTGCTGCGTTTTCTATCTCTCTTTTCCAAGGTAACACTGTCACTTACAGTTGTGCCTATGGCTCCCCTACTTTATTTATGATTTCTATATGTTATTATCACAATTACTTAAAAAACAGCAAATACAGTGTGCGCCTCCCTCGACTTTTTTCTGAACCACGTTAAATTTTAGATGAAAGAGCATGGAATCGTGTAACACCCGAACATTGTCAGTAATTCTATGTGATGTCGTTCAAAAAATAGAAATAGGGCGAAACACAATTTTCGTCCTACATGAAAACTTACTAGAAGTTAGGTACCTATTTTTAAATAATTTTCTATTATTTTTTTTCTTTGTTCTTTTACGGCCGTCAATTCCCGTCCGGTTATTAGACGAACCATATGACTAGACTATTCTCTAGCCTTTTCTATTAATTTATTAGAAAAATTACCAGAGGAGAAGACTTTGATTGTATCTCAATTTTATGTTGAATGTGCTTTTATACCTAATTTTTTCATGCCAAACATAAATTATTGTTATTAAGTACTATTTTTATCTACATCATGGACAAAATTATCGAATATTTTTTGTTATCACTATTACTTGAAAATAATTTTAAAAGAATTTATTTCTTCAAAAATATTAGATAATTTTGTCATAATACTAGCTGCCTGCAGTACGCGGCTTCACTCATAATTTTCGCTCACTGCTCATCTCCCTTCTGTCGTAACCTAATAAATTATAGCCTATGTTACTCACCGAAAAGTATGTAGGCTTTTAAACAGAGAAATAATTTTTCAAATCGGTTCAGTGGTTCATGAGTTTTGAGGTAACGTAAATACAAACCTCTTTTGTAATATATCAGTATAGAATGATTGACAAGTATTACAAAGCATTCGTTAAACTGGACAACACGTCTTACGCTTTGACATTACACATACAGTTTCCACTGGATGTAATCTGACAGTTTCTGTACTTGGCACGGAGCCATAACAGAAACAAGCCGTGAGGGGGGTCGTTTATTAGGACTAAAGTTACTTTTAATTGGGACTCACAAGTGCAACCCCTGAGCTCCACACGACGAACTTCCCAGTTTGATAAATATTTAATATCAATAATTAAATTAAAAATTACACAGAAAAGTAATCATTTTAATAATTAGAACATAATTATTATTTATTTTTAACAATTAATAAAAAAAGGGCTGGACCGATTTTTATAAAATTTATATCGGATCATAGTGACGTTAACATGCTTTGATAAACACCTCAACGAAATTGATATAGGTAACATTTTTTTGGACGAGATTTCATATAGAATCTACTTTTTTGCAGTCGTTTTATTGAAACAAAAAAAAAACGGCTTGATCGATTTTGATAAAATTTCTTTTGGGTCTTTTCGATATTAATATGCTTCTATATTTGCACCCTAACAAAGTCGATATCATTTTTTATTCGCGAGATTCGTGTAAAATCCACTTTTGGCAGTCTTTTCTTTAAAAAAAAAACGGTTGAGCCGATTTTGAAAAAATTTCTTTCAGATCATATTTACGTTAATACGCGTCGATTGGCACCCTAACGTAGTCGATATCATTTTTCATACGTACGTACGTACACACACACACAGACATCTTTTTAAAAATAGTATAAAAATAAAAAAAAAATAAAAAATAATAAAACAATTTTTTTGAGAATTTTTCGGAAACTTTTTCTACAAGAAAAAAATTCCCAAAAGTGCATATTTTTTTAATATACTTAATTTTAAACATCAAATTATACCGTCACGGAATACGTCATTCACAGCCAGCATTCTTTGAATGACTGCTGTAGTTGAATCAAACCCACTGATCCATATAAGATAAATAGAGAATATGGAGAGAATTTAGTACACTGATCGGTTTTAGGTTAGGTTCTTCATGAGTTACGACTGACGAGGAACTATTCCTCTCTTTCCGTAAACATACCTCTCTTTATCTATGCGTGGACGTATGCTCTGGCGGCTAAGCGCATCCGTTTGAAATAAACACATTTTTTTAAATTCTTGTTTGAAGGATATATTAGGATAAAAAAAATGGTTTACATTATTTGTTTATCTATGAAGAATAACATACACTATTCAAAATTATCAAATTTTGATACGCAGGACGACCCTACTTCTGCAACAGCTTCGCACGTCTATGTTGCAACAATGTCATCAAACAAACGTTAAATTATGAGAGAGCGATGTTCTGGTTGGTTTGTTTAATCCATTTTCACCGCAGGGACACTCAAGTCGAGGCGCTGGTGAACTGTGAGAATGCGCTATAATGAAGTTTAATCCTCGGAGAACGATTTACTACACCGCACCTGATAATCTGAACCTGTTGATAATCCTCGTACAACGCGTCTTGCATAAATTAGTGACCCTGCCAATTGCTGACCTTCAATCAGTTTCAAAACAGTAATAACATTAGAAGGGGTTGGGGCGTGGCTTCATATGAATCGGATATGTTGTGTCGGAGACACAAACCACAGTTTTAACGTGAATATTCGGTTCTGATGTTTGAATGTGGAATGAATAAAGTAAACATTAATTATAGCGCAGTTCGTTAGCTTTCGAACGGCACTATTTTCGTAGTCCTCGCTCGACGCAATCCAAAGTTATACTAGCCCAAATCCTGGTAGGCACCGTAGAATTGTGCCTTATTGAGATCCCTCAACTTAAGTGCACATTGGGGTTACGCAATTTGTACGGACATCCTTTGTCTACTCGACGCTATATTTAGCGTATGCTGCTTTTAGTTTTGAAATTATAAGACGAAACATTATCATCAATTTTGACTTTCCGATTCTCTCAAGAAATGTATAGACAGACAGACAGACAGACAGACAGACAGACAGACAGACAGACAGATAGATAGATAGATAGATAGATAGATAGATAGGTAGATAAGTATATATCTACAACATTGCATAATTACATCACTATAGTATTATATTATGGTATTGTTACGGATCACCCTATATATGGACGGCGGACAACAGTTCCGAGAAACGGGGGTCTGCGTACCGAACAGCTAGTAACCGCGCGAAGATGCTAGACGTTCTGGAAAGCGCTAGAACGCGCTGTGTTTAAGCCACGCAGCTCTATATAAGCAGGGAGACGACGGGAATTAGTCAGTCTACGGTGACTCACGCAAGTAATCAGTTCAACGGAGATTGGGCAGTCATTAGTGACTCGTGCAATCAAGTGCGTCTGATATAAATATTAGGCAGTCAATGGTGACTCGTGCTGTCAAGTGGATATAAATATTAATCAGTCAATCAGTCAGTACAGTGATATAAATAGTGGAGTGGATATAAATAAATAGTACTGAAGTAACTGAGTAAATGACTGACATAAATAAACGTTAGAAATAAATCTGAAATAAATACAGTGATGTAAATAGTCCTTGTATATAGTTAATTGTTACGAATTATTGTATATAGTTGTTGCGTTCATTGTTATGTATTTTTAATTATTGTAAATAAATATTTATTCCGCCAACTCAGAAAACAGTTTTGTAACAGTATAAATGTATAGTTAAAAGAAATTGAATCAGATGAAACACTGTCTAGAGTTCAGATAAACGATGCTTTATTTTGCTGTTATTCAATTATGTTATTTCATTTCATCGCTACTAAAAACTGAAAATATCAAATTTTTCAGCCCATCAATATTTAATATAGTATCGCCTTGTTCAGAATTTTCAGGTGAAGCTTGTTTAAGTAGAAGTTTAATATACGAATTGCAATTTACAGTGTAGAGGTGAGCTCATCTCTGTTTAAATTAGGAACAGGGAAGCGCGGAGAGTAGAAGGTTAAGAGGACATTAATATTAGCATATCGTCGTCAACGAATGTGTACAGGTGTGGTCAACATAAAATCAATTAAGATTTGTTATCATTAATCAGAATTAACGGGGATTATATAAAGGATATTTTCCTGGAACAGGAATGAAACGGAAAACGATATTCAGGAATGCTATTTCATGTACTGTAAGTAAATCGCAATCTGTCACTTAAGTTCTGAAACTGCACTAATGCAGGGTTGCAGAAAGCATTTGTCAGATTTCTAGCTCTATGATCTTAGATGCATTTTCATCTACATCAATGCATAAAAACTTTCAAGACTTTTCGTAGTGATTTTAATTTTGTCCTTTTGGCAACACTCTTTAGCGCAAGTTGCTATTCAGACTTCAGTGTTCGTCATGGCTGATAGAGAGTTGGCTTTAGAATACAGTACGCGAAGCGAATAACGAACCGGGTGACCTGTACGTTGCAGATGAAAGCATTATAGACTCAGAGGGACTGGGATTCCCTCAATCGTCGCAGCACAGTGGGACATACGAGTCCAAAACTATTTTAACAGTATCTACCCATAAAATCTCGATATCGTGTCTGACTTTAAAAATAGATTTAAGCTAAACATATAATTTTAGTAAATAGTTTTCATGCTAATTCAGCAGAGATGCGATTTATTTGAAATACTTCTATTTAAAATGCAAATACAAAATGCAAAATACCTATTTTGTATTTTGCATTTAAATGCCTTTTAGTAAAAAACATTTTGTGTTTTATTTGAAATACCTTTCGAGATGTATTTTGCATTTTTAATATTCATTTCAAAATGCAAAATACTTTGTGATTAAGTTTAGCCAACATCACCAGTCAAACAAAATGAAATGAACGAATGACGCTTGTATTGCCGAATTTGACCGATAGAGGCGCCTGCTAGCCATGCGCGCCCTTTTTTCTTCTTTGGTCAGAGTGCGCGCCTTATGTGTGACTAGTGTCAATGTCAAATGTTTATTTTTTTTCACTTTTTAACAATACCAGTCCAGTTGTTATTAATAAAAGAAAAGTGTAATAATAATAAAATAAGAACTAGATACACAATCAACCGAAATTAATGGCCACACAATTCACAAAATGGAGCCATGGCTCTCTTTTCGTTAGTCTAGTTTTTTACATTATTTTAAGTGAGTATTATTATTATTATTAATAACATAACAGAATTTATTGATACGCGTACTGATAAATATGACCAAAATGTCATGCATAAGGTGCCATGTTATTAGACGTTTTTGTTCGGCTCGGCATTGTGTCTCTATTTCTCATGATAAATACCTAAAATAAATAAAAATATCTGAAATTTGGTAAAAAGGTATTTTATTTTGAAAAAGTATTTTGAAAATACCTATTTTGCATTTAGCATTTGAAATACAAAACGCAAAACTATTTGGTATTTTGCATTTGAAATAGTAAATCTGAAAAGTATTTTGCATTTTGTATTTAAATACTTTTTTAAAACCATTTTGTACATCTCTGTAATTCAGTACAAAAAGTACTTTGAACAGTAGATTTAAGTACACATAATTTCTAACCCTAAAAACACAGCTGTCCAACTGTTCTTGAAAGCAAAATATGTGAATAACTTCTACAATGGCAGTTATATTTTATTTAACAATAACGCCATTTTATCCCCATTAAATATTACAATTTGACTTGTGTGACTATTTTTGTATCTCACATAAATATTGTTCATTTTAGTTGTAACGTGCTGTTTCTTCCGTTACTTATTTTAGGATAAAATAAGGTAGACTTGAATTTCGTAACGTGGTTTAATTAATAACAAATAAGTAATCGTACAAACAATAAGTAATCGTACTTCGTCCCACTCAAACTCGCAGCCGTGTATGATACAAAGTAAAAAAAATATATTACTGTTCTCTTGCTATAGATAATTGTTACTTTAATGTGGATTATATTTAACGGGGCAAGCCTCGCCACATTTGTAAAATTATGAAGAGAAACTCAATTAACTTGAATAAAACATTAGAGTGTACGACGTCGTGCTACTAATTTTCAACTCACTAAAAAAGGAATTTTGATTTTTGATTCTAGATAATTCAACTCACATTTTGAATGATGTAACACCGGCATTTTGAGAGAGAGTGGACGTAATTAAACAGTGGCGTGACTGTTTGGGGCGTAGCATAACTAATAAATAAATTAGTTATGTTACATAGTCAAAAATTTAACATGGCTACAAACGAAACTTAGTACATAATATAATTTAGATTTTTTACATACCGGGATTTCCTTCATCCATAACAAGCTTATAATAAAAGCACTCTTAAATTATCAAACTGTGTACATATTCACTAAAGAAACTTCACTGGGTCACAAACACAAACTAATTCTAGGTTTAACTGCAGGAATATCAATATGAAACTTCTAGAAAAATTTTATTGTACCATTTTTGTGCTAATTTCTACTTTTGTATTATGCCCCACTGTGCGATGTGTTCGCAATCACACCTCCATTACTGACTGCACACACCATTCCATCCCGAAGTGACGGTAGTTTTATTCAAAATTAATAATACAAACCGCTAAAGTAACTTATCATGACTTTCTGTGGAAATGGTACCCGCAAGTCAAACTAACATGAGCAAAATGTAACCGTTTAATTACACTGGACTGTCCGAGTTCCACAAAAAAATGCATTAATTTAAAAAAGTCATTAAAATTTTAACTGTTGTCAAGCGTACTGTAATGTTTTTTGTTATTTTCTATATTTAGTTGTTTTAATAAATAATTTTAATGTTCATTGTTGAAATACGTCTATGCAGTTGAAAAAGTATTTAATTACTGACCTAAAATTTATACCTAAAAACTGTACAGTTATTAAGATTATATAATAGTTTGTAGGTATATGATTCAATAATTACAAGAGTTATATAAATATAATAAATTAAATTCACTTCTATTGTATGTTTTAAAATACAGGGTGCTTCAGGAGGAATGGTACATATACTGAGATACAGCTAATTGAATTACATTGCGAAACCTGTAAGAGAACACCATATCAGCGTATACGGCGTGAGTAAAAATGTGAGGCATTTTTAACAAATGAGGACTACCATACTTTTATTCGTCAGATAGCGCTAGACAGACGGACGCACGGACTGATCAAAATCATACGGGTTCCTAGTTTCTACGGAACTCTATAAAAAGAGGAGAAAATTAAATCTAAAGGCGTGACATAAAATTCAAAATTTGTAAGATTCTTAGGTTTCATTCAATTAATTTAGTACCTACCTATATATTATGCAATATATAAAAATACAGATAAAAAGGCCTTTGATGTTGTGATGTTTTAGACTCACGAAAGCATGAATCTTGACTTCTTGTTTTATTTTATCTTTTTATTTTATATAAATATTTTCAAATCTTGAGAACGAAAAAAAATATCATCTTAAAAAATGTTAAAAAAATCATCTTTATCATATTTTCTTCAAATCCGAGAAAAATATTTTAAGTACCTACTTATAAAAACAAATTGACGATTATTTTCAATGAGCCATTTTCCTGAGAGTAGTTCTTTTAATTATCCACGAGAGGCAGCACTTGTGATAGGTAAAACATTATTTATTCCTCGTTAGTGTCGTGTCATTTTAGTGGTAATACTTAATTATTAAATTAATTAAATAATTAAGTTATACCCACCACTAAAATGACACGACACTAATGGGGAATAAATAATGTTTGTACCTACCACAAGTGCTGCCTCTCGTGGATAATTGAAAGAACTATCCTCAGGAAAATGGCTCATTGTTTGTGTATAATGATGTCATTGTCAGTGTTGCCAACCAGAGGTGAACCGAACATAATCTAAATCATTGTCAGTCTGGCATCAGAGTTTGTATGATTTCGCAACACACAAACGTTAAACCGGCTTCCACTTTGACACCGAAACCCGTAACGTTCAAACGTTCACATAAATATTCCTACACATTTACTAAACACTCTGTTCTAAATGTGCTTGAATGCAAGGTTATTTGAGTACAGGTTGCCTCGTTCCATCTGACCAATCAGCGTAAGCGCGGGAATGACGTCAACTGGAATTGAGTTTAAATCAAGTACAAAAATAATTTGTTGAAGATTATGCTTATGTATATTAAAGGTGCTTCGTGTAGATTTTTTCTTAAAATTGGGAGGCGACAATAGATAGAAGAATAGATGTTAAAAAATAGGATAATTTTTGATTCTTATTACAAAATTTAGGTTTTAATATCTATAACATATAAAAATTAAATAATGCTCAAGAAATGCTCTAGATCTTGTTAATTAACTATTTTTTTTAAAATTTAAGAAACGAATAAAATTAACTAACATAAATTATTATTTTATCTTTTATAATCACAAAATATTAAAAATAACCACAAAACACCATAACGCTTAACAGCTATCGCAAAATTGACAACTTATCTTATTTTTTTCACAACAGAAGAATCATGTTTCTATTAGGTATTGAAAAAACATATCACACTACCCATGGTTACTGTGATTTTTATTTCCAAAAGCTAGCAGCGCCCATGGTCTGACATTTTCTATTGAAGTGAACAAGCAGGGTGCATTCCGAGTGACGTCATCTCCCCACTACCATCTATCGGAACGAGGCAACCTATACTCTATTAACCTTATTGTGTATAGTGAGACTTGCTTTAATGCCGTTAGTCGCTAGTGTTACCAATTTAATTAAGAGAAAGCTAATAAGTCTAGATTTGCATGGGCGAAGCTAGATCATCAAAATGCAACATTCACTGAACAAAAACATAGTATATCACTAATTAATTTTAAAAATGTATAACAAAAAAATTCAATTTAAAAATATTGTTAGCGATGTTCTGTCTACCTATGTTTTTGTTCAGTGGATGTTGCATTTAAGTGAAACGTAAACGTAAACAAAACTCGCCTATGTTACGTCTTAAGTGAAATTCATTGTATACTGTATAGGCTTACTCTTATACAGGGTGTCCACGGCGACGTTGGCTAACATGGGTATCTTTGTTATTAGTGGAGATAGAAAGTCGGTTAAATAGGCAAAGTAGTGCAGAATTACGTGCCCATTAACGTCCCGTCGAAAAATCCATTAACGTCCCGTCGAAATATTAATTGAATTTTGACACACTATGGATTTATTTTGAAAATAGTGAAAATTGCCATTTCTGAAAACTGGCCATAACTTTTTTATTTATGAAGATATCTGAAAATTTCTTTAACCATTTTTTGATAACTTTTTAAGATCTTTTCAGTGGCGTTGGTTAAATTTTTTTATATCCACTACATATTGAGATAAAAACATGAACTTTGGTTTTTCTTATGGACGCCATTTTGGATTTTTAGATATTCGAATGCTGCTTATTTTTCTGATTAATTTGGTGTATCATATGCCACAATTAAAAAATTTGCAATTAACGTCCCATATTACAAACACATAAAAACAACTGATATAGTGAAATTCTGCCAAACAATGCTTTATTATTAATTTTGCACTTTAAAATTTTGCACTTTAAAATTTTGCACTACTTAATTATATTTGACTGTTAGTTGTTTTTAATGTCTCTAATATGGGACGTTTATTGCAAATTAATCAGAAAAATAAGCAGAATTCGAATATCTAAAAATCCAAAATGGCGTCCATAAGAAAAACCAAAGTTCATGTCAATATCTCATTATGTAGTAGATATAAAAAAATAAACCTACGCCACTGAAAAGATCTTAAAAAGTTATCAAAAAATGGTAAAAGAAATTTTTAGATATCTTCATAAATAAAAAAGTTATGGCCAGTTTTCAAAAACGGCAATTTTCACTATTTTCTAAATAAATCCATAGTGTGTCATGATTCAGTTGTTTTTTCGACGGGACGTTAATGAGCACATAATTCTGCACTACTTTGCCCATTTAACCGACTTTCTATCTCCACTAATAACAAAGATACCCATGTTAGCCAACGTCACCGTGGACGCCCTGTATAATATGGGAAAGTTAGTCCAAGTTGTGTCGGACAGTTTGTTTTCTAGGTGCATCGATTTTGAACAAGCTATTTTAACATTTCGTATCTACATTTAAAATTACCTAGTTTGATTACATTTAAAGTTTAGTCACCAAAAGGTATCCTCACAAACATTGGTACCAAAAAGTAAACAGTTCTAACTTTAGTTTATTTTCCCAGTAGGGACCCGACCATCGCTTAAATTACAATATAGTGACGTCGTCAATAAACAGTGGAACTAGTGCAAATACGCAGCTGTGAAATTCTGAACTGGAAAAAGAATTTTTACTAAAAAAATTAATTATATTTAAAGTGTTTTAAAGATATCTCTCCCACTGATTAAATTATTTCACCAATATAAATAGTTTTGCAAAAACGGTAAAGGCTCTCTCCGGGAATCACGCGATTTATTTAGATTAAAAATGTAAATTTCGACTTTTCGTTCGTATACCTAGTAGAAATAAGGTTCCTCGAGACATGTTATGGGTAGTGATCTTTTCATTGCAACGAAAAATAAAACTAGGGTGCGGGTTTATGAAACAACGGTGCAACTTTATTGCCATAATCCTAAACGCTTTTAACTCTAAATTGCCGAAAGTATATAATTTAGTTAGCGTGGTTTTGGTTATGTAATTTGAACCCTGATCAGTATGGAGACGAACCTAAGATTCCAGATTCTATCGATTGTGGTCAGTGGGTATTTAATGTACTGCTCGACTAATATTAGTTATGTTGACGTACAATATACAGGGTGGTGACCGTGGCTGCTGCACATAGGGATTTAACCCGTAAAATCAAAATTTCGCGATTTCCTGCTTCCCTAATTATTTTAGGAAAAATATCTTCAAATATAATAGTTTTAGAACATAAAATTCTGCATCTAAATCATTAAACAAAATTAATTTTGCATGCTTTGTAACGGCAGAAATTTGATATGAAAGTGTCAAAATTACCTCAAAAACAGATAGCGATAGCCATGAAATTGGAACAAAATGATTAGAAATTATTCTGACAGCTAAAACGTCATCATTTTGTTCAAGTTCCATGGCTATCGCTATCTGTTTTTGAGGTAATTTTGACATTTTCATATCGAATTGCTGGCGTTACAAAGCATGCAAAATTAATTTTGTTTAATGATTTAGATGCAGAATTTTATGTTCTAAAACTATTATTTGAAGATATTTTTTCTAAAATAATTAGGGAAGCAGGAAATCGCGAAAGTTTGATTTTACGAGTTAAATCCCTATGTGCAGCAGTCACGGTCACCACCCTGTATAGTTTTGAACACAATGTCGCTGCTTTTCGATGAGTAGTGGTCTGGTCGACTACCATCACATTTGCATGCAGTCGTAGAATATAGTAATGAACATAACGTCGCTGCTTTTCAATGAGTATTGGTCTTGTCGGTCACTTCGATTGAACGTGCACGTAATGTGAGTGTGACGCTCGACATACGTAACCGAACGAAAAAAAACGAGCCTAATAAAGTTTCGCTTAAAAATGTAAATTGCTTCTTTCCGTTCGTGTAGTAGAAAAGTTCCTCGAGACAATTAAGTGAACGGTAGTGCCGTATTTTTTCATTGCAACGAAAAATAAAAAATCAGAAATCATCATTAATTTAATTCACCAGAAATAAGGTGTTTTGTCTTTCGGCAAGAGATTTTAAACAACGTTTATTTTCAATTTTCTTCTTCGTTCACTCGACAGCATGCTCATTTAATATTAATACATGAACGCACGTGCATTGAATTGTCACAAATTCGCACGCATGCTCCTAATCTGGACGGTGCATTGGTAATTTCCTCAGTACAGAGATAGGTATAGAAGGAGCATATCATACCTATGCTCCTTCTATACCTCTCTCTCTGTCCTGAAGAAATTGCCAGTGAACCGTCCAGATTAGGAGCATGCGTCGTGCAGTTGTGGCTTTACAAGCGACGTGATATTGGCTGGGTGCGCGACGAATACGACATCTGATGGCCGCCCTAAATCACACTCTATATCCGTTGAAGGAATGACAAATTATTATAAATAAAACATTTCAGATCGCTAAAAAATATAAATGCAATACCACATCTGAAAGGGGCTAATAAATATTACGTATTGTTTTGAACATTTTGTTCTGCAAATTGAAATATATGCTTAAAACAGTCACCGTAGCAACATATTAAAATTTGAACCTTGAACTAATCATATAAATTTCGTCGGGTACATGACACGTTTAGGGTGATTTCGCCACCCCTTTAATACTGACCAATCGATTTGCAAATATTATAATGGTATTATTTGGGTCACCGACAAGCTATACAAACAATTTCAGCCTTGAAGCAATAATAATGGTGGCTATTTTTTTTGTTACATGTTGGGGGCGGTCTGCATCCCTCCCATACCGCTATCTATCAAAATCCTTTACTCAGGGCACTTTAATATGCCTCCCTCAACATTTTCACAGAAATAAGGCCTTGAATAAATAACACCAAAAAATTGTTACTAGCTCTCGGACTACAAGGGGTCGATTAGAATAGTATCCAACCTAGTTGTACGTTATTTCAATGTGTAAACTTGTCTAGTGTAAACATCTGACATCCCCAAAATTTCCTCTAGAGTAACTCGGTAAAATGTCATGAAAGTGATATGTCGGGGAAATGACGCAAATCTCCATTATGAGCCATATTTTTATGTAATCTACGCGTCAACTAAGTTATCAAAATCAAAAAATGCAAAAAGACTGAAAAATAACAAAGTTGAAGGTCCAAAAATTCTTACTTAAGCTATTTCGTTTTGTCGCCACAGATATAGGTAAAACAGCATGTCTGGAGAAAACGCTTATTTATTTTCTTTTTTCATCAAAAGGATCTCTAATACCCTCTTTTCATGATTTAAACATAAGTACTTTAAAAATTGTTTCAAATGAAATTTTTCTCTTTATATAATGAAGTTACAATTCAAAAATAAATTATATAGGTAATGCCCTTTGAATGTATAACATTTTATACATTATGACTTTTAAATGCAGATATATATAAATTTTTATAGATATATTATGTATCTATATTCAAACATAATGTTTCCTGTAATTTTATTATGAATATAAAATTATTAACTTCCCATTGGAAGTTATTGTAATGGGTCCGAAAATCTAAATCAAAATGTATAACAATTTTTTATGTTTCAAGGTCCCTACACTATTTTTACACTTGTAATGTAGTGATAAATGATTGTATATTTTTTATTTAAATTAATTTATTTCTATTATCATTCACAGTTAATCATACAATGAATTGAGGTATAAAAGTGTAAAACGAAATTGTATCTTATTACATAATATGATAATACTGACTTACATTATGCAATATCAGTTGCAACTTAAATACTGTTCTAAAATACAACATATTTCCCCCGTACAAAAATAATTATTTTTAATTAAATTAAATAAATTTCTTTGACAAAATTAAATAAAAATTTTATAGTTAATTATTCAGCAGAATATCGTTCCGGGGGGCGCAAAGTACTGCGCCGTCGTAAAACTCTCCCTTCGTCATTGTTAGGTTCATTATTATTGTTATTTTCATTGATTGTTTCATTATTAACTTCATGATTAGCTGTTGTCGAAGTCAAAGATGATCGTGGAATGAAATCCGAATGAATATTATCATCAGGCAATTGTCTTTTAATTATCTGATTAGCATGTCGTTTCCATCTCAAGCCTTCAATAGTTTCACAAACGAAAATTGTTCTTCCAATCCTCTCAATAATTACTGCTCGAATCCAAGAAGGTTTTCTTCCTCGATAATCTTTGACCAAGACCGAATCATTTACGTTCAGTACCAACTTGTTCACCCCTCTAAAATATTTTTGTTGTTTGCATTGCTGATTTAACACTTTATCTTTAACAGACGGAATTAACAAATCAAATCGACATCTTAAATTTCTATTTAATAACATTTTTGCAGGTGATTCGTTTGTCGTCATATGTGCTGTGTTGCGATAATCAAACAGAAACCGATTAATAATTGTTCTAATTGAAATATTCTTATTTTCGTGTTTTGCTTTTAAAATTGCCCGTTTAATCGTTTTCACTGCGTTTTCAGCTAATCCGTTAGATTGGGCATGAAAAGGCGGTCCAGTCATGTGCGTAATTCCATTTTGTTTTAAGAAATTTTGAAATTCGCTTGATAAAAATGTAGTTTGATTATCGCTACATAGTACTTTAGGTAGTCCAAATCTGGCAAAAATTTCACGTAAGCACTCGATAGTAATTTCACTTGACATATTTGGAACTTCCATACATTCCAACCATTTTGTAGTAGCATCTACTAAAACTAAAAAATGTTTGTTATAAAATGGACCAAAGAAATCGATATGAATTCTGGACCACGGTTCTGGCGGCCATGACCATGGATTAAGCTCCGTTTTCGCGGGATTATCTTTGTAAAAATTACAAGCTTGACAATTATTCACAAAATTTTCAATTTGAACATCTAAATTGGGCCACCAAAAATAGCTTCTGGCTAATGTTTTTGATTTAACAATACCCATATGACATGAATGAAGTTCTTGTAAAAGTTCAGTTCTTAATTTGAGCGGTATAATAATTCTGTAACCCCAGAGTAAACAGCCCTGCAATACTGATAATTCATTTTTGCGAATATAAAATGGTTGAAACTCAGAAGCTACTTTGTCAGTCGGCCAACCCTGTAAAACAAACTTTATTACTTGACTCAAAATTTTGTCATTTTTTGTTGCATTTTTTATTTTAATTACATCTATCCCTACATTATTTTCATTTAAATAATTAATATAACAATCATCATAACCATCAATATTTTCATTTTTCTCCAAATTATTTGTAGCCCGTGAGAGCCAATCAGCTTGATTTTTATCTGAATTAACATACTGAATAGTATATGTAAACTGAGTCAAAAAACTCGCCCACCTTTGTAGGCGACTAGCAGACATTAATGGAATGCCCTTTTTGGGGCCAAAAATCGCAAGTAAAGGTTTATGGTCAGTTGCTAAAATAAATTGAATACCAAACAAGTACTGGTAAAATTTTGTTATACCATAAATTATGGCTAAAGCCTCCCTCTCAATTTGAGAATAATTTTTCTCTGCGCTAGATAACACTCTAGATGCAAATGCTATCGGTTTTTCCTCATTATTTATAATGTGAGAAAGAATTGCACTAATACCAACGCTTGAAGCGTCAACCGTCAATTTAACCGGAAGATCTGGATTAAAGTGCACAAGAACCTCACTTGAAGCTAAAACCTTTTTAATTTCATTAAAGGCGTTATCACACTTTTTATCCCATGACCATTTTATATCCTTTTTTTAAAAGATTATAAAGCGGACTTAAGATTGTAGCCGAGTCGGGCAAAAATTTATAATAAAAATTAATCATTCCCAAAAATGACTTCAATTCTTTCACACATTTAGGTTTGTTAACCCTTTCTATAGCACGAACTTGTTCATTTGAAGTATGTAGACCCGTTTTATTTATAACATGACCCAGGTAGGATACAGAATTTTGAAAGAATACACATTTTTCGCGTTTAATATGTAACCCTGATTCAGTTAATTTCTGAAATACTAAACGAAGGCGGTCAAAATGAGTTTCATCATCCGAAGCAGTTATGATGATATCGTCAAGAAAACACGCGACTCCCGGAATGTTAATTAAAATTTGCTCCATCATTCTCTGAAATAGCGCAGGAGCTGCTGAAACTCCAAATGGTAATCGGGTGTACCTAAACAATCCTTTATGGGTGGTAATTACGGTCAATCTACTCGCTTCCTCCGTTAACAGGACCTGCTGATATGCGTCTTTTAAATCGATTTTTGTAAATTTGTCCCCATTACTTAACTTTGAAAACAGGTATTCTATCCTGGGCAAAGGATAGTGCACCTGTTCAAGAGCAGGATTAAGCGTGCACTTAAAATCCCCACATATCCTAACTTGACCATTAGGTTTCAATATTGGCACTATAGGAGTAGCCCAGTCCGAATTTTCCGTAGGTATTAAAACCCCTAAATTAACAAGGCGCTCAATTTCTTTTTCAACCTTCGGCTTCATAGCAAAAGCTAATGGTCGCGGTTTCAAAAATTTGGGATTAGATTCTGGTTTAACCTTTAAATCTATTTTGCCCTTTGTATAAGTGCCTATATCTTCCGAGAATATTTGACTGTAATCATTAAGCAACTTTTTTAAATGTAAATTTATATCAAAATTATAATTTAATTCAGAAATACCCAAATTTAATAATTTTAAGCCATTGCGCCCCAAAAGTGGCGGACCGCCATTTTTAATAACTAGTGTTTCTACATTAACAATTTTGTCATTATAATTGATAATTAAAGTTATGTAACCACTTGGTTTGAAACTGATCCCTGCATAATCTTTTAATATAACATTAGACTTTAATAATTCAAACTCAGCAGCAAAATTTTCAAAATAAAATTTTTCAGAAATAACGCTGTGCATAGAGCCTGTATCTATTTCAAAAACAAAATTTTTATCATTTACTTTTAAATTAATTTTTAAAGAATCTGAACCTGAAGTCTCGATTCTAAAAAAAGATTCTTCTACAAAATTATTTGCAACATTTTCCCTTTTTTGCTTCCTTTTGTAACAGACACTGGCCAAATGACCTTTCTTATTGCATACATGACAAGAATAATCCTTAAATCTACATGACTCACTATCATGGCTTGAATAGCCACAAACCTTACACGATGTTGGCTTGCGTTGAGTAGCACTTGCATGAAATGTCTCCACTGGCTCTGACTTTATCTTGAGCTCCAGCTTCTCCTTCATGGCGGATTCCTTGGCCAAGCCGATCTCCGCCAGTTTGGACAAGGTAACGTTCGAAGCATCCTCCTCCAGTAGCCGTTCCTTAACCGATCCAATTTTCATTCCGATCACAAACAAATCTCTTAATGTGCTGTTTAATTCAGTACTGGTGAACCCGCAGGGCGAAGCTAGTTTACGCAATCTTGCCAACCAATCTGCTACTGTTTCTGCTTCCATTTGCCGCGCATTAAAATATTTATTTCTAGCAGCGAAATATGATTTTACCGGAGTTAACTGTTTCTTTAATAATTCGGTCAGTTGATTAAACGATTTATTGTTTATATTTTCTGGAATACATAAGTTTTCCAAAAGCTGGTAGGTACTTTCGTGAAGGGCATTTAATAGAAAAGCTTTTTTCATTGCCTCTTCAGTTATTCTATTTATTAAGAAAAATTGATTCAGTCTTTCCAAATATATTCTGAAATCCGAGGTTTCGTGATAAAACTCCGTCACATGCCCCATATAAGAGGTTGACGTCGACGTAGCCGCTGTTTGATTTGTATTTTCCATTTTGCTTTAATCTTAATTATATATTTTTCAAATAACGCGTACACTTAACATTTATTGAATTTTCCTCGTCGCCAGTTGTAATGTAGTGATAAATGATTGTATATTTTTTATTTAAATTAATTTATTTCTATTATCATTCACAGTTAATCATACAATGAATTGATGTATAAAAGTGTAAAACGAAATTGTATTTTATTACATAATATGATAATACTGACTTACATTATGCAATATCAGTTGCAACTTAAATACTGTTCTAAAATACAACAACACTATTTTTGGAAAGATGTTTGTGTGTGTACGTATGTGTCCATGTCTTTCTAAGACGAAATCTCGAGAATGAAAAATGATATCGACTATGTTAGGGTGCCAATCGACGCGTATTAATGTTCTTTTTTCTTAACCAAATAGACTCCAAAAAAGTAGATTTTACACAATATCTCGCGAATAAAACATTATATCGACTTCGTAATGGTGTCTATCGAGGCGTGTTAACGTCATTTTGATCCGACATAAATTTTATAAAAATCGGTTCAGCCGTTTTTTTTTTTTTTAATTATTGTTAAAAATAAATAATAATTATGTTTTAATGATTAAAATGATTACTTTTCTGTGTAATATTTAATTTAATTATTATTATTAAATATTTATAATAGGTTATAAAAAAAGATTTCGCAGATAAACCCGACTAGAATAAAAATAAATAACAAACTACTATATTGAAAAAATATTCTTGTTTCAAGTACCATATATTATTATAATATATTTTGTTCAGAATATTATGTTCCAAACTTTACGTATTCGTTGAGTGAAAAGTTTATAAAGACGTAGGCTCTATAGTCTATACCTTAAATCATGGAAAACCGTTCCGTATTGTTGTCTCACTTGGCTTTATTCCCCGCACCCTACTATCCACAAGCCGTTAACTATATTCTAGAATCTAGTGTCATCTCTAGTATCTACCACTAGTACACTAAAATGTTTACCCGAATACTTTTCACATTGGTGTCATTCGCGTTCGCGCGATTGGGACGAGTCTTTTAACACCTGATTTATCAAAATCGGTCTAGCGGTTTAGGCTCAAGGCGATTGTCACATACGCATACACGTGGATAACCATTCTTTTTAGAATCGCCGTATAAATCGCTCATATAAAAATATTTTTTTAAAAACGTCATTTAGTTCGAAATTTTATTTGCTTCCAGATTTATATACCTAAGTAGATATTTGTGTTGTAATGTTACGTGTCCACTTAAGACAAAGCAGTCTCGAGAGTAGTCTCGAGACTAGACTCACAAATGGATAAGGGCCTGAGACCAGTCTTGGAGACAAGCAGGTGCAGGTATCAGAGACTGCCCGTGTCACAAGTGGACATGCTCATTCGCGCTCTCGTGACCTAGTCTCAAGTCTTCCGTCAATGTTGGAAGACCTGAGACTTTTGCAAGTGACTGCGAAGTTAATATTTATTCGCAATAAATACTTACTATAATTTCTCAAAATGTTTTTTTTTTATTATTTTATTAAATTATAATACACTGAGGATAAAGTTGAAACTCATTGAAAAAACAGATTGAATTTTTAGGTGCGTGAAGTTAGCCCGGAAAAAATCCGAGCTGGGGGGGAAACGGCTCAATCAATTGCCCATCGTTAGACCACATTTTCCCTCCAATTGATTTCGTTTTACCCCCTTTAATTTTTTTAAAACAAAATTTTTTTTCCGGGTTAACTTCACGCACCCAAAAATTCAATCTGTTTTTACAATGAGTTTCAACTTTATCCTCAATGTATCATAATTTAATAAAATACAAAAAAAACATATTATTTTTTTAGGTATCGCGTACCCATTTGATCGTTTTGAAAAAAATATTTGTGGTAAAAAGCTATCCCAAGATTCTACAAAAAAATTTTCGTAGTTGTGTCAGAAGTCAGAACTTTAAAAGGGTTAAAAAAATCTAGAAATATTCATGCATTTTTTTCATGTTTCCGTGATCAGATTCTATAGTTATTTTTTTACAAATACCTTCCAATGTTATCTATAACTAGTATAAATTTCATTCGAATCGGTTCAGCCATTCAAAAGATAAAAAAAAATTTCAAAAAAATAAAGAAAAAGATAAAAATAAAAAAACTTGCGATTGACTGCGAGTTGACTCTCAAGTCTACACAAAATTTTCCTGGTCACGAGATTGGAGTCTCTGTCGAGTTCAAACAACTGTCTCGAGAGCGAAAGTGATCTCAAATGGACGACACCCTGAGACTAATCTCGAGACTTTCTCTCAAGTGGACACTTAGCTTAAGACTGTTTTTCGAGCTGTTTCCAAATACTTAATTCTTTTTTTGGACGCCCTGCGAGTAGCGACCTCTGGAGACGCAATAATTATGAATTATATATTTCATCTAAACGAAGAGGTGTACTGGGTCAGATATAGTAGACATAAATTATTTTTTCACTTTTTAAATGTTTGTTTTTTTGCGTCGGGGTTTTTTTAAATTTTAAATTTAATTTTTATTTTATACTTTTCAAACTAATCAAAAACCGAATATTTGAGCTCAAACTCGAAGTTTCTAGTTGTAATATTGACCGAGATTTCTATACAAACTGTGATAAGAGCTGATGATCTTGGAAACGGCTGAACCGATTTCAATCAAACATGACTAAAAACCATCTCGCAAATACTAGCTTTCAAACAAACAAAACCGCATTGAAATCGGTTCATCTGTTTGGGAGCTACAATGTCACAGACAGATACACACAGACATGCAGACAGACAAAGGCTTCAAACTTATAACACCCCTCTTTTTTGGTCGGCGTTAAAAATAAATCAATGTTGTGACGGTTTTTAGGCCAAATGCATAAACCTGCCTGCATGATTATCACTTTCTCGGTTGCGTCCGATTAATCTACCACCAAACATTTACAACAAAGGTTTAGATGACCTTGGAAGTTGGTGGCCTTGCATTAAACACGAAACAAAAAGGATAAAAAAAACTAGACGGCAGCGCATCTACTGATAGTATATAGACGAGATCAGTTGTAGCGAAAGAAATAGCGCAGTCACAGTGCGTGCGTTGAGTAGGGTAGGGCAGGTTTACAAGTTTGCAGATAGGGTAAAGTTGATGTAAAGTTACAGGACAAATGGCGTGAGAGCCATGGCCTCGAGCTAAAATATTGTATATTATTATCTAACCGTAAAGTGATATGCTTGCACCTTGAAAGCATAGAAAATGGAACTATTTTTGAATTCCTTTGTTGTATAATAAAGCGATGATAACAATTTAATAATTAAATTTGAAAGATTCTTTGCACAAAATATTCCTTCTAAATATTTTAAAGGTAAATTTCGGATAAACTGCTTGTGACCTTTATAAAGAGGCTCTGCAATTATTAACAGAGTGCAAGGTGGCAAAAAAACGGAATTTACTTTTGTTCAGCCAATCAGCAATATTGCAATAAAGTCTTCATCTAACATAGTTGATTTATTTATTTATTCTAAATTATAGACGTGTCGACAATTTAGGTCATTAGCGTTTTGATTACATTAAATAACAACTCACTTAAAACTAAATGACATCACAAAACATCCATGAGCGGAGACGGGATTCGAACCCACGACAGTCTGATCCAGAGGTCACGACGCTAACCACTGGACCACACTATTCTCAAGAAGAAGATTGTAGATTATAGACGCTCAACAGCTGAGGTTATCAGCATCTATATTGCGCAAAAAATTACTCAGTTCGACTCGGTACATCGGCACTTTTAAAACGCACGAGAATAAACAAAAGAGAGCACACTGCATCGAATCGATCGTATGCCACACCGCGACCGGTCTGCTGCAGTGCGCGAACCGTCGTTTATTCTTATGCGTTCTAAAAGTGCAGAACTGTCGATTTATTGAATGTCCTGCTTTTTGCGCAACTTACCGGCCCATAAGCGGTGCTAATCAAAATGTGTGAGCAAATATACCAAGTGGTGACTATGACTGCCGAACATAGGACTTTAACATGTAAAATCAAACTTTCGTAATTTCCTGCTTCCCTTATTACTTTATGCAAACAATCTTCAAATTAAAGTTTTAGAACATGAAATTCTGCATCTAAATCAATAAATAAAGTTAATTTTTCATGCTTTTTAACGGCACAAATTTGATATGAAAATGCAAAAATTATCTTCAAAATAGATAGCAATAGCTATATGAATACTTGTTCCCATCCAGTGGATAAAACGTCATCATTTTGTTTACGTTCCATGGTTATCGCTATCTATTTCTGATGTAATTTTCGACATCTTCATATCAAATGTCTGCCGTTACAAAACACGCAAAATTAATTTTGTTTATTCATTTAGATACAGTTTCATGTTCTAAAACTTTTATACAAAGATTTCTTGCCTATTAGAAAAGCAGAAAATTACAAACGTTTGATTTTACATGTTAAAGTCCCATGTTCGTGAGTAACGGTCACCACACGGTATACGTAACTGCAACTGTAACAGCGTATGAACAGAGGCGGAGCCAGTTTTATTTTTCAGTGAAAATTGATTTTTTAAATAACGCAAAGTTTTTGTTCTGCGTTTTTTAGGCAAATCAGTGAGTATAACAGTAGAGCATAAAATATATTTATAACGTAAGCAGGCTTACCAAACGTACAGTTCACGGCGGTGTAGATAGATACAAAAGAGGCGTTAGTTATGTGTTATTTGATAATAGTGGTACACAAGTTTTCGGTCTGATCCATCTTTTGTCTTTTAGCGTGTAGAATCGTACAAACAAAATACGAGCGAACTCAAGACAAAACTCTATATTCGCATGAAGAGTCAAGGAGGATAGAATATAGTAGCTTTGTACGCAAAGCAGTATTCTCAGATTATATTCTATTTATATTTACCTACTATTATATTCATATCCAAGTTTAATCACTTTTAAACCTTATTTTAGATCAAATTCCAGATAGTGTAAAGTGTAGAAATGAATTTTGATCAAAAATCAGAAAATGTACCAATATCATGTAGGTACATATTAATTTACAGTAGGTACTAGGTACAGATGATAGATCGAAAATCGCGAAGCCACGATTAGAGTGCAAACATATATACCTATCTGTCTTTTTTTGCGGTATAATAGATCGTTGGTTCTGATTGGCTACTGTCTTTTGATAAAGAGAGGTACACTCCATGCAAACATGTTGTCGAAATAACCAGGGAATAACTTCGAAAAAAGAGATGCAGATATATTTTTCCACTCTTTGTTGACTTCGCTCACCGCACATTGAGTAAATAGACAAAGCTTGGTACAGTTATTAATTAACTAATTAATTGTAGATTATAGACCCGTCGACAACTCAGGTCATAAGCGCCTTCAACATAACAAATAATAAAATTAAGCAAAATCGCAGGATAGTGGACAAAATAATTTGATTTATTAAATTAAATTGGTTATTTTTATGATTGTACTCGAAAAAGTCTAAATCTATAGACGAAACGTCGTACATTTAATTTAATAAATCAAATTATTTTGTCCACTATCCTGCGATTTTGCTTAATTTTATTATAATCACGATGGACACGATTTCTAATATAAATAACAAATAATCCATTTGTGTATTAGAATCCTCCAGCCGACATACAGAAATCGACTTGTACGAGCTCGGGTCCCTGGGAGTGCTAATTCCCAAAGAACATTGAAATGCAATTTGAGATAGCAACCACATTCCAATGTCCCCCCCGGGGGGAACAGTTATTATTAGGTACATGATCAATATTGACGTTCCATGTAAGATGGGGCGATATTGATATGTGGATCGATATATCGGCAATATCGGTTGCAATGCCGATAAGTATGGTTATCGGCCAATATTTTAAAGTAAAAAAGAAAAAATCTTAAAACAACTATCATTTGAATATAAACAAATAAAAAACATTTCTTTTACAAAAATAACTTAATGTGTAATTTTACATTATGTTAACTCACAAGATTTGTTGTTGCTGACCGGCACCGATTGTGGGTGACAATATTTGAACAGAGTAACGACCGATAGACCGATAAATATATATGGTTATCGGTCGTTTAATATAGTTTCACCAAGGAAAGAACGCCGGTCGGGAGAGAGAGAGAGAGAGAGATTACAGATTGAGCGTCTGTAATCTACAATCTCTCTCTCGTCTTTCGTTGGTCAAACTAGAATTATTATCGGTACCTACCTGCTGAGTAATCTGTATCGCTCAATGTATGCATTTTTTACTTATAATCACTATTGCAAGATCATTTTTGCACGGGGTAGAAGTAACCATTTATATTAGCAAAAAAAGTTTAAAAAATGCTGTAGTGTTAGCTTTTCAGTATCCTTGACACAAAATAATAACACCTGTCTATGCGATGAGTCGAGTAATAATTCATGCACGCCAGTGAACTATATAACAGCGACTATTATATTAAACAGGATGTATAGCATGAGCGTAGGAACCAATTTGCTTTATGCGGGGTCCACATCGAGGTACGGTAGATAAACCACTACGTATGACAGAACACAGCCACTGAGGGTGTCTTCATATGTGTGCTGAGGAGGAGGATGGCAGTGCCCCCCTGTTCTACCCCGTTTTGAAGACAGGCTCGCACTAAAGCCAAAGAACACTCTACAAAAGAAGTTGATTTTAAACAAAACGAAAGTAGCACCCTCTCTTAGACAATAGATACACTTTTTTAGTTATTGATATAGCAGCCACAGTTACAGTATCTGCCATGAGTGACGTATTATTCAATAGTGTTGCCGTCTATATAAGACAAGACAAGACTTTCAAAGTTTTGTCTTGTCTTGAAATATCAAGACAAGACTTCACTTAAGTCTTGTCTTGAAATATCAAGACTTTACTAAGTCTAAGTCTAGATTAAAAAACTCTTGACTTGTCTAATATCAAGACTCTAGATTATTTTCAAGAGTCTAGATTAATTGAGTGGTTTACTTAACCTATAATTACTTAGTTTATCCAGACTCTTGAAAATTGTTTAGAGTTTTGGCAAAAGTCTTGATCTAGATAAAGCAAGTCTTGTCTTGTCTTGAAAATTTCTAGAAAAATCTAGACAAGACAAGACAAGAGTCTAGAAAGTCTAGATCCAGACGGCAACACTATAATTCAACATTCTGCTGTTATTGTCAACAATTTCGTCCTGAATTTCAGCATATCCATTTGTTGCCTTCCAATTTAGATATTAAATGCTCAAAATGCCTCTTTATTGAAAAAAATATTTCTAATTCTATCTCAATTTCTACTTTTATTAATTTCAATGCATGAACCCAAAAATGTTTATTAACAAGAATAATATTATTTATATAACACATGCACACTTTTAGTGTTTTTTCGTATCTGTTTTGCGAACCTTTAATAGCCGTTTATTGAGTAGTGACCATTATGTAACTGTTTTTTAATTCAATTAAATTCTAAAACCATGCATGTTTTATATAAAGTATAGTGTGCAACGCGTGTGCTAAATCTTTATGCGTCAGGCGCGATGTTTTCAGCACTCGTATTCGGCTCGTGTGTGCTCACCTACTACTTGTGCTGAAAATATCGCGCCTGCAGACGTATAAAGATGTATTTAGCACACTAGTTACACAATATACTATTATAGAATCTTACTGATCACATAAATTGACTGAACTTTCAATATAAAAGCTGCTATGTTGTGTGAAAAATTAAGTTATAAAAGTACAATGGTAGCGAAATGGGTGAAGTGCAGGGCCCTTTTAATCATTTTTCATCAACAACGAATTGATCATGCGCTCTGAATTTCACGAAAATTTTTCGTGTATGTCCCTCATTCAAACAAATTATAAACGCAGGCACAAATGTATATAGGTATCAAATGCAACACATAACACGAATATTTATTAAGGTAAAATTTAAAAATAATTATTAATTTAGCATAATACGGTCCTGAACACACCCCAGCAAAATGCATTCAAACTTTCCGCCAGCTCATATCAATGCAAATGAACAAATCAAAAATGATGAAAAACGCCTAAACGAATAGATCGTGTGCGTTGAGCGTCACAAAAATGTTTGTGTACATATTCATGTTACACGGCAGTGGCACACACGTACACATTCGAATAAATTATGAACAACGTGCACAAAATGATACGGTAAATACAATAGGGACGGTCAATAGGTCGATTGTGAATTGTGATCTACCGGTCGATCGCGTAATTATTTTTGGTCGAAGTAAAATTCATAAAATTGTATTATTTACCTCAAACACAAGCATAAAATCCACATGTACCTACCTACAGGGCAATGCCAGAGGTCTTAAGCAATAGGCATGGCTGTGAGTGAAAAAAAAAATTCGGAGAGGGCAGTGGTGGTGTAACGGTTAGCGTAGCGGCCTTTGGATCACACTGTCGTGGGTTCGAATCCCACCTCCGCTCATGGATGTTTTGTGATGTCATTTAGTTTTAAGAGAATTATTATTTAATGTATTTAAGACGCTAATGACCTAAGTTGTCGACGTGTCTATAATCTACAATAAATAAAAATAAATAAAAAATTTCGGAGGAATAAATTTGATCACTAGAAAAACATTATACCTTCGTCCCAATCAGGTTAACCACCCTTAAAATGCAGCACGCAATGCAAATTACTAGATCCACGACTTCGTTCGCAAGGCGTTTTGGAAATTAATGGCACGTGCAATCATTCTGAAATTTTAACAGTCATTAATTAATTAATTGTAGATTATAGACGCGTCGACAACTCAGGTCATTAGCGTCTTCAACACAACAAATAAACAATTTGTGTATTAGAATCTGCCAGCCGGCATACACAAACCGACTGGTACGAGCTCAGGTCCCTATAAGGAGCGCTAATTCCCAAAGAATATTAGAATGCAATTTGAGATAGCAACCACATTCCAATGTTCCCCCTGGGGGGTTAACAGCTGCTAGATATTACCGTTTTCTATAAGATACTTATTCAAATTAAATTTCTAAAAAAAGTGTTTCATGGGTGAACTACAACGTTAGCGCTTTATGAAATATTCTTGGCGACATCTATTGGTGAGTAGCAGAAATACTATTGTTTCCAACATACATTATTATTGATGAGTAACAGAAATATGATTTTTTATTTTAACAGAAACATTAAAGTTTTATTTCATTCAGTTGAGCCATCCGGAGATATAGTTTTTTGACTACCCCGCGGGAACTCCTTTTTTCACCAGGACAAAAAGTATCCCATATGTTGACCCAGAACATAAGCTACCAACATGCCAAGTTTCATTTAAATTCGTTCAGTAGTTTCCGCGTGATGCGCGCGTGCCCAGACAGACAGACAGGCATACAAAAATGATATAATAATGTCCACCGCGAATATAATTTTCAAAAAATATTTCATGTACAGACACGATCCGTTACAGTTTTATAGTTTTATTATAGGTATTATGTATAATACTAATAATAATAAACAAATTTATTCAACATATGCACGCTTTTAGTGTTTTCTCGTATCTATTTTGCGGACCCATGGCCGTTTATTGACTAGTGACGCTTTTCAGTACTATAATGAAAAACAGTTACATAATGGTTCATTATGTAACTGTTTTTAATTAAATTAATGTCTGAACATTAATTCAATTACTTAGTCTAAAACCATGCATCTGTTGAATAAAGTATAAGAATGGGCAACGCGGGTACGTTAAATCTTTATGCGTCAGACGCGATGTTTTCAGCACTTGTATGCGACTCGCGATGCACACTCGCCAAGGCTCGCACTCACCTACTACTCGTGCTGAAAACATCAGCACTCGTATATGGCTCGTACAATGAAATAATTTTAGAAATATTTTTCTCCTCACTAGGGCCAATGACAAGCCTTAATAGTCACTGATGAGTGATGTCCGACTCTAAAAATAATAATTAATTCAGCATAATACGGTCCTGAATCCGCCCCGGTAAAATGCATTCAGTCTCTCCGCTCGCTTAGATCTATGCAAGTGAATAAATCAAGACACGAGCAAGGAGTAGTAAAAGTGCAGCACATCCACGTCACTTATCATGCCAGCGATGCGGTTAATATGGGGTTTAATAACGCTTCCTTGATTATACCGTATGTTCAGATAACTGCAGACCACAGATTTAATCCATGCCAAGTATTATGCCGACGCTACACGATGCTACGAACTTTGAACCGAGCATTAGACCAAACCTTTGTGTCAACTAAGTACAATAAAAAATTGTGGAACCTTTGGTGTAAAGATACGAAATGTTACAATTACCACAAAACACCAAACCATAACAAACACTCTCGACGTACGTTTCGCCAACCAAGTTGGCATCATCTCCTGATGATGCCAACTTGGTTGGCGAAACGTACGTCGAGAGTGTTTGTTATGGTTTGGTGTTTTGTGGTAATTGTAACATTTCAACTGAGTACGACAGTTGGTGTGCCAAATGTTTCTGCTACACGGTGTGTCGAATTTTAAAGCAATATTTTCCTTCGAACGTTGGAGAAATTTCTTTGACTCGGGTCAAGAATACCGACAACAGCCGGAACATGGTCAAACGCGAACGTTGGACTCTCCACATTGGTAACTCGTAGGTTTGACCGTCGGCCACACGATGCGATGCGTTGGAAGATGTTCGTAGCATCGTGTAGCGCTGGCATTATATTATGAATCAAGACAAGAACGGAATCTGGCCACGGAAATAGCTAGTTTTGTAACAGATTCTTTTTTAAGGTTCCGTACCGAAACCTTATTACTAATAATAAGAAGTATTAGAAATACTGTTACAAAACTGTTTTCTGAGTTAGCGGAATAAATATTTACTTACAATAATTAAAAACACAACAATAATAATGAATGCGACAACGAAAAGTCAGTTCTAACAATCAACACAAGTAATAATCACTAAACAGTAATTAACACTTAACTATATACAAATAACTAATAACTACACTAATATTTATTTTATCAACTTGTATGTATATCCCGGAACTATTTATATTACTGTATTTATATCAGACGCACTATTCGTCGCTCAGTACTTGACTTCGTATTCAACACGACACTGATTGATTCGACCGTTGACTGACTGACTGACTGCTCCCGCGGTCACTGTTCACTGATTTATATAGGCTGCGTGGACTGGAGCCCAATGCTTCTCGCGTTCTCTAGAACATTCCAGCAGGTACTCGTTGTTCAGTATGCAGACACCGCTTCTCGATTTCTCTACCTGACGTTTGTATACAGGATGATCCGTAATAATACCTTGTATTTTTGGTGTCCGTCTTGTGACTTCATGACGTTGTTAACACGACGCGTTTCAGCAACGAGTTGCCATCTTCAGGTGTGGTTAATTTTTTATATTATAAAACGCACATTGAGTATTCGTAATACGTTATAATATTATGATGCTAAGCACTTGTTTATTATGTTGTGGATTGTGAAGTACTGATTTTATGATTTATATATAGTAGGTAGATGAAATAAAAGACGGACACCAAAAATACAAGGTATTTCTAATACTTCTTATTATTCATATAGTGACTTGGAGACCTAACACTCTAAAAATGTATCTTATTACTAAGCCTATACGCCGTCTGTTCGTCTGTCCTAACTTTAAAGGATGTATCTTTTGAACCGTAACAGGTAGCCGGTTGAAATTTTCACAGAATATGTGTTATTATGGCGGATATCCTAACAAATAATAAAGAAAACAAAAAGTAAAAATCAAGGGGGGTTCCCATACAAAAAACGAAAAATTACGCATATAGGAGCTGTACCAAGTGTAACAAATATGTATCAGTGTTTGTGGCATGGTACACGATCGGAGTAGCAGTAACGGCGTTCGCATGCCACCACGAAGAGTCAGTTTCAAATGCAACGTGGTTGTTTTTTTTTATAATGTAAACATTTTGAAATTTTTCACTTTATTTTTTATTCATCAAATATTCTGTTAATATATTATATTTTTTCACATTAAAAATATACCTACCTTAATTAAATTTGATACGGAAAAAAAGATCAAAATAAAATATAAGTAAAAAAACTTTTAAAAATAATTCTGGTAATTTTTTACCCCTACCTAACTCCTTATTTTTGTACTGAACCCTCGAAAACCGACTCGCACTTGGCCAGTTTTTTTAAAACATTTTGATTCGACATAAACGGTTTTGCCTCGTAGTCACAGATATGATGTAGCAGTGTTTCTTTGTGTGTCGCTTGCAGTATCCGTCCCACTACGTCCCTCCTCCTCAGCCCCACCGCAGTACAAACGTGTGTGAAATACACGAGGCCGAGCCTCATTTAAATATCGTTTCAGAATGTTTAACTGTGTGATGAATTGCCTCAACAGACGTCTTCTCTCGGTGTGAGGACTGAGGACAGCCAGCTTGAGTCCTCCCCGTTACACATCAATGTAGATACTGAAAAATATATATACAACCGATTTTTATAACCCTTTATTGCACACGCATTTCATCTTGTAATCTAACAGAAAGAATAACAGGCATATCTCGTGCTAAATGTGCCTATACAAAAAAAAAATTAATTGTCCCTGTTGGAATAGAAAATAAAATATTGTTACGGATCATTCTGTATATAAACGGTAAACAAAGAGTTCCGAGAAACGGGGTCTGCATACTGAACAACGAGTACCTGCCGGAATGTTCTAGAGAACGCGAGAAGCACTGGGCTCCAGTCCACGCAGCCTATATAAATCAGTGAACAGTGAGTCGCGCGGTCAGTCAACGGGCATCAGTCAGTGTAGATTATACTGTGACAGTGTTGAACAGCGAAATAAATCTGATATAAATACAGTGATATAAATCGTACAGAAATATAAACAGTTCCGTGACATAAATTGATAAAATAAATAACTAGAAATAAATAGTCCTGGTATATAGTCAATTGTATATAGTTAAGTGTTAATTACTGTTTAATTATTGTTTACTTGTGTCGAACTTGTGTTGATTGTTAGAACTGACTTTTCGTTGTTGCATTTATTGTTATCGTATTTTTAATTATTGTAAATAAATATTTATTCCGCCAACTCAGAAAACAGTTTTGTAACAATATAATCTTTTATTTACTCTTGACAGCTGCATAAATTATTTAATAAAATACCAAATTCTAACTGCTCCATCTATTTGCATTTTTATTTGTCCTGTCATTTATAAACAATATTTGGAAGTATTCCACATAGTATACGACATACTTATCTAACACGTTAAAACTCAATTTTACTCCTTAAACCTAAGTTAAGTCTATATAATGGCCCCGAATATTCCGCTTTAAAATATTACTGTCTTCCTGTAGAGTTGAAGATTCTACGGTTCTCTAAATGTTTAAATTTAAAAGAGAGCTAAAGTCTCTACTAATTAAAACTTGTTTATATTCAGTTAATGAATCTAATTAAATTAATTAATTACAGCAGTAATTTTGTACTAACGAATCTTGCCCACCGCTATATTGAACAATAAATTTATTCAATTATAGTGCGCTTGCGTTAGTAGATAATGATTCCGCGGTATGCATTTGTCTGCAAATAGAAATAGAACATATTATGTTCTATTTC
Source organism: Mongoloraphidia duomilia (assembly GCA_039654895.1). Classification (NCBI taxonomy): domain Eukaryota; kingdom Metazoa; phylum Arthropoda; class Insecta; order Raphidioptera; family Raphidiidae; genus Mongoloraphidia; species Mongoloraphidia duomilia. Next base: position 64,704,002 of record CM077516.1, read on the forward strand.
TATATAATGAATCTGTAACCAAAATATTATGAATACTCGTATTATAATATTATGATGCTAAGCACTGTGTATAATGTCGTGGTTTGTGAGTACTTCACAAACCACGACATAATACATAGTGTTTAGCATCATAATATTATATAGTGTTACGGATACTCAATTTGAGTTTTTTAAAAAATTATTAACCACACCTGAAGATGGCAACTTGTTGCTGAAACGCGTCGTGTTAAATCACAAAAAGTCACAAGACGGACATAATACAAGGTATTTCTAATACTTCATAATATCATATAGTGACTTAGAGACCCAACACTCTAAAAATGTATGTAACCAAAATTTTGAGATGGAAATACTATATCTATAATATATATAAAAGAAAGTCGTGTTAGTTAGTTAGTTACACCATTTATAACTTGAGAACGGCTGGACCGATTTTCATGTTCTTTGATTTTTTGGATTTGTTTCCGCCTTGGTTAACAGAATAACTATTAAAACATCGGAAAAATTCACCCGGGAGCGAACGAGCGAAGCGAGTGAGTAATGTAACTATAATATTCAAGCGAACGAGCGAAGCGAGTGAGTAATGTACCACCGAAGCGAGTGTGTAGTGTATTGCAGCCCGGGCGAAGCCGGACCGGGCCGCTAGTTATTAATATAGTATTTCCGCCTCAAATTTTTGGTTACAGATTCATTGTATATTGTGTCAAATAGGAATAAGCCATAAGTATGGATCTTTATAGATATGTGGATAAAAAATACTGTTTTCATTGATTACTTTATGTAGTTTGACGATTGACGCTATTATAACATTTTAATTTTCAAAATAAATAAATTTATTTACAACCTACCTATCTATCTTCAACTCATAGATAACCACATATTTGATTTAAAAATTGTTTTCAGAGTGGCTTAATTTTTGGAAAACTAGATGATTTTTTTAACACGCTTATATTAGCTTCACCTGTATGTTTGCGAGCTTGCTTGCGGGCTTGTGTGCTTGCTTGTTTGTCAGTTTGTAACCGACTTCTTTGAACTTGATTTTGACCAGCTTTGAACGGTCAGATTTAGTTTAAACTTTGCACACTTATCAAGGACCGACGACAATACAATAATTCCATAAGTTTGTCCCATTATCCTGACCAGGATCTCCAGGACTAAAAAAAAAAGCAAAAAACTTCAGATTGAACTGAAACTTTGCACACTTATCAAGGACCGATTACAATACAATAATTCCATAAGTTTGTCCCATTATCCTGACCAGGATCTCCAGGACTAAAAAGCAAAAATAAATTATAATTTAAAAAAACTAAAAAACACGCTTTAATGAACTAAAAAGTAAAAAATAATTAATTTTATTGTAAAAAAGCGTGGGGTGCTTTGTATCATATTTTCATACTACCCCACGCTTTTTTACAATAAAATTAATTATTTTTTACTTTTTAGTTCATTAAAGCGTGTTTTTTAGTTTTTTTAAATTATAATTTTTATTACTTAATTCCAACGAATTTTTTACACAAAGAAACTTCATTATTAATCACGTACTTTGGATACGTTCCCACTACGAAAAACCCGTGATATAAAACGTCAGTCTAATTCATTGGTGTGACATCATATTTCATAGATCACCGCCCTGCCGTGGAAAGAAAGCTTGGGCTTTACGGGACTTTTTCAGTCGAGTTGAATTAAGTTCTACAACAATAAACAAAGAAATTAAACAAATGGGTTGTCGGAAAATCAGGCCTATTAAAAAATAATGGCCCAGGGGAAATCACCTCGTCCCGTGGGTCTGTAGATCCCTACGCCTATTATAACTTTGAACATAGTTTCTAAGGTGGCTTCCTTCTAAAATATGAAGCATTAAGATTTAATACCTCTACTAAGTTTACTACTTAGTTGATTTTCTGACAACTTGTTGAAATCAAACACAATATATGTATATTACGTCATAATGTGTGTTTGTACGCTCACTATCAAAAAGTATACCGTATATACAGGGTGGACCAAGTTATAGTAGCAATAATTCACCATTCGATGGTCCATCGAAAAATAAGTAGACATGCATAATTTTATTTTTTTCCAAAACGCTTCCTAAAGGAGATACAGCCCTTCAAAGTCCAGTTTTAAAAATCAATACTGACAAGTGTCATAAATTATCTCAAAACCAAGTATCGCCTACTTTGTTGGTTATTTTCATAAGTTATTTATTTGTTGGTTTTAATTTAATTAATGAATTATTTATTTAAATTCGTCAAACAGTAAAAAGTTTACAATTGTTGTACAAGATTCCAGACCTATTATTTTCATAGGTGGCTATTTTAGAAGTGTTCTAAACTTTCAACTCTAATTATCTCGTAAACGAAGCCTCAAATCGAAATTTTGCAAGAGTGACTCTTTTTTTCTAAATTGAACAGGGAATTCGAAAAAAATGTTATTCTTTAAAAATATCCAGTGGCGCAGAAAATAGGGTGGAAAAAGTGAAACAACCCCCCCTGTATCTACGCCAATTTAATCAAAAACGCATTAATGACCTGTGAGTTAGGACAAAAAAAAGAATTTTAAAAGTGAACTTTGAAGGGGTGTATCTCCCTTAGGAAGCGTTTTGGAAAAAAATAAAATTATGCTTGTCGACTTATTTTTCGATGGACCATCGAATGGTGAATTATTGCTACTATAACCTGGTCCACCCTGTATAGTAGTGAACTACAGTAAACTATTTCCGCATTTACAGAATAATATATGATTGTTTTTCGTTGCCATGGTTAGCGTTGAATATTTAACGCAAACGTTAAACGGCCCGAACTCGCATAAGAAGTTATATTTCAAAAAAAGTTCCTTTTTTGATGTTTATTATTTACGTGATTTTTGTCATCGTCCTTGTTTCAGTGTGGTCTCCTGTACTCTCTTCATAAACAGACAAACTGTAGACAGCTTGCTGCATATAAGACAGTGTCTATTCCATTTCACATAGCCGGGACTCGAAGGAGCAGGCCTCGAGTAAATGTACCACCACCATGAATCATATATGAGTTGACAGGGAGTGATGTGTTTACAATTTTGCACGCTCAAAAACTTTACACATATTTTGCCTGACAGCAGGCTGTGTTATATCGAGTGTTCAAAAAGAAATAAACTAAAACAAACTTGTTTAAAAACTTATTCGAACTGACAGCTAAGTATTCCAACTTTAACTTTGAATAATAGTTGCAAATGCAGTGAGATCCATACACTCAGGTAAGATGTAACATTCAGGGAAGTTGGTTTTATAGAAATAGAAATAATACGTTCAACTCCCGTTTCTTAACTATCCCGTTATTTTCTACACTTTTAAATTCCAACTTAGTTAATAACTGTGCAAGTGGAGAAATTATAGGAAATTAGGATAAGTTAGTACAACTTTGTAAATATAGGTAATCAACTTGATTTAATTCAGTTGAAACTTTGCAACCGTATAGTAATTAGTTCCGATGACAATGCAATATTCTGTAATTTAATAATTTAACGTGACTGTTTCCCCAGATAGTTAAAAAATGCTCTCGGCAAATTTGTGGTCGCAAAAGGCATTTTACTACTGTTTATAATAGCTACAATAAATTAAGCATTAAGCTTTACGAAATGTCGCGCGTTGCTTAAAAACTTTAAAAAAAAATTGTCCTAAAATTATATCAAAAACGTAGATAATATTTGTCAATATTTCTTCACAACACGACATGCGATTTCAAATTACGCGAAGTCAAATTGACATTTTAAAGTTGTTTCTTTACAAAATGTATGTTAAAAATACTGAGAAATTTCGTTTTTTCAACAATTTTTTTGAAATTTATTTTTTTCTGCACATAAATTTGTTTAACTTATTTTTTTTGTAATTTTTACGTGATTTTAAATCATTTATTTAGATCAAATAATATAAAAAAATCTGGCTCAAAGTCATATGGGAAGAATGATAATATATACTTCTAGTTTATTTTAAAAGCATTACCATCAAAGAATGAATAAGGTTTTTCATAGAAATTAGAGATTTCCGTAACTGTTTTTCACGAGAGTTGTATGCGCGCGCGCACACACACAAACACACACACATTCAAATGCCCGTAAGATAGAGCTATGCGGATGAATTTGGGGACATATTGAACAGCTGGCTCCTTAAATAAAAATAATTTAAAATAAAAAATAACGTGTGGTGGAAGTCCCGGTATTGATGGTGGGAGAAAGTGTCTCAAATCGTTTTTACAAGATTTTTTTTATATAAATGATTTAAAATTTAAAAAAATGAATGAAATAGTTATTTTTTTAAATCAGCTGTTATAAAAATGTACCAAAAAGAGCAAAATAATATTTAAGTTCATAATCATATAAGCGTGGGTCGTGACTGTAACAAACTAGCATAGAGTTTACGACCACGCTTTTATAAATAAACTTAAATAAATATTAATTTTTCTTTTCACAACATTTTAAAAAAAGATTGTTTTAAAAAAAATATCTATTTTATTTGAAAAAACAAAAACAATTTAATGTTTTTGTTTGGATCGGAGATATCGCTGTTATGTAACAAAAAATAACAATAATTATTATTTATGAATAGAGATGTGTCGTTCACGCTGGACCCGTTCACTGTGAACGGGTCCAATAAGTGAACGATTATGAACGAATTTGAATTCAGTTTCCAATCGGATCTGGTTCAGTTTGTAGGTAAACGGTTTAACCAACTCCGAGACCGACTGACTGACGAACGATGAACGAAATTGATAGGTCCTTATCAGGTAAGAAATAAAGTTTAAAACTACCAGTACATTCTATTCTTACTCTATAGAATCTATTGTTTTATATGTGAAATGTGTTTTATATGTGAAATTTTAAGTTTTGTGTGTTTTTTTTATAAATGTGGCATGTTTAATGTATCAGATTTTTATTTTGAATTGAAAATTTTGAGTTTTTTTTTTTTAAATAAATGTGACAATAATGTAGGTATCTTCATTGAATGAATATTATATGAATTTTGTTATTACTAATAAATAAACGCGCGTTAAAATTAATAAAATAAATACGATAATCAAAAATCATCAGTCATCACATTTAGAAGACCGAATCACCGGATCCTGTAACAGGCTGTAACACAGTGAACGTAAAAGGAATTTCGGTAGCGCATACTCATACACATAGAGATCATGGAGCCACTGGATCACTTGATCCGTTCAATCAGACCCGTTCATTAGGTGAACGAGATCCGGTTGGAACGAATCTTCGTTGTGACCCGGACCGCCCATCTCTATTTATGAATAAGAAATAGGTACCCTTTCCCACATTAGAAATTCACTAAAGTAATAATAGTGAGTTACTATACGTATAGATGTCGTAACATTACAATGCTATAAAATAAATTTTTCTTGTATACTGTATAGCAGTGGTTCCCAAAGTTGGCTGGACCGCGACCCACCTGACAATAACTTCCAAATTCGGGGCTCACCTCTTGGCTCTGTCATGAAGAAAAAAGGGGCATAACTGTTCAAATAAGAAAAAAAATATTCAGTTACAATCGAAAATTTTAATACTTAATTAAATACAAGGAGTGCTATTTCAATGAGAAGGATGTATTTGTCGGTCGGTCGTTGAATCGTCCTATTTTTCAGGGCCCACCCAATATTCGCTCGCGATCCACTAGTGGGTCGCGACCCATAGTTTGGGAAATGCTGCTGTATAGCATTCTAATATTACGACATCTACCATACATGTATAGTAATTCACTAATTACTTTAGTGAATTCGTAATATGAGAAAGGGTAACTATTTCTTAATCATGTATTATTCACGCCACAAGTATCCTATTTTCTTATATAATCATTATTTATATTCAAGGTTCACCGTTTTATACTGGGGTTGTCTGTGTGACTGTATAGACAAGATATTGCATAACAGTAGCACCGCATCGTGTTATATGCGCTTCGCGATACATTGTAAAGTGTACACACAGAAAACAGCGGGAACAAGAAGAAAACGGTAGTAAAATTTATCGACTGCAGCTGCACATAGCGACAGGCACTACATAATAATCACGTGTTGTTTTGTTATAGTCTTGATGCTTGTAAATAAGTATTAAAATTCACTGTTATAGACTTCAATGTAAACGTAATATACTCCCCATTCTTATACTACAGAAGTTTCTAAATTTTTCTTTAGCCACGTCAGATTTTATTGTGCTAAACTGGGAAAAATTGTTCAATGACTATTCGCTATGAGCAGATGCATGGAAGGGATTTCAGAGTGACTGTTAGCGCGCAACAACGGATAAATAGAGAAACATTCGGTGGGTACCTATCTCCTTTCTCTATGTAAATAATAAAAAATAAAATGGGCCGTGAAAGTTACACTTCTTATCAAAATAAAGTTTGATTTTTTATGCAGAAAAAATATAATACGCACATTCATTTGCTTATAAATTTATTATAACATAATTTATTATTATTTTCTAAAATTATTTAATAACTATATAAAATAATTTTTTGGATGTAATTTAACTACATATTTGACATTAATGTTCTAATTTGATAGCTGAAATTTCGGTTTTGCGCAAAGATTGGATAGTGTAGGTACTTATCGAAATTGCTTTGCGAATCATGAAAAAGAAGGTTTATGATTTGTATTGTTCACAGAATTTTACAAAGTACACTTTTCGCGTTGCTATTTTTGAATTCAACAGAATCATTGAATGATTTAATTGTAACTTTAGCACCGCCTATTTACGCTATCACTCACCAGACGGCAAAACCATGCATCTGCTCACAGCGAATAAGAAAGGTCGGGAATTCCTAACCGGCACTTAGTGTGCCACCAAATGTCAAAAGTGCATTATAAAAAAAAACAATCACGTAGTGTCAGTTGGATTTGAACCCGACTCTTTGTGGTGTCATCACGTTACCACTCCACATGTACTACGGCACAAACAATGGTATACACATATTTGATACATTTGGTGCTCTATGCCTAATTTTCCGTTTCCCGTGGGAATTTAAGGACTTAGGATTTTCGTTTAGGTTTTCCTATAAACACTATGAGTGACGCCTTATATTTTCAAAAGGCTCAGTAGTTTTGGAGATAAGGGGGGGAGCGAGATCGGACGGTCGGACAGACAGACAGACAGACACGAGAGTGATCCTGTAAGGGTTCCGTTTTTTCATTCTGAGGTACGGAACCCTAAAAATTAAATGACGTGGCCAAAAAAATGTTTCTAATATAATATCATTCATCACAATTATATTAAAATCATTGAAACAATATTAATAATAGCAGGATAATAAAAAATATTTGTGCGAAAAACGGAAATACAAAATGTAAAAACGTAATGTTAATAAATAATTTCTTTGAGTCACTGAAACGCAATTTGTATTCCGGTTGAGTGTCTGACGCGAGAGAAAGAGAACGGCAAATTCCAAAATTAATTAAGAAGAAGCAATTTGATATCTGCGTGAAACCGTGATTGTCAGCGTAAATCATGTAAACGGTGGAAGGTGGTCATATATAATAATTGTATTTGAACATGCTCTCGACCGGAACAGGTCCGACTTCAACATACAATACATGTCTTACGCACTGTATGTTTTGCTTAAGAAATCTAGGTTGGGCATGAGCTCTCTGGCATTTTATTTAAATAAAAATAGGTAAAAAAACTTTTAACTTAAACGGTTTTATAAATGTACAAAAAAGAAAAAAATAATATTTAATTTAGGTCCATAAGTATAAAAGCGTAGGTCGTAAACTCTATGATAATTTATTACAGTCACGACCCACAATTTTATACTTATGAACCTAAATTAAATATTGTTCTTTTCTTTTTAGTACATTTATAAAACCGTTTAACTTAAAAGTTTTTTTACCTATTTTTATTTTATTTTTTAGTGTGCTTTATTTGCTTAGTCTGATTTTATTACATTTATCCGATCCACTGAAACGTTACCGGAGCAAGACCTTTTGCCTGTGAAAATTCAAAAATGCGATTTGCACCGGGACGGGAGCCGGGTCGGTCAGCTAATTACCATAATATTGTATTGTCACCGGAACTACACATGTGTGCAAAATTTCAACTCAATCGGATAACGGGAACTGGGTGAAAAAACGGTCGCAAGATTTGAAACAAATAAGTTATAAACATATAAACAAATATACGGGGTCAAGCTAAATAAAACCGTTTAAAAATGCGGGATGGCCACGTTATTAACTATACAAAAAATTCATAAAACTTGCCACTAATTACTAAATAAAAGTATTATTTGCGGTTTAATAATCATGGACATGAAAATAAAACAAAAGCTTCGAAATGAAATATTGTTAGAGTAAATAACACACTACCCTATAAAACAAATTTACAATGAAAAGCCCCAGTTTTCATACAAAAAAAAAAACCGGGGCTAGCTATTTACTATTTTGCATAAAAAATAGAAGTATGGTTATAAGGTACAAAAATCGTGTTTTAGAGAAGGTCAGTCTATGGTTGTATTACTATTATCCTAAATACATAAAAAAAGTGTGTGTTTTGTCATATGTGGAAAATTCTTTCGTTCACAAGAACTTCTGCAAAAATGCGCTGATTTGAATAATTTTTTTAATGTTTCTGTAAAGATTTCGGGCCTGTTGATTTGTGTCTCATCGGACCCTAAAGTGATTTTCCGTTTTTTTCTTATTGGGAAAATGTGTGCGTTTTTCTGTATTTATGTAATAAGAGCATATCTAAACTAATATTATAAAATTGGTAAATTCTGCACTTTGTACAATAGAAGCACTACTGGGTATCGATCGATGTGTTCGTATATATAGTAACGCGCCTACAAAGTACAAATCATGAGAGAGTCATGTTTTTAATGATTTATACAGAAGTTAATAACTTTAATAAAAATAAACTAAATCGTAACTTAGTCTATAATTGTAAAGTTCTAAGGACTAGAAGAGCGAATTTTCTGTTGTCATAATTTTTTTCCTGTTTTTCAAATTTCAATCTATCCTACTTATAGCTATTTGTTTGGTTGAACGCGCTAATCTCAGGAACTACCAGTCCGATTTGAAAAATTTTTTTTGTTAGATAGCCCATTTATCGAGGAAGGCTATAGGCTATATAATATCACGCTACAATTCCAACAGGAGTGGAGCATCAATGAAAAATGTTGCAAAAACGGGAAAAATTATTCCTTTTGAGAGCTTCCGTTGCGTGCGCTGCGTAAACGGTTAAAGTTACGCAAAAATCATGTATGACGCAATTGTTCCCGGAAGGTTTATATATAATATAGCGAACTAGCGTAGCGAGTGAGTAATGTAATTCCTAAACCACGCAACGGATTTTGATGCGGTTTTCACCATCAGTTAGATAATTTTTCACGGAAGGTTTATATATATAGCGAACGAGCGAAGCGAGTGAGTAATGTAATTATAATATTCGAGCGAAGCGAGTGAGTAGTGTATATAATAATATTTAAGCGAACTTTCTTAGCACCCGGGCGAAGCCGGACGAGGCCGCTAGTAAAAATATAAACTTGAAAATAGATATATTTTGAAGGTACTTAAATACAAAAAATATTCATTTCAAATTGAAAATTATGTTGAGAGAATTAACGTCATAATATGTAACCAAACAATCGATAGGTATCAAGGTAGGTACTGCAATAGGTAACGCCAATATTTAATCAATAAAAATTGGTTAGAATTTTTAATTCGACCGATGGTTTAGTTTTTTCTAAAAATGGAACTGTTTTCATGCTCGCTGTCTCTACTGTACAATACGACAACGCATAATATTACCACAACGTTAACAATTCCAGAGTGTCACAAATGTTAATTAGTTTAAACACCCACATCTACCCTACAAAGTAAAACTTCACTCTACTTCTATACACTGTACAGTACCTATTGGAATTTGGAACGAAAATTAGGCCACACGTGCATCAATCCGAAACGTCATCGGTTCGAAATGTACATAATCCGACATCACCTCATTTCCTCTACACCAATAAAACCTCTCCCCTCTATTAACTATTCAAACAGTGAATTGATATAAAATCAATAAATGTCGCCATCGCTTCCACAAACATAGCTGACCCCTGTCTCTCGTACAGATCAGTTAATTAAGACCTCTTGTCCATCAAATGTCCAACTCACTTCTTGGATGCAGTTTGTATACAAATGCAACAAACCCAGTTTCCTCGTTACCATCTCTTCAATAAACATAGCTGATCCCTATTTCCCCTACAGATTAATTAATTAAGACCTCTTGTTCATCAAAACGTTAAAGATGTCCACCTCGCTTCTTGGATGCAGCTTGCGCAATAAACCCAGATTTCTCTAAACTAAAACTAGATCACTTGTCTATCTACAATGTAGATTCTACATTATAAGGATAGCAAATCAATGAAGGTTCGTCTTTTATAACCGACCCTCGTTTCTCCTACGGTAGAATAAGATCGCCTGTCCATCAGACTGTAAAATCAACTATTCGAGCGTTACTGTGTCAAATCAGCGAACTTTAAATTCTTCAACTACAAACGTAACCCCGTTTCCCCTACACAATAGGTTTAAGGACTGTGCGTTATCTCAACAGCTTTGTAATTTTCAATTTCTGGAAGAAAAAATTCCTCAATTCAGCAAATAATCCAATTCTTTTGCGCTTTTTGTTATTATATTTTTAAAACTGTGTGATGAATAATTTTCTATTTTTAGCCTTAGCGCGTATCGCAGCGATTGCATCGATTAATGTACTGTTTTTTTTTTTCTTATTGAAAAATGTATTAATGTATCTATCATTTTTGACCACTAAGACGCTAATGACCTAAGTTGTCGACGCGTCAATCTACAATAAATAAAGTAAAATAAATTTTTGACCACCTTCCCTATATTATGCAAGTTAAAAACGCAATTTTCAACAAAAACTATCTCTAATTTTTTAATTGAACTTTTATAAATAACATCTAATATATAAAACTCTCGTGTCGCGGTGTTTGTTGCCAAACACCTCCGAAACGGCTGGACCGATTTTGATGAAATTTTGTGTGCTTATCGGGTAGGTCTGAGAATCGGCCAACGTCTATTTTTCATATCCCTAAATGTTAAGGGTGGTCCACCCCAAAATATTTTTTTTTATTTTTTTGACAAATTTTTTTGTTTTTATTTTTTCGTGATTCAGTATTGAAAAATACATACAATTCTAAATTTTCATCCTTATACGATCAACCCCTAATTTTTAATCGCGATTTTTATATGTCGCAATGTTTGTTGCCAAACTCCTCCGAAACGGCTGGACCGATTTTGATGAAATTTTGTGTGTTTATCGGGTAGGTCTAAGAATCGGCCAACGTCTATTTTTCATACCCCTAAATGTTAAGGGTGGTCCACCCCAAAAATTTTTTTTTTATTTTTTGGACAAAATTTTTTGTTTTTATTTTTTCATGATTCAGCATTGAAAAATACATACAATTCTAAATTTTCACCCTTATACGATCAACCCCTAACTTTTAATCGCGATTTTTATATGTCGCAATGTTTGTTGCCAAAGTCCTCCAAAACGGCTGGACAGATTTTGATGAAATTTTGTGTGCTTATCGGGTAGGTCTGAGACTCGGCCAACATCTATTTTTCATACCCCTAAATGCTAAGGGTGGTGCACCCCAAAATTTATTTTTTTTATTTTTTGGACAAAATTTTTTGTTTTTATTTTTTCATGATTCAGCATTGAAAAATACATACAATTCTAAATTTTCACCCTTATACGATCAACATCTGATTTTTAATCGCGATTTTTATATTAAGCTTTAAAAAATACATATATGGCGAACGAGCGAAGCGAGTGAGTAGTGTATTAATAAAATTCAAAGGAACGAGCGAAGCGAGTGAGTAATGTAATTATAATATTCAAGCGAACGAGCGAAGCTAGTGAGTAGTGTATTTATAATATTCAAGCGAACGAGCGAAGCGAGTGAGTAGTGTATTGCAGTCTGGGCGAAGCCAGACGGGGCAGCTAGTATTATACCTATATAATTTAGTTTTCAAGATTTTCTTGATTTTTTCACCCTATCACTATAGGTATCTTTATTTCCTTACGGTACTCGGAAGTAAAATAATATGACTATTGAGTGCGGAACTGGAATCGAGTAGAAGCCCGTCCATCATGCCGTAATGTCAGCAATCCGAATGGTACGCAGGTGTCGATCTTTTAAACGCTGCCCACCGCCCCCCATCTCCCCTACAGAGATGTATAACAGATCCCCTTCACTCCAACACAATAGTGTAATAGGGTGCTGTCGGGTGATATATTTCTTAAATGTGCATATGGACTTACACAGACATTTATCAGTTTAATGCCCTTACGTTTTTCATTTTCATATATGTATACGAAAAACCCAGCACGAGATAACCTAATTCTTTGTGGAAATACAGTCGCTCGATTTGTATTATATATACTTGAAAATTTAGCATAAACATGAAAATCAACATGTATTTATATGGAATAATTTTCGCATTTTTCAAACTTTAACGGCCTATATAATTTCGTTTCTTTACGCAAACAAAACACATTAAGTCAGAAATCTTGATTTTGAGAAAATCGAGTCTGAAAGTTTTCATGGTTTTCATGGCATTTTAAGTATAAATTAAAAAAATGGGTATGTCTGTATCGCGGGTACAGACAGATGACGTCAATACCGTTAAACACAAATAATTATATTCTTTGCTATGGAAAGAAATATATAACTTTTATTTATCTTATAAAATCAAATGTTCGTATGTAAGTATAATTTTTTATATTTTAAATTATTATCCACTGTATTTATTACTTCCCACCTCTACTATGGTAGGGAAGTAATGGATTCAGTCCGAAAACAATATTTCGAGATTTTAACAGATTTTCACGTTTTGAGACCCTAGCAATCGTTTAAGATCATTTTCTGACTGATGTCTGTATGTGTGTGTGTGTGTGTGTGTGTATGTGTGTGTGTATGTGTGTGTGTATGTGGTCAATTTTTCGCCTTCGATATCTTAAGAACGGAACAACATACGGGCATGCCGATTGTTCTATTGTGTTTATCAGCCTTTAACTTAGATCTGATTAGATTTTGAGTCAAATCGGTTCAGTGGATCCTGAGATATTCAAAAAAACGTCCTCAATGTCACGTATTAACATAGGTAAAAAAAAATATAAATGAATTCTAGATGTTATAATATGAAAAAAATGTAAATATTTTTTTTCTCTAAAATGTATAGTTTTCGAGAAAAAAAATATTTTACTAAAAAAAATAAAAATTGTACGTAAATCAAGGTAACCATGATTTTTGCTATATTAAGTTAGCCATCAGTAGATCACCAAACAAAAAAGAGGGCCATGCTTTTTTCAAAGAATAAAAATTAAATTGTGTTTTAAAGACCACCAATAGCTAAGGTTATTTGGGCCTAGTCAAAGAATAAAAAAAAAAGAGTGTTTATTTTTTGCAAATATTTACTAGGTGGGAAGTATAGGACTGGTCATCAGTCGAATTTTTTTCATTTTTAGTGTTCCGTGTAAATGAAAACTTGTAGGCCGAGAGCTACTGACAATGCTTAGGTGTTATTTATTCAAGACCTTAATTCTGTGAAGATGTTGAGGGAGGCATATTAAAGTGCTCTGAGTAAGGGATTTTGCTAGATAGCGGTATTGGAGGGATGCAGACCGTCCCCAGCATGTAACAAAAAAAACGGTCAGAATTATTATTGCTCAAGGCTGAAATTGTTTGTATAGCTTGTGGGTGAATTCAATAATGCCATTATAATATTTGCAAATCGATTGGTCGGTATTAAAAGGGTGGCAGATCACCCGAAACGTGTCATCTACCCGACGAAATTTATATTATTAGTTCAAGGTTCAAATTTTAATATGTTGTTACGGAAACTGTTCTAAGCATATATTTCAATTTGCAGAACAAACTGTCGGTATTAACCCCCTTTCTTAGAGGAAAACTTGCTCGCCTAAGGGTTTATATGGTTCTGCAAGGGGGTTAATACTGACATTTTGTTCTGCAAATTGAAATATATGCTTAAAACAGTCGCCGTAACAACATATTCAAATTTGAACCTTGAACTAATAATATAAATTTCGTCGGGTACATGACACGTTTCGGGTGATCTGCCACCTTTTTAATACCGACCAATCGATTTGCAAAAATTATAATGATATTATTGGGTTCACCCACAAGCTATACAAACAAATTCAGCCTTGAAGCAATAATAATTGTGACCATTTTCTTTGTTACATGCTGGGAGCGGTCTGCATTCCTCCCATACCGCTATCTAGCGAAATCCCTTACTCAGGACACCTTAATATGCCTCCCTCAACATCTTCACAAAAATAAGGCTTTGAATAAATAACACCTAAAAATTGTCACTAGCTCTCGGTCTATTATGGAATCAGATTGGTGTGCGTCTGTCCGTCCGTCCATCTGTCACAGGCGATTTTCTCTGAAACTATTTTTATACATATATTATATATCAAGAGCCATCGGGATTAGAACTTGGGCTAGAATTTGTACCTGTCAAACTCTTACTTTTCCGCACCTTTTTACTCTAAAAATACATGATAATCGATATTGACAAATATGAATAGCTAATTAACATCTATTAAAAAAATATAATTCAATAAATTGACAGCCATATTGACCGCAACGTCGAGTATTTAAATATATTATAGTTTTTTCTGTTTGAGTTGGTCTTCAATTTAATGAATTATAATATTTACCAATGTTTAATTTTACTTGCTAGTAATACGTCCCAAATAATACACTTTAAAAGTCGTTAATTAATAAAAAAAAGTTTATAACAAGTTCTTGTTTCAGTAATTTTCGATAACTAGCAGCAATAATATTAATTAATGTGTAGGTACATTTTTTTTAATCGAAATTCAATGACGAAATGAGCAATTGATCTTCAGGCGACAAAAAAAAACCATTCTGTTACTGCCTCTGTCCAAAAATATCATTTAATAAACATTAGTTCCAACAATGCAAATAACAAAACAAAATTAGTCTCACAAACAAATTAAAAAACATTTATTTTCGTTATTCAAATTAAAACAAAATATTTTTTAGCCAACCGCGTTGATATCCGGTTATTGATGGTATAGCGTTATACGAAATAACCACGAATAAAAATAACAGAAAATATCGACAGTAGCAAGGAGTATAGAGTGAGGTGTATGCGCACTCAATAAACATGAAAGGCTCCCGAGGGACACATATGTTCTCCCATGTACCGTCATAATCGCTAGTATTGTCGTCTCTGATTTACTGCGGTCACGCAAACCATTCAGAATTTTTGTCTGTTTTTCTGTTTGTCATACACAGTATAAGATAAATTAATAGATTTATACATATATTGTTGACATTAGCGCTCTAAATAATTTGGAGTTGCAACCTGTTTTACTAACTTGAAGTAGGTAAATTAGTTATCGCTATGTTTTTAGAAGTTTTAGGTTATGTAGAAAAAATTTTCATGTACACGATTGACACGTGAAGTAGATCGTTTTATAAACTATTTTAAATTAATAATTAATTTTACAATCAGTTGCTTGATTTGTATAAAAAAATACTGTTATCGTTCATATAGTTATGTGGAAGTGGTTGCAACAACTATGCCAACCGTATGTTTTCAATTTAATATTTTTGACATTGACTAGTATGTAAAACATCCAATTTTGGTAAATATTGTTTTTGGTGTATTTGCCATATGGCACATACACTATTGGCGTCGGTCGGATGGCGGGACCTAGGGGTCGGACCAAAATTTCTCGACGTTTCATAGCCTCCTGAACACTTTGGCACCATTTTTGGAAAAGTCTGTTTATATATGTATATATATATATATATATATATATATATTGTGTGTGTGTGTGTGTGTGTGTGTGTGTGTGTGTCCGTGTGTGTGTGTGTGTGCGGGCTATAACTTTCGAAAGAGTTAATTGATTTTGACGAAATTTGGTAGGCACGTTGAAATCCATCACCGCACGAAGCCTATTTAAAATGGGCCTAATCGGACCATTTTAAGGGTGGTTTTTAGGGGTTGAAAAATGTTTTTGGGCTCAAAAATGCCGAAAAAATTCTCAGAATCGTTTCAAAAATGAAATTTAACCCTTTAGTAACGATTAAAATGTACTGCTAAAATTTTAATAAAATCGGCCCGACAGGACCGGACTTACAAATTTTATGAAAACACTAGTTTGCGGATAGTGCTGTACTTACTGAAGGGTGTATTTAATTTGGTACCGAGGTTGCATTGATAAAAATATTGAAATTAAGAAAAAAAAATATTATTTTAAGGGATGTATTAAGGGGTTAAATTTTTTATTGTGTCAAAAACAAACTTAAGTTCACATAATAAAGCCACAATGCCAGAGTATTAGCAAATACACTATATTGTCGGCAGGGTTTTGGCACTGCGACCCGAGTTTTTTATATTGTAGAATATTAATGGAAGTAATTATTGTTATATATGTTATTATAATTTGTTAATTTGTTTCTCACTGTAGAGCCCTGAGGAAGTCAGCAATGTTGACGAAACGTTGGCGATAAATAAAAAAGTTTTACATACGAATAATTGTCCATCTTTCCCATCAAATTACTAATATTTAAAACAGTGTTTAATAATGAAAATGTTCTTATTCTCGCTAACAATATACCTAGTATAAAGAATATAAAAAATATATTTTTTACATTGAATTGCATTTTTTGACTCATTTTTAATGGCTCAAAAGTTATCAAGATATATAAAAGAGCCCTCAGCTCACTCATCAAATAAAAAATTATGAATTTTGTTAGATTTTACACGTTTTTTATTTTCAGGAGTTTACGTGACCTAAAGTTGATACTTTTTATTTGTAAAACCCGCTACTGCTGGGAGAAATTTCATATTCCTAACAATACACATTATACATCCTGAGTTCCACTTATGGAAAGGTGGGAACCCTGTTTATAAGTTTATAAAAAATATTTTTTTAGAAAAGAAGCTTTTAAGAACAAAAAAACGGGCCCCTCGAAAGCCTAGAACTTTTTCTTTAAAGGCTTCCAAATACCAACGTGGGACTGCGACGGGATATATAAGAGTGTAAATGCTAACATATCCCACCAAACAATTTAATCCCGCACCGCTCCCTTATTCCCGTCCCACTCTCGCGACTCGCAGTTGCGCGTTGGTACACTAGTACATAGGCTTCGTCGCTGAACATCATGTACTAAATAAATAAAATATAACATACGATAACGCAAAAAAATTGTGAGAAAATGTTTTTTGAACTGTTATCACATGTTTATTGTCTAACAGTCATAAAGTTGATCCACGACTGTACTATTTTTTATGGATCATGTTTAGATAACGATGACTATAAAAAGCGTTTAAATGGGACATTATTTTTACAAGAGTGCCTTTTAGAGGCCATAACTGTGAGGTTGCCATGATTGCAGGTGGATAATGTTCAAATGAAGCACTCATTATTTTTATAATACAAAGTAAGCTTTATAAAGAACTTTGCTTATGTTGCAAAGATTACGCAGAAATGAGATAAAATTATTATATGTCCTTATCGGAGATATAAAACTTGTTTGCTAGCTGATTGTAACCTGCCAATGTCCGGCTGTATAAAACTAGTAAAGTTGATGTTAGTGAAGTTGAAACATAAATTAAAAAGTACGGTTTTATCTAAAGAATAAAACTCGCCTACGGTAAAAAAATCCCTTGCTCAGTAATAATATAGATAAGTCCGATGGCATAAAGCTACATAAGGCAATGTTAGCCAAGTGAAATACAATGAATCTCTCCTATCTAAGATATAAAACTATAGTCTACGGTAAAAATTTCTTCAATAATAATATTGACCGACTGTGCCCGGTTGCATAAAGCAATTTTAGGCAATGTTAGTAAAGTCGAATTATAAATTTGAAAATTCGCTCTTGACAAAGGAATAAAACTCGTCTACGGTAAAAAATATACCTTGCTCAATAATAATAAAAACATGTCCAGTTGCACAAAACTATTGAATTAGTGTTAGTAAAGAAGCAAAATAAATTCAAAAACATGCTTTTTATTTAAGTACATAATTTCGTCTGCGATATAATATATATTGCACAATACTTATTTTTCAAATCAAGGACAGCAAATTCGCAACATAATTAAAAAAATACGTTTTTATAAGATAATCTTATCTATGACAGAACCCAGTTAAAAAAATATAAGTTCTGCAACAAATTTTAATTCAATGCTTTAATTATAAAAAAAAAATACAAAAAATTAATTTGACAATACTTTATTTTAGTAAAATTCTCACTTTGACCAGTGTTTTTTTATGTCCAAGCATCTTAAACTGGCGTCTGCCTCCTCAATTTCTACTAGAGTGACTCGAATCTCGATAAAATGTCACGAACCGACTCAAAGGTCCACCTGTCAGCTATTTGATCAGCTTTCTTGTTGGTATATAGTTATGATGGTATTCGAATCTAAGTGTTTGTACATTCCTTGGGAGTACCCGGAATTCACTCAGATTTTTCGTGTTGATAAACGTTTACTTACAAGTTACATTGTACAACAAATTGCATGTTGCATTTGTTTTAAATGACCAAACATAAATCACCTGTACTATAAAAGTCATATGAGACTGAATCCAATGTCCAAATCCCAGTTCTGTAGGATTATGATAAAATATACAGGACTTTTCAGAAAATTGGCTAATTTGTTCTTTTTTTATAAAACAAGTTTTTTCGGGATCATTGAGTCGAACAACTTTAAACGTCTCCAGAAAAATACAGTCGAGGATGAGTCCGAGAAAAACCAATACTTATACCTGCTGGGTTTTATCTAGGTATAGTAGATAATAATAATAATAATAATAATAATAATAATAATAAATTTATTTGTATTGGCTACACCGTGTACCGGTCAAATACAAGTCAAATACATAATAAAAAAGTCTACAATAATTAGATGTAATCACCAATATTTAAAAAATGTTGGTAATCATAAAAACAATTTATAGCAAGATACGCTTTTATATGTCTTTTAAATTTATGAATAGGTAACGCTTTTGTCTCCGGCAACAGTTTATTATAAAATTGCAAACCCAGATAATTGGGGCCGTACCTCGTATGCGTAAATTTATTTAGGGGCAAACACAGATTGGATTTTTTCCGAGTATCATGAGAATGAATTGCTGATTGTTCTGGAAATTTGTTAATATTTTTTTTAATGTGTACTAAACAGTGGTAAATATACTGATCATAAAAGGTAAGGATCATAAGCCGTTTGAAAAGAGGTCTACACGGTTCATTAAACTGAGCATCAGAAAGTAATCTTATGACTTTTTTTGAGCTAAAAAGACTCTACGAGCTGCACAAGAATTGCCCCATACTTCTATTCCATATGTCATTTTTGAATTGAATAAAGAAAAATATGCGATTTTTAATACACGTTGGTTTACCTTATTTTTTAAATTTTTTAATAGATATAATGTTTTATATAAACTGTGTACTAAATTGTCTACATGATTTTTCCACGATAAGGTGGGGTCTATTAAGATGCCTAATATGTTTATACTATCAACGTTGTTGTTATCCGCAAATAGTTTCAATTTCTGTGTTTTATTTACATTTTGAGTCAATCTGTTTGCAGTGAACCACTGCAGTGCCTCCGACTGCATTCTCCGACTTGATATTAAGTTGAGATAAGTTTTTATCCTGAGTGATTAAGATATTATTTAAAAAGTCCTGAACGGCAATAAAACGTGTAACAAAGAACGCTACAGGGTATTCTTTCTCTCTTCAATTTCGTACTCCTGACAAAGATAATCAATAAAAGGTGGTTACCTTTCCTATGTTTGTTTGGAACGACGAAAGATGATTAAAAGCTCTAACTTTCTTTGTTGCAAGTTTTATTGGCGTTCAGGACTTTTTAAATAATCTCTACTATAGAAATGTTGTCGAATTCTAATGCAAGCACTATATTTTTGGGCAGTTCTCGGTTTGAAAATTTCTTCCATGTGTGTACTGCTAACCTGATACATTATTATACCACAACTCTTCATACACTACCTAATTCAAAATCTTTGATATTTAAAACTATACAGATTAAAAAAAATATATTGTCCTGAAAATATACTTGAACAATACCTCCTAACTACACTAAAAACCAAATGTATCTGATATTCTGCTAACATTGCTAGTAACCAAAATACACTCTGAATTACACATAAAATGTTTTTTGAGCAATCTGTAGATTACTAAAAGCAAAATTAATAACTCTCAAAAATATTATTCTATAAATATTTTAATAATTCTGGACGTGTAAACTGTCAGTTTAAATTTCTTTTTCAAGATTTTTTTTAAATGCAAGTTATAATAAACTAAAAAGCGTTGTTATTTTTTATAAAATTAAAAATGTTTTAATATTATTTCTTAAATTTTATTTGTCAAAAAAATTAACATAATGTCTTAATAATTATTATTTATTAACAATGATATTAATACAAAAAATATATAAATATAGTTTATTAACAAAAATAAGAATTGTCCGTTTAAAATGATATACCTAATTATTGCACTTGCATATTGATTAAGAAAATATCAGCCACTGTAAATTTACCAAAAGCAAATGAAAAATTAACTGTTATAATAATAGATAGTATTAGAAACCACTCATTCTCATTGTGTTTTTAAGTTTCGGAATTTTAACGTAACGAAAGTTCCAGCCTCTTTATGCCGTTTTCATCAACTTAATATTCCATATTTGTTTTTTTCATATTCTGTATTTATAAAACCAACTCAAACTCACTCGAGGAACTAGTTCCGAACATGTTATATTATTATTGTATATAGCTCCAGGAATAATAATTCCATGAACAATTAGATACCAGCCAGTTTTAGTGTTTTTGTTAACAGATATCTGCTTCTCGGTATTTTTTAATTAACAATTTTTAATTTAAAGAAAAAATTTGTATTAATTAATTACCACACATACAAACTAAAAATAATTTAAAAATATTTAATGCTGCCAACATAAATCAGTTATTATTATACAACCAGAATTTCAGATATAGATTTGGTTTTTAGTATATATTATGCATTGTGCGTGTTATCCTCAGAATTAATAAAAATTAAGATCACACGTGCTCATGACAACTATAATTTTATTATTAGGTATCTACAAAAAGAAATACATACCTCCTATTTGTTCATGTTATGTTTTCCTCATAACTAAAAACTAATATTAGGAGTATTTTATTTATTGTAGATTATAGACGCGTCGACATCTAAGGTCATTAGCGTCTTTCAACTACACTAAATAACAACTAACTTAAAACTAAATAAAATCACAAAACATCCAATGAGCGCAGATGGGATTCGAACCCACGGCAGTCCACTCTAGAGGTTGCGGCACCAAGCATGCTAACCACTAGGCTATACTGCTCCCTAATATTAGGAGTAACTTTACAAATTACAATAAAAATCACTTAAGAGTATATGCTACCAGAAGGGTTAAAAAACATCGATAAATTTTACAGAAAGGACCGTTAAAAGATGAGAAATTTACATCGGCAGCTATATACAGTCAGTGAAACAGGCAGACATCAAAGACAAAGACAGCAAACATATATGGATATACATTCAGTGAAACAGACAAAGACATCACATACAGAGACAGCAAACATGCAGTTCGTTAGAAAATGTAGTTTTTTCAGAAATAGAGGTTTGACGTTATAAACGTTCCGATCGTATTTTTGAAGCTAGGGAGTTCGGACGTACAGTGAATGGAAGACAAAGTATCAGACTACAGATCTCTCAAGCAAATTTTTTGCCTACGTGTGAAGGATTACGTAATTTATTATTTTTGTTGAAAATTTTCCTAAGAAAAAAGAATCAATTTTTCGCCTAAAGGATCTGTAGTGTGATTTCTTGCTTGGCGTTCACCCGAATCCTTAATAGCTTTAAAAATAGCATCGGGAAAGCTATAACCGAATTTAGGCGAGGGTATTAGAGGTTCGCAAATGGGAGGAAGAAAAGAAAATCTCTCGTTGGAAGTCCACTCCAGGACTGAAACAATCAAAGAGATTTATATGGCATAGCACCACAAGGACCAAAGAACTCCTTATTATCTAGTGTCTTATCACCCCGAGTAAATCTAATCTAATCTAGGCGAGGGTAAAGGGTTTGCAGGTATGCAATGCTCTTAAATCTACAAAAATCACACATAGTTTTTTGTTGAATTTCAGGTAGTTCATGGGTTCGTAGCCTCGTTAAAATGCAATGCGCTATTGACTGTATTTATAGTGATTACGTATTAAGAAATAGAACTAAAAAAATACTTGAGTCACGCGTGAGTCACATGAATCTGAACACTAAGTGTATATGATATGGTCCACATGTAGGTCGCAGGGATGGCGCTGTCAAATCAACCCGCAAGCGAACACATTCGTCTGGCGGCTAAACAATACAATATGCAACAAACGTGCAATTGGAATTGAAATAGCGTTTTTTAAATACTCTCCACACAGGCGATGGTGATATGAATTTAAATTAAATTAAAATTAAAAATACTCTACATTGTACAGGGCTCGAACCACGGCAGCTGTCTCCTAGCAAAATCCATGTTTGTAAAGTCAACAAAATAGAAAAAAATCATTGTCACAAAACTATTTTCTGAGTTGGCGGAATAAATATTTATTTACAATAATTAAAAACACAACAATAATAAATACCAAAAGTCAGTTCTAACAATCAACACAAGTAATTAACACTTAACTATATACAATTGACTACACTAATATTTATTTTATCAGGTGAATTTATATCACGGAACTATTTATATCACTGTATTTATATCAGATTTATTTCTAACGTTTATTTATGTCGGTCATTTACTCAGTTACTTCAGTACTATTTATTTATATCCATCTCACTATTTATATCACTGTACTGACTAATTCGACCGTTGATTGACTAATATTTATATCACTGATCCGCTTGGTTGCACGACTCACCATTGACTGCCTGACTTCCTCGCACTCGTTTGCTTATATAGGCCGCTTGGCTTAGACAGCGCGTTGTAGCGTTCTCTAGAATGTTCGTGCAGTTACTCGTTGTTCAGCAAGCAGACACCGCTTCTCAGAATTCCTGCCTGACGTTTATATACAGGGTGATCCGTAACAATAATAAAAGAACAAAAACCCGAGTGCATCCAACGCAAAAACGTCCAATATATGAAAAGTAGTCGGGTAAAAGATTTTAGTTTTAGTATCATCTCACTACTAGCACACTTAAACATTAAGTAAATATCTGTATTTTTACCCTACTACTTTTTATATTGGAAGCTTTTGCTAGACGCAGTCAGGTTTTTTGTTTTCTTAATATTTCTTTTTTATTTTACGCTCTTTAGTTTTTTGAACAATTTTCTTTAAAGGTCCACACGTACTGAATTGACGCGGATCGGTCGACTCGGAACGGTACGATCGGCACGTCAGCGTATACCGCACAGCGAATCGGCAAATTTCGTGTTTTCAGCAGCTCAGTACAGTTCGTGTCATTTAGTACAGACGTTAAACAATTTTAAATATATAATTAAAATTTAAAAAAAATTATATCAGTACTATATTCACGCATACTTTGAACTACTTTTGAGCTTACTACTTGATATAATATGTAGATTGTATAGATATAATAAAAACTGTAGGAACATTCGGCAATTTTTGCACGTTCAATCATTCGTAAATATTTGACGCGTTAGCCACTCGAGAAGTTTCGGCTGCCGCTCGGGCGCTCGTATGTACCCGACGTGTCGTGACGACTCGTCTGGTATTTACAAGTTACAACACGTCAATCAGTATTGTTTTCAACTTCTAACGGTTGTAATTTGGTATATGATAAAATCAATCGATTTTTAAAACCCCCTTATATCCACACAATATTATTCACATAACAATTAGAGGTGAAAATACTAAATATCTCAGGCAGCGAAATGTTACAATTACCACAAAACACCAAACCATAACAAACACTCTCGACGTACGTTTCGCCAACCAAGTTGGCATCATCAGGAGATGCTCAGGCAGCATGATTTGTAAGCTATATCTAAGAAAAAATCCAAATGACCAATGTCGGGAGTGTCGGAACTTGAACCCGAAACTTACAGTTTCCGGCTAGGTGAGTTACCGATTTCTCCACAGTGTCCGAGAGTGGAAACCGATCTTTTCGTATAGGTATATAGCATTTTTAAGTTGAAAACACACTACATGCGAGAGTCGATTATTCAAATAAGCTAACGGTTGTGATTGATTTTAACCTAAAAGGTGAAAATATATTTTAAAATGCGTGATTTAAGTGACCTACCAGAAACTACGAATATAAAACAATTGTCACCAATGGTGAACATTGTATTTTGACTAGATCAAAAGAAAATGTAGAAATAATTAAAATAATTTTGAAGTTTTTAACGGCTTTTTTATGCGGTAAGCGTGTAAAAACATTATGTTACGCAAAATTTCGTTAAGATTGGTTGAAACGTGAAAAAGTACTTAATCATTTTCATGCACTGATTAATTTACAAACAATAAACATTATTTTGTTTATTATATTATTATTATTTATAACCTTTCCTTAAAATACCTAATTTGAGTTAATTTTATTATCCCCCAGGGGGGACATTGGAATGTAGTTGTTCTCGCAATTGCATTCCAATGTTCTTTGGGATTTGGCATTCCCAGGAGCCCGAGCTCGTACCGGTCGGTTTGTGTATGCCGATTGGCAGATTTTAATACACGAATGGATTATTAATTGTTGTTTTGAAGACGCTAATGACCTGAGTTGTCGACGCGTCTATAATCTACAATAATAATAATAATAATTAATTTTATTAGTGAATGTACATTTCAAGAGCTAAGCCTTGGGAATGAATAAATCTAAAAAATAGTATACAGCAGTATGGTAATACTGCTTTTTCATACATACATACATACTACATAGGACGTATTGCATATAATATTATGATAGTTTTAGTTTAGGCTATAGTTTTATTCAAACAAACATTTTCATCTGCCGCCTTTGTATTTTCTTTTATTTTCCTATTTTATTGTAGTTCCATCACGATTGTGTTAACAAGATAACTGACGCGTTAGTCTGATATGTCTGCTGTTTACAAAGAACTTCGGGGCATGTAAATAACTGACGCGTTAGTCCAACTAGAGATGTGTCGTTCACGCTGGACCCGTTCACTGTGAACGGGTCCAATAAGTGAACGATTATGAACGAATCTGAATTCAGTTCCCAATCGGATCTGGTTCAGTTTGTAGGTAAACGGTTTAACCAACTCCAAGACCGACTGACTGACTAACGATGAACGAAATTGATAGGTCCTTATCAGGTAAGAAATAAAGTTTAAAACTACCAGTACATTCTATTCTTACTCTATAGAATCTATTGTTTTATATGTGAATTTTTAACTTCCCATTGGAAGTTATTGTAATGGGTCCGAAAATCGAAATCAAAAAGGAAAAAAAATTTTTATATTTCAAGGTCACTACACTATTTTTACACTACTTTTAGAAAGATGTCTGTGTGTGTGTATGTGTGTGTGTGTGTGTACGTACGTACGTACGTACGTATGTGTCCATTTCTTTCTAAGACGAAATCTCGAGAATGAAAAATGATATCGACTACGTTAGGGTGCCAATCGACGCGTATTAACTTAAATATGATCTGAAAGAAATTTTTTCAAAATCGGTTCAGCCGTTCTTTTTTCTTAACCAAATAACCTCCAAAAAAGTAGATTTTACACAATATCTCGCGAAAAAAAAATTATATCGACTTCGTAAGATTGTCAATCGAGGCGTGTTAACGTCATTTTGATCCGACATAAATTTTATAAAAATCGGTTCAGCCGTTTTTTTTTTTTTTTTTTTTTTTTTTTAATTATTGTTAAAAATAAATAATAATTATGTTTTAATGATTAAAATGATTACTTTTCTGTGTAATATCTAATTTAATTATTATTATTAAATATTTATCAAACTGGGAAGTTCGTCGTGTGGACCTCAAGGGTCGCACTTTAGTCCTAATAAACGACCCACCTCACGGCTTGTTTTTTTTTTTTTTTTATCTTTATATTGAATTGGAAATTTTAAGTTTTGTGTGTTTTTTTTATAAATGTGGCATGTAGAATGTATCCAGATCTTTATTTGAATTGAAAATTTTGAGTTTGTTTTTTTTTAAATAAATGTGACATTAATGTAGGTATCTTCATTGAATGAATATTATATGAATCTTGTTTTACTAATAAATAAACGCGCGTTAAAATTAATAAAATAAATACGATAATCAAAAATCATCAGTAATCACATTTAGAAGACCGAATCACCGGATCTTGTAACAGGCTCTAACACAGTGTACGTAAAAGGAATTTCGGTAGCGCATACTCACATAGAGATCATGGAGCCACTGGATCACTTGATCCGTTCAATCAGACCCGTTCATTAGGTGAACGAGATCCGGTTGGAACGAATCTTCGTTGTGACCCGGACCGCCCATCTCTAAGTCCAACACGTCTTCTATTTACGAAGCAACTTCGGGCATCTAAAGCGTCAGGTATTTACGAATATGCAGCTCATGCGATCCGGTCGGTCTGAGCTGGTCGAATCGAAGTCAGTGCGAGGGAATTCATTTAATTTCATACAAACCGAAACGTTACCGTTCCGAGTCGACCGATCCGAGTCGATTCAATGCGTGTAGACCTTAAGAGTGACTTTTATTCCACCCCTTTAGAAAGACTGTACTTTTGTAAAATTAAATGACAAGGCAACATCAAACGTGATTAGACCTGTCTTTTACCTATGTACAATATATGTCACATTCATTAGACGTATCTGCGAAGACAGGAGAAGGCTTTAAGTAAACACCTTCAGGCGTAATAAGGCCATAAAACATTTTAGTTTGGCTAAAGTTTACAGACTTTCGCATTAATGAGCCTTGTTCATGCTGATACCTCCATAGTCTATACCCTCCTATGTACTTGTGTAGTCCTGGTACTTTAGCTATTACATGCTAACACCACACCACAAGAACTGTGCTTTTCACCCTATTGATGCCCTGATTCGTAATCAGAATACCGGATGTGCGATAATTATTATTTTCTACGATTTAAAAGTAATTTGTCTATATCTACACATATGCGTGCAATACACTATTGAAGTTTTATATTATTTTTAACAATTTGACACCATTTTTAAAAATATTTTCAATAATAATACGTATATTATTATGTATTTATTCAGGGTTGAGCAGATTTCTGGATCCATGCGAATATTTTTGATACATAATTTTTTTCACACAATGTTAGACTTCCTGTGTTTTAACACGACGCGTTTCAGTATTTCAGTATTTCTAATACTTCATTATATTCATATAGTGAGCTGGAGACCCAACACTCTAAAAATGTATAACATTTTATTGATTTAAACTCTCATAATTAGCATTCTACAAGTCGAAATATCATTAAAAAATATAGAACATAAAGGTACTAAACCTTATACCACTGCGGACTTTTTACATTCGGCATCTACACGTCCTCAAAACTCAAAAACCACGCAAACGATTTTAACATAGGTTATATAGGGATGATCAGTGAGCGAAAATAGCGAATTTAGTGCCAACATATCCATAGACATATATTCAATTCTATTTGTACCCGAACTTTGCGGATTTGCGAAGCCCAACCGGACAACTAGTATTTCTAATTAGATGAATGCATAATGACTGCAAACAGTATATGAAGACACCTGCTGTAAGAACAATGACGTAACACAACACTGTAGTCAGGAAAAATTCATTAATTCAAACCTATGTCACCGTAGGGATTTTAACCCTAAACTTTCCACTATCGCGGCGGACTGAGTTGACATTACTCACACAGTGACACATTTTCAAACGATCGACTTTCTCCCTTTAAAGCATTCTGTCACGAAAAACCACTACATGCGAGAGTCAATATTCCAACACCACTGCTAGACTACAAACACTCAACATGTAAAGTAAATACAACAGGTGAATACAAAGATGAAGTATCCATTTTTAATAACACCAAGACAAGATAGAATTTCTATCAAATATCGAGGCAAATTAATTGGAACAACACATAATCTGAGGTTGGATTATAACACATATACACAATAAATACAAATTTAACACGTAAGCCGTGACCAAATACATAATTAGATGAATGCATAATGACTGCAAACAGTATATGAAGACACCTGCTGTAAGAACAATGACAGAATGCTTTAAAGGGAGAAAGTCGATCGTTTGAAAATGTGTCACTGTGTGAGTAATGTCAACTCAGTCCGCCGCGATAGTGGAAAGTTTAGGGTTAAAATCCCTACGGTGACATAGGTTTGAATTAATGAATTTTTCCTGACTACAGTGTTGTGTTACGTCATTGTTCTTACAGCAGGTGTCTTCATATACTGTTTGCAGTCATTATGCATTCATCTAATTATGTATTTGGTCACGGCTTACGTGTTAAATTTGTATTTATTGAGTATTTCTAATATAAAAGAATATATAGAAAGAAAATATGTGCTCACTTTTCATCATTTTATTAAAGAATGGACACAAATGTGCAAATTAATGCTAACAGAGTACAGACATAATGTTTTTTCATATAAGTACACAGTGTCCACGAATGCTTGACGTTATGTGACAAATGGTCAAAACAGATGAAAGTTTTTTCTGTGTGTTGAATCAAGTCCGACTTCAGTTGCATAACTAAAATAATCAGTCGTTTCAGAAGCGCAGAATATTATTTTATTCTATATATCTTGAGATTTTTATTTTATTTTTGCTGTCGTTTAAGATCCAATAGATTGTACCTACTTATACTTTAATTGCACAAAAAAATTCATAGTATATATGTGACGTCTCAAGTATAATACCTAATACAAATTAAAAATTACAATTTAAAATATTAGTAAAAAAAACTTTTTTGAGACAAGCTTTTATTGAAATGTACTAAAAAGGAAAAATAATATTTAATAATTTAGGTTCATAAATATTATAACAACGTGGGTTGTAAACTCTATGATAGTTAATTAGTCCCAACCCCCGCTTTTATAATAATTTTTAACCTAAATTATAGAATATTATTTTTTCCTTTTTAGTATATTATTTCAATAAAAGCTTGTCTCTAAGTTTTTTAATAATATATTTTATTTTAGTCTTTCAAAATTTTACCCCCTTTTGACTCCCGTACGAATTGAATTTCGAAAAATCCCTTCATAGTGGATGCTTACGTCAGAAAAGGAACCTACTGTACAAATTTCAAGTTTATAGCTTTCGCAAAGGAGTATCCTAAGCCGGATGTTACCGCCCACACTCTTCATCCCAAATCGTTTTATTTCGCGTAAAAACAGTTACAGTTCTTCCGACGCTATTTTTAAAGCTAAAGGGTTTTGATAAACGCCAAATGAAGGACGAAGAATCACACTACAGATCCTATAGACAAAAAATTGAAAAAAAATTCCTGGAAAAAGTTACAATTTCTTAAAAGTTACGTAATATTTCAGACGTAGCCAAAACTTTTTTTCAAAAAATTCGTCTGTAGGATCCGTAGTGTGATTCGTGGCCCATCATTTAGCGTTTCCCCGAATCCTTTAGCTTTAAAAATAGCGTCGGTAGAGCTGAACCGTTTTTAGGCGAGGGGAAAAATTTGAGATGAAGAGTATGCAGGGGCTAACTTCCGGTACAGAATGTCTAAAAATAATTAATTACATACCTGATGAGTACCTATTGAGTAACGAGAAACTTTTTCGAACACGGCGTAAAAGTATATAATATTATTAAACAAGAAAAAGGCATTTATAAATAGGAATAAACGAACGGACCCCGACTGACAGGTCGCAGTGGTGTTAATGAAAAATAACTGCATTCGAAATTACATATATAATTACCTGTCGTTTGTTTTGTTCAAATTAAAATTTAACTACATTTTTCTAAGCATTTTTATTCACGTATTTTTCATTTAGACGCGATGTTTAATTAAAAATATGTTAAAAACACATGAATTAATATATACAGCGCTGTGTCTAAATTCGAAAATAATTAAAAAGTGTTTTTACTTTGCAATAAACTGCGACATCTGTTGGCGCAGTAGCAATTTTAATGTAATAAACAAAACAGTGTAAATTTAAGAGAGACCTGAGTTATCGGGTGAAAATTTCGTTTCATATTTTCTGAATGTTTTAACAAAAAAATAATGTTTTAAATATATTTTTGTTTCTCAAAAAAAAAAATGAAACTTCACCACCGAGATTTTTATTAGGAAGCTTTATAGATTTTGATTGGAATGTTTTTTGAGCAATGTTTTTTCGAAATTTCTAGAACAAACATGTTTTTGTGAATATTTTTGTAAAATTGGTTTGTGCTTAATATTAAAATAGTTTTAACTTTCTATTCAAACCAAAAAATTGCTTCAAAAATGATTTAATTATATACCCGATGTGATTCGACATTGCGTAACATCTAATATTTCTCAAATGCCAGCCCAGTATGAGACATTAGATGTTATTCACGCCAAAAAATATTTTCATCAAAATTTCCAGATTCCGAATAATAGTTGCAGAGAGAGGAAAGATTCCGGCTTACGCAATGCGTTCGCCTGCAGACAAATCCTAATCCACAATTTATTCCTTTCCCTCATTCGTCACGGTCGAGCTATGCCGATACGACATACAGGATAATAACTACACAGGATCAACTTGTCGTCGTCCAGACGTTATCCCAAACAAGGGACGGGAAAACGTCGAAATACAAGCCGTCAAAAATGAATAAGTAGTCTATTTACTTCGACAGTTTTTATAGCGACAATTTTTTATGTTCTAAAAACTAAACTATATTTTCAGAACTGAGTTTTCACTTTTTGAAGTTATACTTCTTTTGGCGCGTTATGGAAAAATGTGACAAGAGCGTTTTCAGTTTTGAATAACATTAATAAAAGCTATTGCTACACAAACGATTGTTTATGCCGCTTTCGTTAAATATGAGTGCGTACTCCAACACCTATACTGTTTACATTATTATTTTTCATGATCATAATACCTTATTATATAGCACTGCTATGTAAGATGTGCCGTGGTGTAATGAATAGCACTGCCGCGTCATCATGCTTTTTTTTTAATAAATAATTAGATATAAATATAATAAATTAATATATATTTAATAAATTAATAATTTATTAAATTAAATTTATTTATTTAATATCTTTATTTTTATATTTTTTCGTATTTTTTACAAACATTTAGTACTGATACGCGGGATAAAATTTTTGGAGTTATTTTTGTTTTGTTATGCCAAAGAAGTATAACTTCTGACGTGCGTACATAAGTACACACACACTCTTTTTTTTGGTACTAGGTTTGATTATGAATCTATAAAACCAATATATCTACAGTGAGCTCGTAAACTCTGGAATAAATTATTTTTTTTCCTGATTGTTTTCACGAAAAATTCTCGGACACGTAAACTTTATTTTATGTAACTTTTTCCGTGATTGGCATTTTTCGATTGCGTTTTGTTTTTGAGCTATGACGTCATTGAAATCTTTTTAAATAGCAACCTATACTTTTTTTGACGAATTTGAATAGGGCATTTATTCCAGACTTTATATGAGTTCACTATATTAAATAAGAAGTTTGTTTCTATTGGCTCAAAAAAGGCCATGAGGAAGTGGACATTTGAAAAAATTATACCAACATAGCTATATTAGATATCAATTAGCGACATTTCGACTTCTTCGGGCTCTACATGACCTGCATTTGAGCTAATATATAAATTTTGGACATGAATAAATATTACACTACGACAAAAGGGAACTGAGCAATGAGCGGAAATAGCGATTTGAACCCGGACGAAGCCAGACCGAGCAACTAGATGTCCACTCTGGCTCTAATTCTCAAAGGAAAAATTATAATGTCATAGCACTTTTATAGAATTACTCACATAATGCTTTCTTCACGTGAACGTTATAGTTTTACCCAAAAATTCCTTTGCGCTAATGCCGATTTTAAACCGACCCTAAGTTTCCTTCATCAAAATCGGTGTAGCCGTTTTCTAGCCAGTACAAACAGTCACACTACAGTTCTGAACATACTTAATCAATAATCAATTTATTAAATACAGAGTTATAAAATACATGCACCTATAGAGTCAAAACAAAAAAATATTAAAATATATGGAAATAGTCTTTGACTCTGTATAATTCCGTCTAGGTATCATACAAAATAATCAAAAACAAATTTTTTGCAAGAAATCAAATTTACAGACAGAGATCGCGTTGTGATTTTTATAAGTATAATAGTATGACTTTATTCCCTGCATAAAAAGGAAAATTTCAAATTTAAGTTTTTGAAATTTTGATAAACTTATCCGCTGCGCTATTGGCATCTAAGAATTAACATCTAAATCAGTAGACATTAAAAGCACAGCGATTTTGCACACTCCTTTTACACATTAAACTAAATAATTAATCACTTAAGGTGGCTTTACACGGCGCGTGTTATCGCAGGTCGAGGCGCGCCGCGCCGATTTGTACGCGCGAGCACGCGCCACAGGCGAGCCCGCGCCCACCCGTTCTCATGGCGCGCGTTGCGCCGCGCCGCATCCAGATCGAAGCACGCAGCGCACTTTCAAAATGTCACCTGAAGAAGAAGACATCGCTGTTGCTTCAGCCGCTTTTGTATTATTTTTTGATAACTTTTGTAGTTACTAATTATCACCATTTTTATTTCAGATACAACAGATCAGATATGTTAGCTGATTTTGTAAAAGAACCGAGCAAACAATTTAAGAATTTCTGTAGAATGTCTACAGAAGATTATGAATATCTTCTAGATAAAGTAGGCCCTCATATTGCAAAAAAAGATACTAACATGAAAAAGTGTATTCCAGTTCATGAACGGTTTGCAATTGCCCTCAGATTTTTGGCAACCGGAGATAGCTACACAAGCCTTTCATATCTTTTCAAAGTGTCTACCCAAACAGTTTCAAATTGCGTCAATGACGTTTGCAAAGCATTAATACAAGAATTACCACGCGCCCCGTCGCGCGCTCGATTCGGCACGGATGCACCCGCGCCGCGCCGCGCCGCGCCTTTGACGGGACCGACTTTGATCGGAAAGGACGCGCCAGGTGGCGCTAGCCCGCGTCGCATCGCGCCACTGCCTTCACACGGCGCGTATGCGCGGACTGGCGCGGCGCGAACTGCGATAACACGCGTCGTGTAATGCCGCCTTTATTCAGATGCGTATCTGAGGTATGGCAGGCACGGTACATGCCCCGAGCGCCATTTCAAGGGGGCGTCACTAACCGGGTACGGGCGCAACGTCCTTCCTAAATTTTTGGCATAAATGAGAAATTTGTTTCCTTTGCTGAAATAATAAAGTACGTATAGGACGACCGAAAATATACGTTAAATCGGGAATTCTCGTTCGCGCATGTAGACTGCGAAATTAGCCAAACGCATTGCTATATAAGAGAGAGGGTTAACAAAGAGGCTGGCCATAGAAACTATTTTCCGTAGATAATATCTGGGAATTATTACGTAACAAACTTAATTTTTATTAAATTGTTATTAAGGTTATATTCTCAAAGATCTTACCTATACTGAGTCGTAAGTGTCATGCATAGTCTAAGCCTTAGACTATATGACTCAGTAAGTAAGATCTTTAAGAATATAACTACAAAAAGCTGTCCAGTGCGAGTAGAACTAGCGCCATGAGGGTTCCGTACCTTTATAACAATTTATTAAAAATTAAGTTTGTCACGTAATAATTCCCAGATATAGTTTCAACCATCGCGTAGGATGGTGCTTCGGTCGACTGCAAGATTGGTTTGCGTCCATGGCTGTATGTTTTTAACTTATCCTCTAAAATCTAGATGGTTTCTACATACTTGTGAGTAGTATCGAAATATGTGAATTTTTGAAAGGCCGGATCTTTTTATTGCATTGATTTAAAAGCTTAAATTTTTACAAGATCATGAGGTTGTAGCGACCTTAGTATTTGATAATAATTTCAACTTGATACCTCCAGCCGTTCCTGAGAAAAAGAGTCTTGACGGACAGAGAGAAGAACAGATAGGCAGACGGACGGACAACAAAGTGATCCTATAAGGGTTCCGTTTTTTCATTCTGAGGTACGGAACCCTAAAAATGATGGTAACTACATTAAAAACCCGTGTGTTTTTATTTTATTTATTTTATCAGAATTGTAGGTTTTAGCAAACGGGGGGCAAAAAAAAATTATTTACTTGTACCTATTCTTGCGGGGTATCGTTGAAAAGGGTCTTTTGAGTAGATTATAAATGTGTTGTTATTTTATTTATTTTATCAAAATTGTAGGTTTAGCGAAACCCTACACGCTTCGCGTTGCTAGACATGCATTTGGCCGTTTTATTTGGATATGGTGAACCTTATAAGCGAATATTATTGTATAATTTTTGCTCAAACTATGCATCACTATTACTGGATTGCAGAATGCATTGTCTGAAAATTTGATTTGACCTTAGATTGTGAGTCGTGACCACGCATAATTCACCATAATATAAGAAAAGCGATGCAGAATTTTAAATCGATCTTGCTGGGAAAATAATTGATCGATTGAAACGATATTTTTTAATTGTCCATACATATATTTAACATAGTTTTTTGCACAATTTCCACTTCGAGACAAAATCTGTCTACGCATATTGATCAAAATTTAGTTTGAGAAGTGATCATTTTCTATCAATAATTTGTTTTTAAGTGTTTTGCATGACAGGGAGTTTAACAACGACATTATAGACTGTTAATGTATGTACAAAAACTGATTAATTATCACAATCTAAGGTCATTGTCAAATCCATTTTTTGACAATGCTTTCTGCAACCCAGCATAAATAGGCCTGGCTTAGCATATTGTTGCAAACAATAAAAAATAACAACTTTCTTGTGACAAAAGCAAAACGACTATGAAAATCATCTGACTGTCAATAATAGTGTCACTTACCCCATTAGGTACATCCTTTAACAGCGGAGCATGTCAAGGGTTAGGCTAGAGACATAGGCGTCAACAAACGAACTAAAATGGATCATTTACCTCATTTGATTTTCAACCTGACTTCCTTATCTTTTTTATACATTTATTTTACTTCTTTACTTTTTTCTTGCGCAATGTTAAACGAAGCACATACATAAATAAAGCGAGGTTACCTATATTATCTTAAATCATAAGGTAGATATTGTAAATTATAGACGCTCGACAGCAGAGGTCATAAGCGTCTTTTAAATCATAATACACCATAAATATAAAGACAGTACCCTACATCACTGACAAGGCGATATTTTATAGCTCAAGCGTCGCAGATTCAAATCATTTTTTTAAACAAATTCAAAAACTAATAAAAATACGTTTACTAAAAATAAATTTTGCGTTTTTGATGTAAACATCTTCACTGGCTAGAGTGTCTCGGCGAAACGTTACGGAAATAATGTATCGCGGAAGTGACGCAAAGCTCCATTGTCATGCTATACAGTATACATATACACTCTCCTTGGTAAGATATTAAAATTTTTGAGGTTATGTGTAGTTGTAATCGTACCTGAGTGTTTACACATCACTTGAGAATATCAAGGAGTCACGGTGTCTTTTTATGAGACATTAAATTTAAAAATTTACGGAATAGTAATATTTCAGCAACTACGACCCATAGAATCGAATGGTGCAAACCAGTTTTTCCTTAGTTTGATCAAAGACTGGTCGAAATGAGCAGCCCCTGTAAAACTACCCTTCATAACAAGGTTTTAACGGAACGGAAAGCAAAAAAATGAGACTGGTAATTTTTTTTACGTGACAGCGATTTTACACCTAAAGGCGTTCACCCTGTAAAATACTAACTTGCAACTAAAATCAGTGAGATAATATCAAAATATATAATTTTTAATGGAACATTTTTTAGAATATAGATCATCTCCAAAATGTAAATTTCTGGTATTTTTGTGTATATACGCTCGTTGAAATATATAATTGTAAGCATACGCGTCCTATGCATAAAAACAGCTGTGCCGTTTATATAAATAGTGAAGTATAAGTGCATGAGTCACTAACTTAAATTTTGGAACTTGACTTGTATTGTTCGTTTGTATAAAAAACTGTTCCTATGTCTCTATGTCTTCACAAAATATTTTTTTTATCATTTTGACACTGTAATAAAAACCAATTTAGTTGTAAATCTGAGATGATGAATATTTTCATTAGTACAATATACTTTTTTTGGCCAACTTTTTGAAAGAATGGAATAAAAAAACGAAACATTTGTAGGGCGGTAGACTAGTATATTATGTCAAGTAAACAAAATTTTAAATCGCAGCGACGCGGACGCTTGTGTCGTCTGATATCTACGTATGTATTTATCGTTATGTGTAACAAAAGAACCAAACATCTGATAAAAATGATACATCAGCGAACGATGCTAGTTTAGGGCAAGTCCAATTGGACAGATGGATATAACAAGGTGATGTGGGTTCGATTCTGGATATTGAATAAGTCCAGTTCACAACCAATTGTATTAAAAACGTAATTGCAGCATTTTCGACATCAACCTTAATCTAACGTATTATATTAATAACTAGCGGCCCCCGGCCGGCTTCGCCCGGGCGCTAAAAATTTATGATTTATTATCCCCTCCCCCGTGATAAATTCTCCCCCTGCGAAGCGAAGTTGGGCTGGTGATGTTTATAATATTAGTAGGATTCCGTCTGTACGCTAAAATGCAAAACAATTTCAGAGTTACGTTTTGTTACTATCCCACAGGGATTATCCCCTCGCGAGAAATTTATCAAAATAAAATATAGCCTATATCACTCAGCGATATTGTAGCTTTCTATTAGTGAAATATTTTTTAGAATCGGTTCAGTAGTTCCAGAGATAAGAATTTATGATTTATAACCCCTTCCCCCGCGAAACTCGAATAGCCTATAACCTTTCTCAATAAACGGGCTATCTAACAAAAAAAATTTCAAATCGGACTGTTATAGTTCCTGAGATTAGCGCGTACAAATATACACACAAACAAACTCTTTAGCTTTATAATATTAGTATAGATTATAATACTGTTACGGATCACCCTGTATATAAACGGCAGACAAGAGTTCTGAGAAACGGGGTCTGCTTACTAAACAACTGGTACCTGCGCGAAAGTTCTAGAGAAAGCGAGAACACACTAGACTTATGCCACGCAGCATATATAAACAGCCAGTGCGAGTGAGTGAATTAATCAGTCAACGGTGAGTCACGCAATCAAGTCTACGGTGGGTCAGTAATATAAATAGTGCCGTGATATAAATAACCAAATTGATAAAATAAATACTAGTGTAGTGGTAATAATTACGAATTATTGTATAAGTATAGATGTTTTGTTTTGCTTTGTAATTACTGTTTAGTTATTGTTTACTTGTGTTGATTGTTAGAACTGACTTTTCGTTATTGCATTCATTAATATTGTGTTTTTAATTATTGTAAATAAATTATTTATTCCGCCAACTCAGAAAACAGTTTTGTAACAATACCTATGCCAAGTTTGTATACAGCGAATTTCACTTAAGACGCAACATAGGCGAGTTTTGTTTACCTGGTAGCCATGGAAAACATTAATGCATTAGAGAAAATCGTTTCACTTAAAATGCAACATCCACTGAACAAAAACATGCATCACTATCAATATTTTAATTTAAAAAATGGAATACAGCAATTTTTTTAAATTAAAATATTGTTTGTCTTTATAACTGTTAAGTGATGTATACAGAAACATTACGTTTACTCAACATTACAGTTTACGTTACAGACTGACATATGAAGTATGCTTTACTATCTATCCTTATAACATTATGTAGATTTAACACTATAGCGTCATAGCTGTCAAAGTTTAACGAACACAAAACACGTCTCAGAAATATCAAGAAAAAAATAACAACAATGTCTCGGAAAGGTCCATCGATGTGTTTACAAGTTGTTTAGTTCATATATAATTTTTCCCATCATTTGATTTTTATATTTATTTTAAAGCCAGTAACTGCCAAAATTATTTAAGGCCAACACCAATAAATTCATATTTTCAGTTTTATTTAAGTGAAACATTTTTAGCCTTTTTTTTCGTTCGGTAACGCATGTCGATCGTCCCATAATATACAGTATGTAAACAGGTAAGGTATTGTTACGGATCACCCTGTATATAAACGGCAGGCAAGAGTTCTGAGAAACGGGGTCTGCTTACTGTAACAACTGGTACCTGCGCGAAAGTTCTAGAGAAAGCGAGAACACACTAGGCTTAGGCCACGCAGCATATATAAACAGCCAGTGGGAGTAAGTGAATGAATTAGTCAACGGTGAGTCACGCATTCAAGTCTACGGTGGATCAGTAATATAAATAGTGCCGTGCTATAAATAAATAAACTGATAAAATAAATACTAGTGTAGTTGTAATAATTACGAGTTGTTTTGTTTTGCTTTGTAATTACAGTTTAGTTATATTGTTGATTGTTAGAACTGACTTTTCGTTGTTGCATTCATTATTATTGTGTTTTTAATTATTGTAAATAAATATTTATCCGCCAACTCAGAAAACAGTTTTGTAACAGTATCTATAATACATAATATAGAATATTTATAGCATTAGGAAAAAATGATTGGATCAGAATGAGCTGTGACTCATAATTTACGTATATATAGGATTGCTATGGTTAATTTAGTGTTTCCCTTTTATCTTGTAGCAACCCTATATAAATAGGTACGTAAATTATAAGTCCCACATCAAACGGCTCTAAATAGCTCAGTGGTACCTATAATGGCTGCTTCGTACGCAGAAAGTCGCTGGTTCGATTCCCGTCGGCACCATTACTGTTTTTTGTTATTATTACAACTATTCCATATTCCACGTGATAGGTATTTATTTATACAGACGGTATCACAGGATTGAATACATAGAAAAGTAATGAGTGCAACAAGGAAAACATAAGCAAAATGAGTAGCGTGACAAAGATAAATACACATGGCTAACTTAACTAAATTAATTATCATGGTTTTTACATGAATAGAGGGGGCAAAGCAATCTCTAATCTTAACTAATTTGTACTGTGTACCTTTCCCTATGTTCGGTTTCCTGTGATACACCCTGTATATTTTTTATATTGTCTTATTTTTTGTTAACTTCCCATTGGAAGTTATTGTAATGGGTCCGAAAATCGAAATCAAAAAGGAAAAAAAATTTTTATGTTTCAAGGTCACTACACTATTTTTACACTACTTTTAGAAAGATGTCTGTGTGTGTGTGTGTGTGTGTGTGTGTGTGTGTCGTATGTACGTACGTACGTACGTACGTACGTACGTATGTATGTGTCCATTTCTTTCTAAGACGAAATCTCGAGAACGAAAAATGATATCGACTACGTTGGGGTGCCAATCGACGCGTATTAACGTAAATATGATCTGAAAGGAATTTTTTTAAAATCGGTTCAGCCGTTCTTTTTTCTTAACTAAATAACCTCCAAAAAAGTACATTTTACACAATATCTCGCGAATAAAAAATTATATCGACTTCGTAAGGGTGTCAATCGAGGCGTGTTAACGTCATTTTGATCCGACATAAATTTTATAAAAATCGGTTCAGCCGTTTTTTTTTTTTTTTTTTTTTTTAATTATTGATGTTTTAATGATTAAAATGATTACTTTTCTGTGTAATATCTAATTTAATTATTATTATTAAATATTTATCAAACTGGGAAGTTCGTCGTGTGGACCTCAAGGGTCGCACTTTAGTCCTAATAAACGACCCACCTCACGGCTTGTTTATCATACAATCAAACGTAGCGGGGTGTGTACTTTCTACGTAAACAAAATTATATATACTTTCGACGATTTCGGGTTAGAAGTGTTTAGGGTCATGACAAAAAAGTTTTACTTATATCGTGTTTTTTTTTGTACAAATTGCACAAATATGATTTTGTTTACGTGCCTCTTATAGCCCAGTCAAAAAACTTTCTATATCAAAAAACCTCAAATTGTAAAAAATAATTTATTTTAAACCCGTTCCTCCACCATAAAACCCGTCTTCCATCATATTTCCCGGATAAGCCTATGTATGAATCGTAATTTAATACATAGAAAACTTTTTAACATAAAAAGCCATTAAAAAAAGAGGAAAATAATAAAATTTTGAAGTCGGCGCCAATTTAATTGCTCAAACTTTTTAAATATCTATATCTACATTTATTAGTGTATTGGCCATATGGCGTCGGTCGGATGGCGGGACCTAGGGGTCGGACCAAAATTTCTCGACGTTTCATACCCCCCTGAACAGTTTGCCACCATTTTTGAAAATGTTTATGTATATATATATTTATATATATATATATTTATTTATTTATATATATATATGTGTGTGTACACGATAACTCTCGACAGACTTAATCGATTGAAACGAAATTTGGTACACACATTGGAACCCATCACCGCAAGAAGCCTATTTAAAATGGGCCCGATCGGACCATTTTCAGGGTTGTATTTAGGGGTTCCAAAAAGTTTTTGGGCCCAAAAATACCGAAAAAATTGTCAGAATCGTTTCAAAATTGAAATTTAACTCTTTAGTAAAGATTAAAACGTGCTGCTAAAATTTTAATAAAATCGGCCCGACAGGACCGGACTTTCAAATTTTATGAAAACACTAGTTTGTTGATACGGATTTACTTATGGAAGGGTGTATTTAATGTGGTACAGAGATTGCATTGATAATAATATTGAAATTAAGAAAAAAATATTATTTTAAGGGATGTATTAAGGGGTTAAATTTTTTATTTTGTCCAAAAACAAACTTAAGTTCACGTATTAAAGCCACATGGCCTGTATTAGCAAATACACTATATTGTCGGCAGGGTTTGGCACTGCGACCCGAGTTTTATTAAATTGACGCCGACCTCAAAATTTTATTATTTTCCTGTTTTTTAGTGACTGTTTCGAAGGAAGTTTTTTTTTCCTATAAAGTTTTTTATTTTTTACTTTTTAGTGGCTTTACAATACGTAGTTTGCACGCTATTTACCGATTTCTATCTTGATATTTGATTACTAAACTAAAAAAAAGAAAACCATTGAACCGATTTTAGTAAAATTTATGTGGAATCATCCTGAAGGTGTGCCCTATTAAATAAAACAATAATCATCAAAATCGGTTCACAAATGCAGGAGAAATCGGTGTACATACATAAAAAAACATCAAATTGAGAACCTCCTCCTTTTTTTAAGTTGATTAAAAAACGGCAATATTTAATACCTAATTTGAAATTTCATTTCTCGATATTGTGTCGTAGAAATTTATTTTTAAAATATAAAAGTAGCAGAATTTTATTTGTATTATTTCTGACTGCAGAAATAAAACAGCTCACATTGTGGTAATCATTTTTACAAAGTAATATTCAAATGTCATTCCGTTGTTTCAAAGCTAAACGGAAATCTGTCAGAACTGACAGCTAAGAAGCTTCAATGGAATTACTATCGATGCTATATCATAAAGCTTGCCATCCACTACAAACTAAACTGCGCGATGCTAGCGTCATAGTATAAAGAATATATTAAAGTAGAATCACTCCTTTGCCGCTACTACAGTTTCTTTGGCCTTGAGACAGCCAATCACAGTCGTGTTTAGAGCACACGACTGTCGTCTGTTCCTTCCACAGCATGTAGTGTATAAGGTCATATTAAAAAAATGTTTTAAATGCTAACCAGCGTGTGTTGCGTTAGGTAATAGAATAAAAATGATAGCGTTTTCTGGGTGGGGTGGATAAACATAAAATAGGCACAAATAAATATATTGAACAATATAAACACAGTGAGTATTACGAAACAAAAAAAAAACAGCACTGTGCGGCCTTGTTCGTCGTCCTACAGCCAACACTGATGCTAGTATGTAGATTGTAGGTAGCACCAATAAAAAAACAGTATGGGCGTGCCTGATCGCACGCTAACACGACCTGCGCAGCACGTCTGCGCGGTTTAGGTACTGACAGAGGAGCAATCATATACCGTGCGAGTTTTTTCAAAGCGTACATAGGCTGTTTCACAATTTAAAATCGTGGTATAGACCGTGGTATGGAAGATACTGGTTTGCCTGGAAACTGCACACTAAATAACGCAGAGACTTGCCCACAACTATTTCCCCCAGAATACAAATTGTACATAAGAACCTCTTCTTCCACGGTGTACATTTTTTATAGAAAAAATATTAAATAAATCTCTCAACTTATAAAATTTATTATCACAACTCAATAATTATAATAAATTGTAAATAAAAACATTCGTTTCCATAGTTTCTAACAATATCTATACCACGATTTCAAATTGTGAAACAGCCTATGTACGCTTTGAAAAAACTCGCACGGTATATAAAATTCTCGTGTCGCGGTGTACGTTATTGAATTCCTCCGAAACGG
The DNA here is from genome assembly GCA_039654895.1 of Mongoloraphidia duomilia. Classification (NCBI taxonomy): domain Eukaryota; kingdom Metazoa; phylum Arthropoda; class Insecta; order Raphidioptera; family Raphidiidae; genus Mongoloraphidia; species Mongoloraphidia duomilia. The sequence continues at coordinate 64,746,516 of CM077516.1, forward strand.
CTGGACCGATTTTGATGAAATTTTGTGTGCTTATCGGGTAGGGTGGAGAATCGGACAACATCTATTTTTCATCCCCCTAAATGTTAAGGGTGGTCCACCCCAAATTTTTTTTTTTTATTTTTTGGACAAAATTTTTTGTTTTAATTTTTTCATGATTCAGCATTGAAAAATACATACAACTCTAAATTTTCACCCTTATACGATCAACCCCTGTCTAATATATAAAATTCTCATGTCACGGTGTACGTTATTGAACTCCTCCGAAACGGCTGGACCGATTTTGATGAAATTTTGTGTGCTTATCGGGTAGAGTAGAGAATCGGACAACATCTATTTTTCATCCCCCTAAATGTTAAGGGTGGTCCACCCCAAAATTTTTTTTTTAAGTTTTTAGACAAAATTTTTTGTTTTTAATTTTTTATGATACAGTATACACAAATACATACAAGCCTAAATTTTCACTCTTCTACGATCAACCCCTATTTTTGTCACGGTGTACGTTACTGAACTCCTCCGAAACGGCTAGACCGATTTTGATGAAATTTTGTGTGCTTATCGGGTAGGGTGGAGACACGGACAACATCTATTTTTCATCCCCCTAAATGTTAAGGGTGGTCCACCCCAAATTTTTTTTTTTTTATTTTTTGGACAAAATTTTTTGTTTTAATTTTTTCATGATTCAGCATTGAAAAATACATACAACTCTAAATTTTCACCCTTATACGATCAACCCCTGATTTTTAATCGCGATTTTTATATTAAGCTTTAAAAAATACATATATGGCGAACGAGCGAAGCGAGTGAGTAATGTAATTATTCCTAGAAATTATTAACAACGTTTGCCGGATCAGCTATACTAAATATACGTGAGCGGAGTAATGGGTGACCGCTATTAAATCATAATTTCATACCACCCGAGCGAAGTCGGGACGGGTCCGCTAGTTATACTATAATATATTCTTTGTACTATGGCAGCGCTAAACCCTGCCGACAAAATAGTGTATTTGCTAATACGCATGCGTTAATATTGATACCACATAATTTATGCGAAAGTATATTTTTAAAAGACTAACAAATTTTAATTTTAAACCCCTTAATATACCCCTTAAAATGATCTAGTTTCTCTCAATTTTAATAAATGCAATCAATAATGCTTTTTTTGAAAAATAGAAATAAATTGAATTAAAAAAATAAAGGTTAACTGACAATAAACAATACCACGTTGCCATGGATTCACTGCGTCTTTCGAGTTTCTCTAATAGTAAGTGTTAAGACAAAGGGGTATCGATTTCTGATTGGTTCGTTCGATTCGCTATGTTTTTAAGCCAAAATTTAAATTCACATCATTCACATGACTGTTTCCTAGGTAATGTAATTGTCACAGCTGCTGTCAGGGCAAAAAAGTGAAACGCGCAATATTTTTTGTTACGTTTCCAAAGTTTTCAAAAGTACGCGCATATTTTCATTACACTCCTTTCCATTGTTTTGGCTAAATATGGCGTCTTTGTCCTAAGTGTTACTAGAGCAACTCTAGGGGCCATAGCTACAGCGCAGCGCGTAAAGCTTTTACGAACGCTTACCGTCAGTGATTTTCGGGACACGCGCTTTGCATTGCGGCCTACCGAGATCAGTCTCCTTTCGCTCTACCCTTGATGGTTCTTACAGTGGACAACAAGCTTCATACTGACAATGTGTGATTTACCAACATAAGAATTATAAATTTAATATTGCTGGGTATGCACAAAAAAGAATATTTCTCTCTAGAGTTGGATAAACGTAGCTTTTCAGAAAAATAATTATTATTTAAAGATAACAAAATCCAATAATAAAAAATATAATTAGTACTTGTGGCAAACTGCCGATGCATATTTTTGCTTTGTTTGTTTATTAAAAAAAATACAAACAAGATATGTATACTCGTTTATAACAAAAGTTAAAAGACTGGAAAATTAGGTTCGATATATGCAAACTTCGAATTCTTCCACTTTTTAAAATTTATTTTTCTATTTTGATTTTTTTTTTTGAAGTGAAAACTTCCTTAGGCGCGTTAAGCACTTTTTGCCTGGGTACTTACTGAAAAAATGTGAAGCGTTCGCAACTACTTCCGTAAGAATTCGCAAACCGACCGTAAGAATTCGCAAAATACTTATATCACAAAAATGGCCGTCTACACACTTCCATCCATAGCGCAGATGATTTAGTCTTTGCGTTCTATGCATAGGAACCTGGGTTCGAGACCTGATGGCAGCGTAGAATTTTTGGCGTTTTTTTTCTAAATTCCAGCTGATATTTATTTATATATTATTTTATTTTTGTCATACCTATTCTTTCTTTGACAATAATTATATTTTTTTTGAAACCAAGGTGAAATTAATTAAAAATATAATTTTAGTATTTTAGTAATAAATTATTTTTAGTTCATAAATGCGCTATAATAGATGACATCAAAAATTAGAAAATCTGAAGTTTTCACTTCTGTCGTGTGGTCATAAGCACACACCCATTTTTTTTACTTGTGCTATACTATAAGTTATAAAAATGCATGGAACTATATATTTCAATGTGTTATAAAATGTAAAGACAAAATATACAAAATTCTGGGAATAGCTGTCGTACGAACAGGGCTCCTTTTTTAGGCCACCGTACATAATATGCAGTAAGTACTAGTAACACTTATGAGACAAGTTGTGCACAGAGATGGATAGACGCCCAAGTGAGCATGCATAGGGCCTCAAAAAACCAAATTAAAAACAATGTTTTTTTCTGTTTTTTATAAGTATTGTTAATTTAGTCAGCAACCATTAGGTCCTCCAAGTTAAGCAGGAAATCCTTTTTTTGTAAAACAGTTGTATATTTTGTTTTTTACTGAGGAATAAATTTGAATTTGAATATACCGTATGCTCTTTCGTGAAAAAAGAACGGCATCTTTTTTTTTGTTTCTATATATAATATGTGTAGAGGCCGAAATGACTTTTAAAATGGCGTAATTTGAATCCCGTAACATGTATTTTTTATTTTTAGCATCCGATTCCAATTTTTTTTATTTTGAATGGTTGCTTAATTCCTGGTTGTTTTATATTCTTTATTTTGTGTTAATACCAATTTTCACGAAAAATCTAAAAAGCAAAATATTTGTGAATTTTTCACCGAATTTATCTTGCTTCGTTTTGATCCAATTTAAACGAATTTTTTGTTCTACATAAATGTATAAGTTAAAGGTCTAAAAAAATTTTAGACGGGGGCCTCAAAGCCAATTATTAAACATGAATCAAGTACCTAAGTACCTCAATCTATCGACAAATCGGTTCGGCCCTTCCTTGATACTTCATTTGACAAGATAGATTGATATTAATAGCGGTTGTATTTATTAAATTTGGAGAGTTACTGTTAGAATTCTACTATCTTTGCTCTTCAGGTTCGCTTCACAGCCCCGCGTATCGCCGCGGTCGCGTCAATATTTCGCCGCTTGTCCTTGCTTTCACAGTATGCAGTCGAGAAGAATAGATCAAACGCTCAGTATCAATCGCTAACGCTGTACTGACCCGGGCGTCGATCGGTATACGCGCGGGTGCCACTTATAATTTCAGGCGATCGGACGTGTCTCGGTTAGTCCGCCGGCCATACGCGTCACTGTAAAGCGCATCGTATGATACACTAAGCTGTGAAATGGGTCTTAATTCGATGAACACGCTCTGGAAAGTGAGTACATCTGTTTGGTTATATTTCAAGACCTCGAGACACTATTCTACGTCCTCAATTTCACAAGCGCAGGCTGTCTGTGGTCGCATTATTAAACAAGAATCAAGTAAGTAACTCAATCCATCTACAATGTCGGCCCTTCCCTTCCTTGATATATATCTGACGACTGGACATAGTCGCCTATTTTGTTCATCAGCGTTCACATATAAGGGCTCGTGTCGTCGCAGGGTTTAAGGGCGCCCGGACACTGTTATGAGACTCGTGGCTAATTGAATCAATACAGGACGCTTCAGTATTTGGGCGGTGGACAGAGGAATGGATAGAGATTCCACAAAGGATGGACTAAACTTTTTTTACGTTCACGTGTTTTGCAAACGTATGTCCATTCCTGTACGATCGTAGAAGAAATATTCCTTTCATCGGAAATATTATCATAATAAGAATAAGAATTGTTTATTGCAACAAAAGAAGCAATGGGAACAGATTCAATCATCAAGATTGATCTTCCATCTGCCCTTACAAAAGCAAAAAATAAGATACAGAAAATAATAAAATACAGAAAATAGTACTTATAAAATGCAAAAAAAAGCCTAGATTGGCCGATGCATTGGTTGGTTTTCTAAAAGAAATTTTTTGATTTTAGGTAACACATTAGAATTATTGTAATCATGCCCTGGAATTATGCGTTTAACGTCCGTTTCTCAACATTATGTCATAACAGACGCCATTCGCACTATTACTATTTTCCATTTTACCACTTCCAGTTGTTTTCTACATATTTTAAACTTCAACTTTTTTTTATTAGTAGCAATATGCGAATGGAGGAATTATAGGAAATTAAGATAAGGTATAGACAACTTTGGGAGCATAGGAGAGGCAATGGCCTTGAGTAAAGAACCATCTCGATATTCACGTGGAATTATTGAGGGAAACCATGGAAAACCTCAACAAGATGACCGGTACAGGAATTACGGTTTCTCGGCGTGAGGCAGTAGGAAAAAGTCCTAGCCACATCTGCCCCCGCCGGGATTCGAACCCAGTACCTTCTCAATGCGAGTCTAATGCTGTACCACTAAGCTACAATTTCGACTATTCACTGCAATTGCACTTAAAAAAGAAAAATCGGTCAAGTTCCAACTAGATTTGTGTAAAGTGGGTTCTATACTAATTAAAAACGCACGAAATTTTTCCGAAGCTGGTAGTTAAAGTTGCGCTGATAGCGACTTATTAATATTTGAGTTTCTGAAAAGCTTGTCTCAGAAACTAATGGGTATGTTCCAAATTTAATATTTCTAAATCAAGTACCTTAACTGTGTTGTACCAAAATTGGCCAATTTGCAGACAAGTCGTCATTTTAGACTAAAAAGAGAATTTTTTTCTTACTCCACTATTCGTTGACACCCCGCGTGGCTACCTTCAGCATTTATTTTTTATACACCTTTTGTACGGGAGACCCCTAAATATAAGTTCAATAAAAGTCTGGGTTTAGTCCATCAACGTGCATATGATGACCTCAACTATTGAGCGTCTATAATCTACAATCTGACTTACATAATATACTTATGTCAATTTCATTATTGTAGTTTAGGAGCCAGAAGGTTGTTACTCATTGATGTGTTCAAACTGGGATGCAAGTTTGCGTGACATGTTAGTTTACGAAAAGAAGGGAGCGAGAGCTAAGGTTTAGAACTACTATACTACTTATATGGTATGACTGACTTTGAAGTAAAGCTGATTTAAAAAAAGAATGTACCTATGCTAATTAATACCACACAGTAGAAGTGAAACTTTCTCTGTTTCACACACCTGCCGGTAGGTATACTTTTGCGCCCTCTCTCGTTCACATACCTACACTAAAAACAATGCAAACTTTCAGGTAAGTTTAGTTATTTTTCACAATATCATCTGTTAGCGAGTTAACTAATTCCTCTATGCTAGTACCGTGGTTTGATTCCTTTCCCCTTACTCCCACCACTACTTACGTCACTTTTGTTGATTAGAATCACTTTTACTTACCGCGCCTAAAGAAGTCTCACTTCAACAAATATCTGAGCATTACCTTCTCTTTGAAAGAGTATCGTGCAACAGTTTTATACAATATTATCATTTAGGAGTTCAATTTACACAGCGATATCATAGCAAAGCGACCTGCATAAAGTACGTACAAAGGCTTTTCAACACAATAGAATCAAATTCACTAACCAGCTGCATTCTTACTACACTTTTTCTCTCATCCATATGTTGGTGAACCTGATTCCGTGTCGGTTTACACGTGAATAATCATATATATGTTCTAGTAAAAGTTCGCAAAAATACAGATTATTTAATATGCTCAGTATATAGACAACAGTGTTGTCGTTATATTACGAAATGTTATGCCGGTAGTACACTCTCGCCGAGGGATACCGAGACTACCCGAACGCGAGAGTGTACTGGCAACGTTCGGCCGGCCTCGTAGCGCCCTGTCTCGTCTCATGGAGCGCTTCGTATAAAATCGGTTTTTTGACCGCGCGTCAAAGGAACCGAGCGGCGAGTGCGAACGCAGTCAGTACACAATCGTGTTTAACTGCGTAGTTTATATTGAATTGAGTAGTTTAAATGACATCTGAAGCCGAGCCACGCCGAGTGTGTACACACACACATTCGTAGACGCTCGATTTACCTAATCTCTCGGCAAGATCTCCTGCGAGCGAGCTCGGCGAGAGTGTACTGCAGGCATTAGTGAATTAGTCAAGAAAATCTTCAAAGTATTTCCAAAAAAATGACAGTACACTCTCGACGCGTCTATAATTTACAATAAATAAAAAGAATACAGCCGACATAACATTTCGTAATATAACGTCATATATACTGAGCATAATTAATAATCTGTATTTTTGCGAACTTTTACTAGAACATAATATAGTATTGCCGTCTAGATCTAGACTTCCTAGACTCTTGTCTTGTCTTGTCTAGATTTTCAAGACAAGACTTGCAAAAGAGAAAATTTCTAGACAAGACTTGCAAAAGTCTTGTCTAGAAATTTTCAAGACAAGACAAGACTTGCTTTATCTAGATCAAGACTCTTGCCAAAACTCTAGACAATTTTCAAGAGTCTAGATAAACTAAGTAGTAGTAGGTAAAGTAAACCACTCGGTTAATCTAGATTCTAGACTCTTGAAAATTATCTAGAGTCTTGATATTAGACAAGACAAGAGTTCTTTAATCTAGACTTAGACTTAGTGAAGTCTTGATATTTCAAGACAAGACTTAAGTGAAGTCTAGTCTTGATATTTCAAGACAAGACTTAAGCGAAGTCTTGTCTTGTTATTTCAAGACAAGACAAGACTTTGAAAGTCTTGTCTTGTCTTGTCTAGACGGCAACACTAAATTCTCGAAGTCGCTCGATTTCTAGGAGCCTTTTAAGAGGTGAGTAGCAGACTTATTATTCCTGTAACATATATAGCTCGGCCCCATCGTGAGTGTCTATATGTACTATATATGTACGCATGTGGACAATCAGAAGCTGTCATGCGAATGGCCAAAAGAGATGGGGCAATGACGGCATGCTTAGGAGCCGCCGGACTGCCAATAGCCAACTGTCTACCCTACACCACCGGATAAATATTGGGACGAGACACGAAATATATATATATATATATTAAACATTTCTCCGAACGAAATTACTGAACTCGATTCGTTCTTAGAAATATCCAATATCAATATCAATTTTTATGCCAAACTGTTAGATTACACACATTTCGGTGTAATCTCAGAACGTTCTGGAGGAACTATTACAACCAATTAATATAAATTTTTATGCCAAGCTGTTAGATTACACACACTTCGGTGTAATCTCAGAACGTTCAGGAGGAATTATTACAACCGATTAATATAAATTTGTATTTAATTAAATTTAATTAAATTTAAATTAATTAATTAATTTAAATTTAATTAATTTTAAACTAATGCATGTTTTTAAATTTGTGACGGTTCACTAAAATATTTAAGGTCCTGAGGAAGGCAAAACATGTTTGCCGAAACGTTGGCCATTAAAAATGATTAGTGAATTACTGTTTTTAAATTATAAGCCTTGTATCCTGTTGTTACTTTATCCAATAAATTTGTATGGCAATCTGTTAGATTACACACATTTAGGTGTAATCTCAGAACGTTCTGGATGAATTATTACATCCTATTAATATAAATTTGTAATTGTATTTTAAAGACCACCAACAGCTAAGGTTATTTGGGCCTAGCACCAATTCATATTTTCAATTCATTATTAATGTATTTGCCATATGGCACATACACTATTGGCGTCGGTCGGATGGCGGGACCTAGGGGTCGGACCAAAATTTCTCGACGTTTCATAGCCTCCTGAACACTTTGGCACCATTTTTGGAAATGTCTGTTTATATATGTATATATATATATATAGATATATATATTTATATATTTGGATATATATATATATATATATATATATATATATATATATATATATATATGTGTGTGTGTGCGGGCTATAATTTTCGAAAGAGTTAATTGATTTTGACGAAATTTGGTAGGCACGTTGAAAACCATCACCGCACGAAGCCTATTTAAAATGGGCCCAATCGGACCATTTTAAGGGTGGTTTTTAGGGGTTGAAAAATGTTTTTGGGCCCAAAAATGCCGAAAAAATTCTCAGAATCGTTTCAAAATTGAAATTTAACCCTTTAGTAACGATTAAAATGTTCTGCTAAAATCTTAATAAAATCGGCCCGACAGGACCGGACTTACAAATTTTATGAAAACACTAGTTAGCGGATAGTGCTTTACTTACTGAAGGGTGTATTTAATTTGGTACCGAGGTTGCATTGATAAAAATATTGAAATTAAGAAAAAAAATATTATTTTAAGGGATGTATTAAGGGGTTAATTTTTTTATTTTGTCCAAAAACAAACATAATAAAGCCACAATGCCAGTATTAGCAAATACACTATATTGTCGGCAGGGTTTTGGCACTGCGACCCGAGTTTTTTTTTTTTTTTTTAATAATAAATTGAAAATCCAATTGACACTTTTACCAGCTCTCGGGCTAGAACAATATAAATTTGTATGCAAAGCTGTTACATTACACACATTTCGGTGTAATCTCATAACGTTCAGGAGGAATTATTACAACCGATTAATATAAATTTTTATGCCAAGCTATTAGATTACACACATTTCGGTGTAATCTCAGAACGTTCTGGAGGAATTATTACAACCGATTAATATAAATTTTTATGCCAATCTGTTAGATTACACACATTTCGGTGAAATCTCAGAACGTTCTGGAGAATTATTATTACAACCGATTATTACGTCAAATCTATCTCAAAAACTGATTCTAAAGCGCAAAGCAATTTTTATTACCTACTGAATTATTACCTAAATTATCATAATTAGGTATGCATGGTATACTGCATGTATATACTTTGAATTAATAGATAATATAGAACTATCTATAATTATTATTATTCAATTCAATTCAATTTAATTATAGGCAAGCACTTTGTAAGAATCGATATTGCAAATAAATAAATTGTATTTATGTCTATGTCATCATACAAAAACTGAAGAGAAGATTTCAACGAACTTAAAATCGATCCAACTTAGGCTGTATCTCAAAAATTTTAACTTTTTTTATTCCCTTTTCGATGTACGGGAGACTCCTCAATATAAGTCCAAAAAAATTAGCATTTGACTGGATTTGAATAATATATTATTATGTCAATTTCATTTTAGTATTAAGTAGCACTGATAGTTTAAGAGCTAGAAGGCTGTGACAGACAGAGAGAATAGCTGGAAAAATAGGATGCCACCCTTTGGGTAGATACTGAGATAAATGAAACTTTGAATAGTTAATTTAAGATCGACGCTATAATACGGCAAATATAGATGGAGTTATCATGTGATCAATTAATGAACGTCAAAGTAACGTCGAAGTTTAATTCACAAAATGGATAGTCCATATAAAATAAAACGTCGGTAAATCCAATTTGTCAGAGATATCGCGAAGAGCACCAAAGCAGGCCAAAGCAAGGCATGGACAGACAGTAATGTGTGGGTAAGGAATTAGAGGACAGTGACAGGTCAAGCCTATATGCAGCCGTCCTAACCGTATCTATATATACAGGGTGTGAACAAGATTTTAACAAACTTATATACCTGATTATAATAAGATATGTGCTGTATCCCAGTAAATTTACATCCAGTATAAGAAATTATAATAAAAATTATTATTAAGAGTATTCTCTATCAGAAGTTATCTCCTGCACTCTTCATCTCAAATCCTTTCCGCTCACGTAAAAACGGTTACAGCTCTCCCGACGCTATTTTTAATGCTAAAGGGTTATGATAAACGCCAAATGAAGTAGCAAGAATCACACTATAATATTATGATCCTGTAGGCGAAAAATTGAAAAATATTTTCATAGAAAAACTTACAACTTTTTAAAAATTACGTAATCTTTCACACGTAGCCAAAACTTTTTTCAAAAAAAAATCGCCTGTAGGATCTGTAGTCTGATTCTTGCAGGTCCTTCACTTGGCGTTTACCCGAACCCTCTTTTTTTAAAAATAGCATAGGGAGAGTTCTAACCGTTTATAGGCGAGGGGAAAGGATTTGAGGTGAAAAGTGCAGAGAGTAACTTTCAGTAGAGGATACTCTAAAGATAACATGATCGCGTAATTTTTTTTGTTAGTTACTTAATTTTATTAATGATCAGAGTTTCAAACAGTTTGATTGTTTCATTGTTACTTTTAAATTTTAATTAAACCTTATAGGACGTTTGCGAAACGTCGTCAATTTGCTAACGTATTATTAATCAAATAATTAGGTATTTAAGTTTAAAAAAAATTATTAATTTTTTAATTTTTTCTAATAATTTAACATAAATAATATTGAAAATGGAAAAGAAATTTTTTTTTAAAGCTATAGATAAATTACTAAAGATTAATTAAAATGTATAAAAATTTAAAAAATATCACGTGACTTCAAAACGCGCCAGGAATGTTTGTGACGTCGTTATGTTAAAATGTGTCTGCATTTGTTGGTATTTGTGTATATGTATTACACATACTATCAAAAATAATAAATTTTTAACTTGGTAACCATGGATACAAAGACCATAGATAACATAATGACGTCACACGCGTTCGGATTCTTTCGGCGCGTTATCGGAACTGAGTTTAAAAATTAATTTTTATTTAAATACAACTTTTTAATTAGTAAGCAAAAAAATTAAATAAAAACAGTTTTGCTATAAAACTTGTATGTGGTCCTTCCATTTAAGTAAAAAAAAAAATTCATTTAAAAACCCAATTCAAACCGCGAAAGATTTAACAAAAAAAAAAGTGGGTGCGTGACGCGTGTACTAATGTACGCGCGTAAAAAGTTATACTTCTTTCAAAATCGATGTCTTGATATAATTAATGAATGAATTGTAGATTATAGACGCTCGACAACAGAGGTCATTAGCGTCTAAGATGTCTTGATATAGATCTGCGGCGCCAGAAATGCGGCCCTACTGCCGATCTTCTTACATTCAGCTTAGCAATCACTATACATAGCGATGACGTCGAGCGTCTATAATCTACAATTCATTCATTCATAGCGATGACTACATTATACAAGACAGTGAAGTTGTCTAGTATATTGTATGATGCCAAAAATTGCCAACTTCCTGTCAAAAATTGCTAACTTCATACTGTTGCAACTTCCGTTGCCTCCTAAAATTTTACTCTCAACGCGCCAAAAGAAGTATAACTTCAAAAACATAGAAGAGATTTTTATAGACGCTAATGAGTACTCTCAACGCGCCAAAAGAAGTATAACTTCAAAAACATAGAAGAGATTTTTATAGACGCTAATGAGTAATGACATCAGTTTTCGAGCGTCTATAATCTAAATTTCTCCTTTAAAGTGATTTTTTACTTTTTCCACTATACGTAGTAAGGAAATACAATTTTCATATCCATTTTCATACTCAGAAATCATGCAGAGCACTTTTAGATTCCTGCAGAAGTGGGATTTTCGAGACTCTTTTCCTAGACCTTGACGGTTGAACTCATTGAGAGTCGACTTTATGAACATCTTATCTGTCAGTTTATTTTTGTTACATCCTGTATATTGTAGGGATGAACATACGCACAGCCAGAGAGATCAGGATCTATCAGCTGTAATACGTCCCGGCGACCGATAGCGACGACCGGACCAATCTGATCGCTAAATCCCCCTGCACTTCTATGTATATCGCTACAACTGAACGTCTCACGAAAATACAGTGCAGGAAATATATCTGCAGCTAAACAAGATAAAATCACGCAAGTTAAATAATACTTGTGTTTTTTATTTTCATTCATAAAGTTTACTTATATTAATGAAAAGTTGTTAATTGAAATGAATCAGCTTTTACTATAGATTTTTACTTAATTTTCAATTTTGTGTAACTCTGCAGTTTCACCTATAGAACAGAGGTCGGCAAATAGCTCTAAGTCGTTGTGCTATACTCATATACTTAGATGTTTTGTCTGAAAAGTTTGCCGACCACTGACTTATTATTTTATTTTCCACTTTCTTTATTTCGATTTAAAATGTACGTTTAGAGGCATATATGATCGGCACTGTTGTCTCTTTTCATTACAATGAAGAGAACTGAATAATTAAATCAGCATTACTTTTATTTTTAATAATTTTCCAGAAGCATTTGGCCGATAATACTCTGCAAACCTAAGTAGGGTCTTAGCCAATGAGGTCGACGGTTTATAAATAAAAGATGCAGTGGCAAATTAGTGAAAATATAGGGTAAATGTACCAATAAATTATACTGTCGGTAAAATAAGAAACTAGAGAATATTATAATTGTCTTCACTGCATTTTATGACGTAATAATCTATTCTGTCAGCTATAAATATTTATAAAATTTGTCGACCACAGGTGGGTGGTCGGAAACTGGTGCTTTCACCTGACTAAATGTATTCAAGATTCTGTTCAGCTTTAAATCGCGATCTTGAGGGAGGAAATATGAACCGTTCTGATTGGTTATTTCTGTTATTCTAGTGTAGATAGGGAACTTACATTTGCCGGTGCTGTAGAGACAGCTGAACTCATGCGAGCTAAGCATCGCCCAGCGGCGCGCGAATAGCGGAAGCGCCAGATGAGCTTTTAGCAGCTTACAGGTGTATGTGTGTGTGTATCCACCAGTTCGCGCCATGCACACAGTAAACTCATTGGAGGTATGCTACTTACAGAACACGCTTACAACTATGATGTGCAGTATCTATAAACAAACAAATATATGCGCCTAGCTGCCGGGCTGCTTGACATCGGGGAAAACGGAAAGTGCGATTCTAAAATTAGATTAAATGCATCTGGAGATGATTATTTTAATTAATGTTTTCTAGAATTTCAAATCATTTTAATTATATAATGTTACCGAGCGACTATTCTAGTGCAGTAGTGAACAAACTTTTTCAGTCGTTCCTCTACAATTACCTCAATATTCATGTCCCCTTTAAAGTTACTTTTACACATACTATGAGAGTACAGGAAGTGCGCCTAATAATAATAATAATATAATAATAAATTCTCTTTATTTGTTATATCTAAAAATAACAAATAGTGTCAAATTCAAGATAATTAACTGCAGGGATTCCCAAAGAATTCATCGAGGCAGTAATACGCCTGTTCAATTAAATAGAACTTTTAAATTTATTGTAACTTGCAATTTGCCTAATATCAGAATGTAGATTATTATATTATATTCTTTGACACACATGCCTAGGCCCTTTACTGCCTAATGTAGCACTGAATGACTCAATGTACAAATTTTCAGTTTGCCTCGTGTTATAAGAATGTACAGTAGAAGTCAATGCAAATAAAGAAGTATTCTTTTTGACAAATAATGCGCACTGTAAAATGGAGAGGGCGGTTAATTTGGGGTACCAATTACTTTCTATGTTCCTAAACAACTCATTCTATACGCAAACTAAAGAACCTTATAGAAGAAAAAATCTATGAAAAAAGAAGGTACCTGCAACTATTGTCAGTAAGCTACAGTACATAACCTAAAAGTGTGTCTACTGAATATTTTGCAGTGCTTTAAACTTTTACCAAAATTTCATATTAAAGATAAGTGATATTTTTCGCTTTCTGCATGATTTTGTTCTATGATAAGATGGCTATACGTGTGTTCTCGAATAATTTATCTATCACCTAATTTTGAATGCTTTAGTAAACAATCATTATTCATAAACGCTAAGTCTTATTATGGGGTAGAATGGTTTACTTACCTTACTTAATATGGTATACCCCAAATGATTTTAACACAATGTTTTAAGTTTATTTTTACATATTTAATATGGATCAAAGATTTGAAATTAATTTAACTGACAGCCTACACACTTCAAGGCGGCATGCAAAACATTGCTTATCCAAAAATTCTGTTATACAATATAGGATTTTTTTTGTAAACAAATCATTTTTTTTTCTCTGACAAAATCGAAATGTGTTTGCAACTCTTAGGGGAAGCCGTGCGGGATTAAATTATATGGCGGAATAATGTAAGCGGGATTTCAGTTGAGTGTAAATGCTAACATATTTGATCCTGCATCGCTCCCTCTTAGAGTTGCAAACACATTTCGACTTTGTAAGAAAAAACAAAAAAAATTCAAATAGCCACTTACCGTTTGTGAGAGAGAGCTCTGTGACAGACGGACGGACGGACAGACATCGTAAGCAGGGTAATAGGGTTCCATACGGAGTACGGAACCCTAAAAATGTGGGAAATCAGTTAGTGAATGAATGAATTGTGGATTATAGACGCTCCACAACAGAGGTCATTAGCGTCTGAGAAATCAGTTAGTATACTCTCATAATATGTGTAGGCATACTGTGATGTGTGTGTGTGTGTATGTGTGTGCCTGTCCAGTGTTAGTACTCTCACAGTATGTGTAAACATCTTGTGTGTTTCAGTTTTCGAGACGTGTTTACAAGAAAATCTCGAAAACTGGTTGACATAAAATTCTGAAAGAAATTATTTAGAGACCCTTAAGAAAAGCCCCTTTATGACCAATATATTTTTTGGGTGTCAAACTTGCCACCCCCCCCCCCCCGCTAAATGTACGTGAATTTAAGTTCTGACTATTGAAATATAATATGCGGGTTAATAAGCTTTATAACTGCCCCGCTTGATAACTTTAATCCAGAGAAATTCGAATGTGACAGACATACGGACGAACAAATCCGTGATCCCGTAAGAGTTCCGTTTTTTCCTTTTGAGGTACGGAACCCTAAAAATTGTTCAAAATTCTGTTAATAGTCTATTATAGGCTATACCCTGTTTATTTTTATCTGTAAAAGCAAATTAAATTAAAAAACTAAGTATACGAAGCTTGTTTCTCGAGAGCAACGCAAATATCGACTGTCAATTCTATACGCGTAAGTTAACAAAAGTAGAGTAGGTACAGTGGATTGTTCTGAACCAAGGGCACGCGCGCGCACACAAAGGCAGTTCATCTTGTTCATTCACCGCTGCCGATTGACCCGTATAACCGTTTATTTACGACCCCAGACGTCCCCATGCTGTCCGTTCCCTGTGGTTTACGAATATAGACTGGTGGGACTCGGTAAATATTCAGTTGCAATTTACGAATACGAAGCTGTCAGTTTACACATTACTAGATTACACAACATTAACTACCATCTTTAAAAGTACTGCACTGTTTAATCTATATAAATAGTTCTGTCTGTCAGCTCTGAATGGACACAAAAACGACTAATGCGATTTTAATGAATTTTGTACAGTTTTGTAGTAAAAATTCCAAGAAATGATCTGCACTTTATTTCATCACGTTTCGTTAACCCTTTCGCGTCGAACGGAACCATTTTTGAATTTTGATGTGAATAACGTCTAATGTCTCATACTGAGGTGGCATTTTAAAAATATTACATGAAACGGAAATAGTCCGAAATGGTTGGCATGTGAAACTATGTTAAGGTCTCAGGCACAGAAAGCCATGCGGCCTCATAGAAAGCATGTCATCGTGTCCATTCAAATTGATTGATTTTATACGAATTTAAAAATTTGAAAATAAAGAGTTTAATCATTAAGGAACATAATTAAAGAGAAATATCAAAGTCTTACAGGTTTTATTTAAGAAATATTACCGTTACTATAATGAATTTGTTACTAATAAATTATTAGAATGCATTCATTAAATTGAAGTACCTATCTATGTAATTGGTGCGTAACAACTGTAGCAAAGTAAACGTTTTGGTTACAGTATTATGCGACAAGGGACATAATTTTGTCTACGATTGTACCTCCATAACTGCGTTCTTAAGATACTTTCCGAAAAACAGTAAAATACCGAATTACATAATATCTCACTTCGATTATAAGTGCAATCTGACAACTTAAATTGTCCTATAAATTTATGTCCAACTTACAGTTTAAAATATTTTAGCGCGATACATTTCACTTCTCTGATGTTCTCGTCTCATTTGTTTTTAAACGGTTTTATTTTAAAAACAACAGACAGTAGAAGAATCACAGGTATTCCGACCACGTCCGTCCAACTCAAGACGTCGGCGTCACGGCGTTCCCGTTCTCTCCGGTTATTTATAAAAATATACACTGTATTTAGGTATCGGTGGGTCGGGGATATTCGGTCGGGAAACGGGCCCAGCGGGACTGTTGTTTACTCTCAAATGGGGAGAACGTTTTAGATGGGGAGGCACATTATATCTACACGCACACCGTTATAGAAGAACGACTCGTCGGATTTATAAAATACATTTCAACATTTTCTTACATTTAGCATTTCTATCTGGGACTGTTGGAAAGAAAATACTGTAACAAAACTGTATGGTAATTTCGGTGAAAATCTTTTATTTATTAAATGCAGAACAACAAAGTCAATATTTATAATAAGCTTGTAAACAGTACATTAGCGAACCAACGCAACGCTTAGCAATTATTATCTATTTATATTCACTTTGTCACTATTTATGTTCACTGTTATTTTTTAGCACGAATCACTGAATCACATTCGACGACGTTCCTGAGAAGACTCCCTTTAATATTCGCGTCACTCATATATATAAACTTTTAAACGTAGCCCACAGTCCAGGGAGGCGTTAAAAAAGAATTCTAAAACCTTTCATGAAACGTTATATATACTTCATCTAAGGCGGCGTGAAATCCTTTCCGAAACCGATCGCACATTCCAGAAGAAATGATTCCATCGCCTTCCTTGAGGCACTGGTTTATTGAGTTCAGCCGGCGACCTTCAGTTACAATACTTTTAGAATTTAGATGAATAAGATCCATTCACGAGATTTTTGTCGGAAAAAAAGATTATTAATTAATTTAAATAAAGAGTTTTCTTTGCAGTTTGGCTGGTCATTATTATACAGGGTCCGGAAGATATGTTGATTTTAAAAAATCAATAAATCATTTTGTTTTAATCCAAAATTTAATTTTAATTTTTTCCAAAGACTATTTACATAATGCCATTTTAACCGACTTCAAAAAAATGAGGTTTCTCAATTCGACCGTATATATTTTTTAACTTCGTCGTTTATGAACCGATTTTGAAAAAAAAAATTTTATTTGAAAGGATATACTTTCAGATTGGTCCCATAGAAATTTCATCAAAATCGGTTCAGTAGTTCGGCTGATTTTAATAAAAGTAAGTAACGGCGTGTGATTCTTTAAGGTAAATGTTACTTTTCGACACTAAAAAGTAAAAAATAAAAAACTTTTTAATAAAAAAAAACCTCCTTCAAAAAGGCACTGAAAAGAGGAAAATAATGAAATTTTGAGATCTGTGCCAATTAAAATATGAAGTCGGTTAAAAAGTGTAGTATAGTGATTAATATCTTCTTTTTAACCAACTTCATATTTTAATTGGCACAGACCTCAAAATTTCATTATTTTCCTCTTTTTAGTGCCTTTTTGAAGGAGGTTTTTTTTTGTTAAAAAGTTTTTTATGTTATTACATAAAAATATACCTAAGTAAATTTGACTTAAGAGCGACAAATAACGGTATCTAAGTGGTGGCCGTTCTTTAGCAAGCACTACCGTAAACGAGCTGAAAAGTTTCCATACACCTGTCTAATATTTCGACTGGAAGCGCTTAAATTTCACTTGTAATCCCTTGAATTTCCCTTGTAACTGCTTGCGAAAGGTCCTCAAGAGTGCGAGGTTTTTCAATAAAAACTATCGTTTTAAGGATAGGTTATACCTTTGAAAATTAGTAAATTATCCATTGTAATAAATCCTGATTTTTTAGCTTTGCTAAGATTTGCAGCCTGAATTGGTTTATGAAAACCCATTCCATTTTATTTACCAAAACTAAATTAACCAATTACCTACATTTCCAATTCGCCAAATATGCAATATTTGGAATTTATACAGAAACTAGCATTTGCCGATGATTTTGCTTGCGTAAACGTCGATTTTTCCTATAGATAACTCGCGTTATTTACTACGTTTCCACCGGAACCTTCATCCTGGATTTATTAATATCGAATTATTAAATTTGCAGCTTCTATATATTATTTCCATCGTAAATGTCTCGGTATCAATAATTCTATCTGTACTGAAGCATGGTACAACCTTAAAAAATTGTTCGACGCTTGTCAGACACCAAAATATATAGCCTAAAGCTCTCCTTGAATAAAGCTCCAGACAAGCGTGAAAACTAAATTGAAATCGGCTCAGCGGTTTTCAGGTTTATCACGAACACACACACGCAAAAATTGGATTTTATATAATAGATAGAGACCTTTCATAAGCATGACGTCTATCCTTGGGCTACTAAATGAATGAATGAATGAATTGTGAGATTATAGACGCTCGACAACAGGGGTCATTAGCGTCTGATTGGGCTACTAAGGTTTCTAATTTCACAAATCTGATTACTATTAAAGGAGATCTACAGTTTAATAGAAAATCGCGAAAAAAATAATTTGCCATTTCAGTCTATAAAATTAAGGCCCGCCACCACTGGAGAATATGGGCGAACAGCTTGCAATGAGACAGGCAGTGCGGGAAAGGTTTAACAAATGGTGCACACGAGGTGTGCATAGCCTACTACAGTGATGCCACCTTAAACTCTTTGTGTATAGAAAATTTCCTCTATAGTTCTCTATACAATCTGTGACTATCAAACAGCCATCTTCACTTAAAGCTGACCTATACAAGCTAGACTTGGCTAGTTCCGGACATGCATAGCTCCAGGAACTATGAATTCTCTGTCGAATACGTTTCCCATCTTTCTTTAGAACGCATCTTAACATGTCCATACTCCCGCTACACGTTTAATAAATACTAGTAAAAAAAGCTTTTTAGAGACAAGCTTTTATTTAAATGCACTAAAAAGAAAAAAATAATTTTTAATAATTTAGGTTCATAATTATAAAAACGTGGGTCGTGAACTCTATGATAGTTTATTAGTCACGACCAACGCTTTTATAATTATGAACCTTTCAGCATTTTGTATGCACATACAATGTCGACAAACTACACGCAACGACATAATGTCGCTACTTTTTGTTTGTACAAACAGTAAGATCGAAACATTGCTTTTTTTAAATCAACTTCCTGTGATTTCTTTGTACGATTTGTTTGTACTGACATGTTTGTACAAACATGATGTTTCGTATATAATAGGGGTAATAGTATATTGTGTGACAAGTGTGCTAAATACATCTTTATGCGTCAGGCGCGATGTTTTCAGCACGAGTAGTAGGAGAGCGCTCACGAGCCTTGGCGAGTGAGCATCGCGAGCCGAATACGCATAAATACGCATAAATACGCATAAATATTTAGCACACGTGTTGCATACTATACTTTATATAACACACGCATGGTTTTAGACTTTAACTGAATAATTTAATGTCACTGACAGAAGTACATCTCATAATAAAAACATTGGGCTCGATACAATATTTATTCACTTTGTTACCATAGTAACCATATTTCATTTATAGCACCGAAAAGAGGTACAATATATTGTTCATTAGATAACGGGTTTTTCAAATGTTTTTCCATTATTCATCGAAAAGCATTTCATAATGGATCATGACGTCACTCGTCAATAAACGGTCATTTAAGGTCCGTAAAACTGATATGAAAAAACACTAAAAGCGTGCATGTGTTATATAAAACATATTAACTATCAGAATATTCTGATGGTAAATATGCTTTACCCTACACGCAACATCATGTTTGTACAAACATGTCAGTACAAACAAAATATACAAACATTCCGCTGCGTGTAGGGGAGGCGCTTAAGAAACATTTTAAATACTGCTGACGCATAGGACACAATAAACTCAACAGAAAATGTCTTACAGTTCGCCTTTTTAAAATTCCCTCTACAGAGATTCAACGAGTAAAATGTATTTTTTACGGTACATTGCGTAGCAAGGCTTAACTTTTAAGCGCTTATTTTTTTCTCATGAAAATGCGCACAGAAAATATTATATGCTTAAATGCTCACGAACTTTTTTACGGAAACTACAATATTATTGTGTTTTTCTTCAAATTCGATATAACAATTTGCTGCGTAAGATTCCTCAACCGCTTCCTTGAAATATTTTGCTTACGTCAACCAACATTTTAAGAGCGAAACTATACACGGGCGGATTTTCCGCGGCGTTTTTAACGTGGCGGATTGCACGTCCAAATCGAAACCGTGCCTACAAACGAGTGAAACTAGACGAACGGAATATACGTCGCGTTTTTTTTAAATTCCGTTGGCGTGAGTGACTATAGTGAGTTCAACGCTTCTGATTACGTTGATATCACCGCCATAACACGCTAGAAACAAAAAGCATTGTTTAGTGCGGGGCAAACTAGACGAGGCGACGGATCACCGACGGATATACAGTCCGAGTAAAAAATTTGTGTGGAAATATCCTGCTGATTGTCTCTTAATATTAGATGAACACACCGTCATTTTTTCCTTCTTTTTTTTAAAAATAAATTTGCACATAATATAACAGTAGCGCAAACTAACACAACGGGACCCAATTTGTAACTAGCAAAAAGTTGTAATGTTTGGCGTGAATGTATAATACTCAACGAAAAAAACGCTTTCTGTTTTGATACATTAAATACAGGGGATCTCGTCGCGAGAAATACGCCGCGGAAAATCTACCCGTGTAATTTCGCTCTAAATCTGAGGACAAAAGTTAAAATCACTTATGTTGAATTTTTATTAATATTTTTTTCTTACTGTCGTGAACGTCAATTTTGTTCGCAGAATTTATGCTGGGTTGCAGAAAGCATTGTCAAAAAATCTGAATTGACAATGACCTTAGATTGTGATCATATAATTACAGTTTAAAAAAATGTCGTTTTAATAGATCGATTATTTTTTAGCAAGATCGATTTGAAATTCTACAATATTTTTTTTTGTGAATAAATATGTACGGTCACAATCTGAAGTCATTGTCAAATCAAATTTTCTGACAATGCTTTCTGCAACCAAGCATAAATAGCGTCAATGTCAATTTTGACGGAAACCCAACCCTACTTTGGACGGCCAGACATTTTTGAGTAATTCCGATACAAACAAACAGTCACACAGAAATTCTAGAGCAGCATTTTCTCATCTGGGGACCATACAAAATACACGAAAATCCGTGATTGGTTGTAGATTATAGACGTTTAACAGCTGAAGTCATCAACGTCTATTCGAAAATCCGTAATAAAACGAAATTATAAATACAGGGTAAGTTCGGTTTTTAGTTCAGATCGCTCCGAGCGCTCCAATGCGTTCGAATTGACATTAATTTAACATTATTCTATATGAGTATATGCAACGAAAGATTTTTATCCTGCGCTCGGATCGATCTGTACGCAATACCGAACTTACCCACAACGTTATTTACAGCAATTGATGGTGTAAGTAAAGTGTATAATATATGGTGGAAGAACGAATATTAATTCTTATTAATATTTTCATTTTCCCGTTCACACCGTATAATCAAAAATTCACGCATTATCTTACCGAGTTACCTATAGCACTGTATGTCAGACGTAACTGAATCTTTTATCTCCCCTGCCCTACTCCTTCCACACGCATGCTTCAGTATGTACAACAATATGTATTATGTACATTGTACATACATAATATCTGCGGCATAACTATGTTACATGTAGGTACAGTAAAGCTCCCTTATCATCCGAAATAGTTTTGTATGTAAATCTCGCTACCTGTTTACGTATCACGGTCGTAATTTTGGAAACACAAATTTTTACAAAATTCATAAAAAAAATACCCATGTGAAAATAATTATTTATACACAAACTGAAATTTTGCCACTTATAAAAATTAGGAAAGATTAAATAATTTTAAGGGTTATGATATTAAAGAGTTAAAAAATGTTTAGTCTATAAATTAATTATATTTATAGATCACTTCACGCCCGGCTTTGTGCGGGTGCTAAGAATTTATGAACCTACAGAAAATTTCCCCGGCGTGTGCACAACAACTCACCAAAGTTTCATCGCAATCGGATGAATGCATACGGACGCGTAAACAAAGAAACAAACAAGCAAACAAAGAAACATTCATTTTTATATATTATATATTATAGAGATAGACATTGCGTGTATTAGCAAATACACTATATTTTGTCGGCAAGATTTAACACTGCGACCAGAGATTTTAATTAAAGCAGGTATCACAAACGAGTGGAAAAGCTTATGTCGCCGCACTATTTTTTTTTTAATTTCCGTAAAGAAAGTGTGTGTGAGATAAGGTCAAATTCTGGTAGTTCAACTCAACTTGTGGTAAATTTCACCGGCATTTTTGATATTACTTTTTATTTCGGTATGCATGATTTTCCACACCGATTACTTGTAGGGACGACGCCTCGCTCTGACCTCTCCCAATGAGTGCTGCCAGGCTTATTTTTTACCACTAGCACTCACGATGGCACCACTAGCACTAACGACTTTGATATAATTTGAATGTCAGTATCTACTGTTTATATTTACAGCCACCTGATGGCGCCACTAGCAAGTAATTCAATCAATCAATCATTTACAGTCTAAATAGCAGTTTTATATTTAATTATTTATTCCTTAATAATTGATAAATGAAAAATAACTAAACACAAACCGTTAATCTTTAAACGTTTGACATACAAGGTTGCCACTAGCGCCATCTGACGAATATAAAATGCACACGTTTGACACATACCTTACTCTCCACTAGCGCCGTCTAACGAATAAAAAAGGTACACGTTTGACACATACCTTACTTGCCACTAGCGATATCTGACGAATAAAAATATGGTAGCCCTCATTTATAGCCATATTATTGTTACGATCACCCTGTATATGAACGGCGGGCAACAATTCTGAGAAGCGGTGTCTGACGTTGAACACACTGCAGTACCTACGCGAAGATTCTAGACAACGCTAGAGAATACAAGGACGCACTGAGCGTACACCGCACGCAGGTATATAAACAGCGAGTGTGTCGTGTTGAATCAATCAGTGAATGGTGAGTCGTGCCATCAAGTGGATCAGTGATATAAATATTAGTCAATCAACGGTGGAATCAGTCAGTACAGTGATATAAACAGTGGAGTGGATGTAAATAAATAGTACTGAAGTAACTGAGTAAATGACCGACATAAATAAACGTTAGAAATAAATCTGATATAAATACGGTGACATAAATAATTACAAATAAATAATCCTTGTATATATAGTTATTTGTTAAGT
Source organism: Mongoloraphidia duomilia (assembly GCA_039654895.1). NCBI lineage: Eukaryota > Metazoa > Arthropoda > Insecta > Raphidioptera > Raphidiidae > Mongoloraphidia > Mongoloraphidia duomilia. The sequence goes on from CM077516.1 coordinate 64,769,979, forward strand.
GTTATGTAAGTGGCTCGTTTAGTTCAATAATTACCGTTTAAGTTTTTTTATTGTTAAAATTGACTTTTCGTTGTTGCATTTATTGTTATTGTGTTATTAAATTGTAAATAAATATTTATTCAGCCAACTCAGAAAACAGTTTTGTAACATTATGTTATTTTAGTATACCTACGGTAACTTGATTCTAAGATTATAATGCAGACTGACAACTACACAAGAACCACAATCCTGCACTATAAATCACAACTTAATATGTACCCCATCCCCCGAACGTACGCACGCCACTGCTGATGTAACAACAAACAGCGTACGTAGGTACTACAGTCTACAGATGCGTGCAGTCATTCATTATACTAGACTCAAGAAAACAAGCAAACCGAACGATAAATCATTAGTATCCCGGTAGCACGCGCGCCACTGACCGCAGATATACTCTCTATATCATTATTATTGTATTATTGTGTTTGCTTACGTAATTGCTTGTTCTCCAATATGAATTATACTTATAATGTTGCTTTTGTGAAATTACGCAAGTTGCGAGAAAGTGGAAACAAACAAAAAATACCTATATTTCAAATAATTTCGTCTTGCAATATGTGATAAATAAAAAAAAATATGGTCATAAATTTAAAATGTTTAATCCTTCTTCGGAATCGAATGGAAATGGGTCTTGCTACGTATTTGATCATGAACATAATACAACCAATGTTGCCAGTTCAAATATAATGTTGCTCCTAAATTCCCTAGATTTCCCAGTAGTCACTTTACAGCTTTAAAGTAACTATATTACAGTTTTTTCAACTATTCCACAAATATTTCAGAGATAAATGAGATGCTACTACATAAAAATTTGCAATAAATTATATCTTTTGAATAACAATAATTATTGCCATTAATCATAGAGATCTATAAACAAGAATAATACAGGATTTTAAATTCTTCATTACATATTTAAATTTTAGAAGAAAACTAGAACCAAATAAAAGCTTAAAGAATAAGGTAAAAATCGCTAGGTGTCTATTTATACCCTTCAATTACTAGACATTTTTTGGGGAATAGTTTAAAAAAATCCCCTGACATCTAAGCTCGCCGAGATTTACTCTTACATACCGCAAGTTGCAGGTTCCTATACCGTGAGATTCAAATTTAAAAATTATGATACAATTTATGTGTGTTAGGTCTCCTTTGTTCAGTCTTGTGACTTCTTTTTTTTACAACATGTGAGTGATTCATAATTACTTTATCTGAAGATGGCAACTCGTTGCTGAAACGCGTCATAATACATGAACAAAAACCGGCCAAGTGCGAGTCAGACTCGCACATCGAGGGTTCCGTACAATAATAAAAATAAGGAGTTAGTGAAGGGTAAAATTTAACGGATTTATTTATTTAAGCTTGTTTTTAAAAAGTTTTTTTTAGTTATACCTATTTTATTTTGTTCTTTTTAGTGTTTCAAAATTTTTCCGAATCAAATTTAAGTAAAGTAATTTTAACTAAAAAAATATATTAACGGAATATTTAATGAATAAAAAAACAAAAATATTGCGATCCGAAACCCGGTATCGAACCGGGCACCTTTAGATCTTCAGTGTTACACTCTAACCACTTAACTAACGGAGCGATAATTAATCATGTTTTTAAGACCGTTGTTCAATCGACTCACTTGGTACAGCTCGATACCTATAATAATAATAATAGTACTGTATAAGTACATTATAGGAAATACGGTAAAATAAAAACAATAATTTATTAAAAATAATTGATTATTTAATTCTAATTATTATTTGCCAGGTTTCATGTCATAACAACACACAATCTGTGAAAATTTCAACTAGCTACCTCTTACCGTTTGTGGGATATAGAGCCCTGGAACAGACGGACGGACGGACAGACATTTTGGGGTTGCAAGTAAAATGTGTACAAGCCCCCAGTTCCCTGCATGTTCTAATCTGAGGACTGATAAAATTATCATTTGGATTTTAATTTCATCATTACAAAAAATAATAAAATTAAAAATATGAATTGGTGTTAGACCCAAACACCCCCACCCCCCTAGCTGTTATGGTTTTAAGAAACAAAACCAAAAATTGCAGTGGGTATAAATTTTGAAGTAATATACATATATTAAATTATTAAAGAAATTTGGAAATTATGTAATTCACTGTCACTTGCAAAAAAGAAAAACACTTTCAAAGTTATTAAACTTTATTACAAAATTAATGAGCGCTTTCGCCTTTATATAGTCATCTTCAAATCGGTGTTTATGTTACCGGCAATCTGTATAATACAGGCATTGTATACAATGCCTAGGCTATGTATAGAATGCCTTGAGCCGGTAGGCAATGTATGAAATATTATGAATATTAATATCTATTATATGCTTTGCCTAGGCATTGTATATAATGCCTCGGCATTGTATAGAATGTCTGCTGGTCCACCGGCAATGTGTGAAATAAATTGATATTGGTCTATATTTATGAGTATTATGTAATTACCTACCTCCTTAGTATAGGGGCACATCTGCCGAACGTTCGGCGGCGGAAAGTTCAGTAGCGCAAAATTACCAAGGATATGACAGCGGATAGTTCAGCCTAGTGTGTCATACGTAACTCACTCGTAAAATACAGTACACGCGTGTCACAGATGTGTCCCTACACTTACATACAAAATGACGAACCAATAAAACACCATATAATATCAGATTGCTCAAAATCAACTTTATTAAATGATAATGTTAGAGAACTTCTCTTTTTTGCAATAGAATTGTTACATTCAAACGTATTTTTTAATATTATAAACTTACTTTTGAGTTATATAGCAAAAAAATATTCATTGCAAATTTGCAACACTCATGAAAAAGGAACTTAGTACCTATCTATAACTTAACTAAATAAATCAGAATAAAATTTAAGTGAAACTTTAACTTTAAATAATTTGGGTTAGCAACAGTCTCATTTGGTTAAAAATAATCAGGTCATATAATTAATAAAAAAGGAACTTATAGTACCTTCCTGTAACATTAGTAATATTAACACATTGCCGGCTGCTCATTCAGCATTGTACACAATGCCTAGGCCAAGTGTGAAATAAATAATATTTCATACATTGCCTGGACGTTTTAGGCATTCTATACGTAGCCTAGGCATTGTATACAATGCCGGATTATACAGATTGCCGTTAACATTTACAAATTTTTAATCGTCATAATATTGTGTGTGAATAGTTTTATTCGATCACATCTTAAATTATACTAAACTTTCAAATTATTAAATTCTAACAATTTAACCATCAGGCTTAGAGAACATTATGTGAATAGCTGAACAAATTAATTAGATACCTAAATTGTTGAAATGTCTACTAAACTAATTATCTCTTTGTAAATATTAGGTGCGTTTGGTATCAAGGTGTAGTGTAGTGTAGTGTAGATAATTTTTCACTGAAAAGTGTAAAAAGTTCACCAAAAGTGTAAACTAAATGTACACTTGTAACAAACGGGCTAGTGTACATTCTGAGTAGATTGTACATGCGCATTACAAAATAAATAAATGACAGATTGACTGAGTTCATTATTTCTAGTTTTTACAGTTTTTTTGGTCGTAAAAATGTTAAACTCACTGCCATATTAATCTTGTACCATTACATTTTGAAGCTCGTTCATTTTTAAGGGACAAAAAATGTAAAAAACTGAGTACGAAAAAAGTATCAAATCTGTCAAAGCGATTGTCAATTCAGACATATATCACGTGACCTACACTACACTACGTGCACCTGCTCAAAAGTCAGGACTAATAGTTGTTACACTTTTAGTCCCACACTGAAATAACAAACAGGTCAGTTATTTTACACTTTTGTATAACAAACGTAATAGTGTCAAAAGTGTTTACACTTTTTACACTACACCTTGATACCAAACGCACCTAATATGATGATAAAAAAATGGGTGTGTGCTTATGACCACACGACAGAAGTGAAAACTTCAGATTTTCTAATTTTTGGTGTCATCTATTATAGCGCATTAATTATGAACTAAAAATAATTTATTACTAAAATACTAAAATTGTATTTTTAATTAATTCCACCTTGGTTTCAAAAAATTATAATTATTATCAAAGAAAGAATATAACAAAAATAAAAAAATATATAAATAAACATCATGTAGAAAAAAAAACGCCAAAAATTCTACGCTGCCATCAGGTCTCGAACCCAGGTTCCTATGCATAGAACGCAAAGACGTAACCAACTGCGCTATGGGTGGAAGTGTGTAGACGGTCGTTTTTATGGTATAAGTATGTGGCGAATTCTTACGGAAGTAGTTGCGTTCGCGTACGCGAACTTGCGAACGGTTCAAGTGAACCGTTCGCAGGCATTTTTTGCCTGGGTACTGAAATAAAGTTATTTCAGTACCCAGGCAAAAAATGCCTAACCCGCGTAAGGAAGTTTTCACTTCAAAAATATGTAAACACCGATCTGAAGATGACTATAAAAAGTCAAAAGCGCTCATTAATTTTTTAATAAAATTTAATAACTTTGGGAGTGTTTTCCTTATTTACTAGTGACTGGGAATTGTAGTAAATTAATGTTACAGTCTAAAATAGGTTTTAGAAATTAAATCAAAACTACATGTAACCTTGAAAACTTAACACTGAAAATTTAATTCACCTATTAACTATTTCGTAGTAAATAACGTACCTTCTATCTTATTATAGTACGTGAATTAACCAAGGATGCAACGTATACTTTACATGTCAGTAAATATGTAATATATGAATGAATAAAGGGTCTTACGAGCCAATAAACGAACCCCACTCCACGTAAATAACCAATAATCCCGTTTATGGGCGAACTATGATTATAACTTGTATATCTGTACAGCCATTTCGCACTTCTTTGACTACTTTAGTAACTTTACTGACCAATTCTGCACCAATAGGGTACCTATACAATATGCATATTTTTTTTTTCATTTTTATTTCGTAGTACGAAATATACATCAATTTGAACACAACTTTAAAATCTGAGAAACATTGAATGATTCGTTGAAATGCAATAATTTATTTAAATATGAATACATTTTTAAAAATCAAAAACAGTGTGTGACGACAACGTACATGTCGGTGTCCGTTGCAACCGTTTGCAACCAGTGTGAAGTTTGCTGCCCGAGGTACCTTTCTTTAGGTTATTAAGTTTGCATTTTGGGTAAGACAAGGATTTTTTTTCGTTGTGTAGGGGGGTGTAAGTTTAAAATTTAGTTTTCGGGGTCGGTGGCCACCCCATTTGGCTGCCATCTTGAAAAAAGGATGTTATCAGATTTTGCACTACCTATATCTCCGTAACGGTACATTTTACAAAAAATTTGTAGAGATGTTTTTTGTTTAGAATCGAATTCTCTACAACTTTACAAGATATACTTTTTGTCGTTAATTAAATAATTAAAAAGATATGCCTTATAGAAGATAGATTTTTTGTTTTTCTGTTAAAATTGAAAAAAAAAGTTATAGCACTGAAAAGAAAACTTTGTGACAAATTTCTATATCTTCTATAAATAAGGCTTATCATTTTAATTATTCAAGTTACGACAAAAAGTATCTCCAGTAAAGCTGTAGAGAATTCGATTCTATAAACAAAAAACCTCTCTACATCTGTATAAGATGCGTTACGGAGATATAGTGCAAAATCTGTAAGCACCCCTTTTTCAAGATGGCGGCCAAATGGGGTGGTCGCCGACCCCAAAAACTCAATTATAAACTCTGCCCCCCCTATGCAACGAAAAAAAAACCTTGTCCTACCCAAAATGCAAACCTAATGTAACATTTCAATGGAATACGTAAAAATGCAAAGCTAATATTGTAACACTTCAATGGACTAGGTATACTTGTGCTTACGCAATACAGCAGTACATAAACATATTGACGTTAAGTCCATACCTATTCGATATTATGTTTCAGAACGATATAGTACCGATACCTACAGGGTTTATTTATTGACTTGTTGTTTCCACGTATAAGCAATATGTCAGCATTAATTTATATTCCCAAACACCGCCGATGGCCAGTTTAATACGAACCAAATGACTAACTACTCAAATAAATAATATATAGGGTCTTCAAAAAGTCACGCAACCCATACGCAATTGTTCAGTTCCACATTAAATGCTGAAAATGACAACCGCCTTGCATGATACCTATAAACAGGCGTTTCTCAAAAGTATAAGATATCTCGCGTAGGGTTTTTTTAAACTTTTCCCTATATCTTAACAAAAAATGATGAGAAACACATAAGATAACAAATAAAAAACAAACACGTTAGCATTAAGCTTATTCCACTGGGTAATATACAGGGTGTCCAAGACTTGCGTTGTCGGCCGTTATATTGATTTTAGGTGAAGATAGAAAAAAAGTTTAAATACAAAAGTTGTATAAATTTTAATGGTGTATAACCTAAAAATATTTTCAATTATACAGCCTGTCCCATTTAAGCGTGGCAGATCAAAGCTATGTTTTTTTTAACTTAGCACCCTGTTTTTATTTGTTTTTTCAATTCTGCATCTAAATGTGAATAGAAATTGTAAGGAAAGCCATGCTCGAAAATTCAGTAATTTTTGAGTTATTCAAGTTTTTTAAAAATTTTTGACACGTGCAGACCTTTACCTAAAATTCGACATAGCCAAAACAGAAACCTTTATCAAACTAAAATTTTGAGGATCACTAGATAATGGACGGACAAATCAATGTCTGTCCTAAAAAAATGAATTTATCATACAGGGCGTTCAAAATAATGTACTTCTTTTACGTAACTTCATTTACCTGTAACTTTTGATAGTTAAATACAACGATATAATTTTTTTGCTGGAATTGTATTCTTTAGGATATTTACTAACACTTTTATTAAGGGTTGTCCAAACCTAAACCTATTATTTTAATACGAAAATATTAGGTTTAGGCTTGAACAACCCTTAATAAAAGTGTTAGTAAATATCCTAATGAATACAATTCCAGCAAAAAAATTATATCGTTGTATTTAACTATCAAAAGTTACACGTAAATGAAGTTACGTAAAAGAAGTACATTATTTTGAACGCCCTGTATAATAAATTCATTTTTTAGGGCACACATTGATTTGTCCGTCCATTATCTAGTGATCCTCAAAATTTCAGTTTGATAAAGGTTTCTGTTTTGGCTATGTCGAATTTTAGGTAAAGGTCTGCACGTGTCAAAAATTTCTAAAAAACTTGAATAACTCAAAAATTACTGAATTTTCGAGCATGGCTTCCCTTACAATTTCTATTCACATTTAGATGCAGAATTGAAAAGATAAATAAAAACAGGGTGCTAGGTTAAAAAAAAACATAGCTTTGATCTGCCACGCTTAAATGGGACAGGCTGTATAATTGAAAATATTTTTAGATTATACACCATTAAAATATATACAACTTTTGTATTTAAACTTTTTTTCTACCTTCACCTAAAATCAATTTATCGGCCGACAACGCAAGTCTTGGACACCCTGTATAGGAACCAGAATTTTGAAAACTATGTAACAAATTGTAATTTTTTTTATATTTGGTGACAATAAATCTTATCTTATCTTAAGTATAGGACTTTTTACCCAGATACTTTTGGATTAGAAGGCGATCAAGATTCAAAACCGATATTAATACCATCGAATTGAGGTGTTATTTGTTGTAGGAAAAATGCTGGAACTACAAATTTAAGTACGAATAATAGTATATTGTGCGACTAGTGGGAGAAAGATAAGATTCCACGAGCGTGGAGTTTGCCGGACGAGAGTAACGAGTGCCGTAATACGCGAAAGGAATCTTATCTTTTGACCAATAGTCGCACATAATAGTTTGTTCAACTACCGCAAAACAGTGATTTTTGGGTTCTAATATCTCCAACACTTGCGTATAAGTTCCCCGAAACTAGTGAGCGAGATAGCATTTCGCCCACGCTCATTTCGGGAAACTTATACGCACTAGATCTACGTCAAGAGTTAGGGAATTCATTATTTCGCCCACCCTCAGTAGAGCCACGAAATTATATATTTCATGCGGGTGTTGAACAAAAAAAAATAATAATATACGGGCTGATTTACACCCAGGAGGCCAAAAAATGGAAATTCGTGTTACTATTAGTTTTGATCGTCGATATCACCAAAGCAAAGGTCGATCGAAAAAAAGTTATTTTACATTTTTACTTCCCGCCTATCTACTATGGTAGGGAAGTAATGGATTTAGTCCGAAAAAAATATTTCGAGATTTTAACAGATCTTCACGTTTTGAGACCCTAGCAATCGTTTAAGATCATTTTCTGACTGATGTCTGTATGTGTGGGTGTGTGTGTGTGTATGTGGTCTATTTTTCGCCTTCGATATCGTAAAAACGGAACAACATATACGGCCATGCCGATTGTTCTATTGTGTTTATCAGCCTTTAACTTAGATCTGATTAGATTTTGAGTCAAATCGGTTCAGTGGATCCTGAGATATTCAAAAAAACGTTCTCAATGTCACGTATGAACATAGGTAAAAAAAATATAAATGAATTCTAGATGTTATAATATGAAAAAAATGTAAATATTTTTTTTCTCTAAAATGTACAGTTTTCGAGAAAAAAAATATTTTACTAAAAAAAATAAAAATTGTACGTAAATCAAGGTAACCATGATTTTTGCTATATTAAGCTAGCCATCAGTAGATCACTAAACAAAAAAGAGGGCCATGCTTTTTTTCAAAGAATAAAAAAAGAGTGTTTATTTTTTGCAAATATTTACTAGGTGGGAAGTATAGGGTCATCAGTCGAATTTTTTGCTTACAATTCAATCTCGAAAATAAATTTACATTTTTCGTCTCCTGGTATAACTCACCCTGTACATAATAATTATAAAGAAACTTTACAATAGCTATCTAAATTTACTGCAAATATTTACAAATGAGTATCTAAATTTAACAGTAGATAATAAAAAATGCCATAAAAAATTAGAACGTTAGGTAATTAAAAAAAGAGCATACCACCCGTACGTAGGAATAATAATTTATTTTTGAAAAAGTAATGATTTTAAATTGTAAGTATATCTCGGCCGCTGCTAACGAGAACATCCTGTCAAACAATATATAAAATTTAAAAAACAATTTTTACGTGAATCATAATATCCTTCACAAAATTATTTCGTATATGAGATACGTAAATTAGGTGGCTTGCCTGAAGGGAATTAACATGATTGTTTATTAAACAAAAATAAAATTTAAAAACAATATTTATACAGAATTTAAATCGTTTCGTAATCAAATCGACGTTCGTGCGAGTGAAATCGCGGGCAAAAATTAGTAACATTATACGTTTAGAATAATAGCTCACGTCTATCAAAATCGTAGACTCTAATAACCATATACTTACTTGCCGAGCATCGATAATCTAGTTTTTTCTAAAAGTTTATATGTTTGTCGCAAGTAAAGTCAGGAACTACTGAATCGATTTGAAAAATTCTTTCACCTTCTTTGGGAGTAGTATAATAATACGCTTATAAGCTAAAAGGGGGACGAGTGATGAGCACAAATGTAAAGCAGGTCGAGGATCCCTGATTAAACTATAAGAGATATTATAAAGTGATATTCGAGAAATTTGTTGCTCTTGATTATTTCTTTGCCCAAACCAAAATCTATACCCGGGCGAAACCGGGCCTGAAACTACTGTTATATGTTTGTGCTAAAAAGCCCTTTAAATAGGGTAAGTTTAGTTTTGCGCTCGATAGATCGATTCGAGCGAGCAGATTTTTGGTCACGTGATAAGCGAGCAATTCGAGCCATCTAAAACTAAACAATACCGAACGTAATCTAGCTGCAGATATTCCAAACGTCATAATAAAATAGAGCCAGTAAATTAAATTCTTATTACTAAAACCGATGTATAATCTTTATTGTTCCTCATTTTTGATTTAATTCAACATTGTTATATAATAATTACAAGCCATGATTTATAATTTTTTTCGATTCATTTGTTTATTTTAGAATTTGCTGGCTGTTGATATATATGTATTTCGACCCATAGACATAATTAATATTTTCTTTAATCATTCTGTGCAGTATAAAGACTTACTGGTTATTACTATTCTTTCAATAAATATTTTGTGTATTTTTACTTATTGAAAAATTACCTCGTACAAATAAACTTCGAAATTTATCCATTCTAATAACTCGTGTTTCAGCATATTTTTAAAATAAACGCTCTGAAGATGGTTAAATCTGCTTGCTCGCTCGCTTTCCTTGGAGCTCATAGAGCGTGCTCGATCTCCTCCAGATTTTAAAACCGAACATACGATAGAGATATTTCAGAGCATATAAATGTTAAATTCGAACGCATTAGAACACTCAGATCGATCTGAGCGCAAAACCGAACTTATCCATAGTGAACTATTATGTCTCAGACCATACAAGCTAGTTATCTATCGTTCGAAGGACGAATAAAAATTCACGCCCGAACTAAAGTTACTAGGCGACGCCTCACGTAGCTTTGAATAAAGAGCTGTGAGGGGTCCGCTCATAGTGCGTATTCTCGGTTACCTATACTTTCTGAAATTCCAACATTTTCGATTGAAACTTCTTTAAGCTCGGTAGGTAAGAGTGATTCCGATCGGATATGGAAAAAGCGTGACGAAAGTAGCGGTTGGGGGTAAAGAAAAACGAATACTATAGTATTATATAGGAATTAGTTAACTTGCTAACAGATGGCAGTAAATTATAAATGAATAAATATTAGTAAAAAAAACTTTTTAGAGACAAGCTTTCATTTAAATGCACTAAAAAGGAAAAAATAATTTTTAATAATTTAGGTTCATAATTATTAAAAATTATTTTTTTCCTTTTTAGTGCATTTAAATAAAAGCTTGTCTCTAAAAAGTTTTTTTTACTAATATTTATTTTGTTCGTTTTAGTTTTTCAAAACTTTATCCTCCTTTGACACCCGTAGGGGTCGAATTTCGAAAATTCCTTTCTTTGTGGATGCTTACGACAGAAAAGGAACCAACTGTCCAAATTTCAAGTTTCTAGCTTCAATGATTTGGCGTGGGCATTGATTAGTCAAAAAAACCCTACATCCCCGTTTGAACCCCTTAGGGGTTGAATTTATTTCTAAAAACGATTTATTCATGTATTGTCATCGGGAATACATATGTGTACAAAATTTCAAATCGATCGGATACGTGGAAGTCGTTCAAAATTGACTTGAAAAATTTGACCTAAACAAACACACAAACTAACATACATTGCAAGTTAAATAAAACTCGGGTCGCAGTGCCAAACCCTGCCGACAATATAGTGTATTTGCTAATACAGGCATTGTGGCATTATTATGTGAACTTAAGTTTGTTTTTTGACAAAATAAAAAATTTAACCCCTTAATACATCCCTTAAAATAATTAATTTTTTCTAAATTTCAATATTAGACATGGATTTTATCAGTACACCCAATTAAATACACCCTTTCATAAGTAAATCCGTATCAACAAACTAGTGTTTTCATAAAATTTGAAAGTCCGGTCCTGTCGGGCCGATTTTATTAAAATTTTAGCAGCACATTTTAATCTTTACTAAAGAGTTAAATTTCAATTTTGAAACGATTCTGACAAATTTTTCGATATTTTTGGGCCCAAAAACTTTTTGGAACCCCTAAATACAACCCTGAAAATGGTCCGATCGGGCCCATTTTAAATAGGCTTCTTGCGGTGATGGGTTCCAATGTGTTTACCAAATTTCGTTTCAATCGATTAAGTCTGTCGAGAGTTATCGTGTACACACATATATATAAACATTTTCAAAAATAGTGCCAAAGTGTTCAGGAGGCTATGAAACGTCGAGAAATTTTGGTCCGACCCCCTAGGTCCCACCATCCGACCGACGCCAATAGTGTATGTGCCATATGGCAAATACACTAAAAAGCTTGTTTCACTTCTACTGTGTGGTCTTAATAAACACACATTTTCTATTTGATATTTAAATATCTTTACGGCCTCCCCAAGAAAAAATAAAAATATCTGAGGTTAGAGTGAATTCTTAAAATCTTAGAAATATTGAGACGCTGACCAGGTGCGCCGCAAGAAAATTTTCTAGGCGGGGGCAAAAATAATATGCATGTTCTTATTTCTGTTTTACTATATGCGTTGATGTCAGCAACGCTCATGGCCAAGAAGATAATTCCATCTGTGAAAATTATTATGAACTATAAATAACCATTGACAAAATCAAACCAAGATCAAAATCAGCCATGCATCAATTAGATGTTTATACACATAAACATAAAAACCCGCGAATACTTCGCACTCATCATTTTCTTTCCAGTTGGATTAAACTCGAATCTTTTTCTCAGTTGATAAAGTGTTAAAAAATCTAGGAATATTCCAGTTTGTCAATAGCCATTAATAATACCAATACAATAATACACAAGTTATTCCATTTATCTTTCTTAATGACAATGAAACGTTTCAATTACAATAAAACACTTATAATTATTACGTAACAAGATTTACATGTCAGAATGAATGCTTCTAATCGCTGGTACATAATATAAAACATACATGATCTTAATTATTCACACACACAGAGAGACGTTAGTTGTTATATAACTTCCAAAGGGCGTAGGAAGCGCGCGCGCTCCGAGGTAAATAATCCCAGTGTTCCTTAAATTGTGACGCAGTGGGATTATGGCAGAAGTGAAACTGACTTATTAGAGCATGTGTAGAATTACCCGAAGCACACGTTACTTTAATTAATCGAAATTAAATCCCAACCAGCTTGTAATTTATTAGTATAACGAAATTGTTTCATTACTTTTTTATTTTTATTAAAAAGAAAACTGTATAAATTCCAGCTAGTCTTGTCTTGCTGTCTGTACGTTTATCAATACAGTCAACTCTCTTTAAGAACGCGCTCGTTAGTAATAACGTTCTTTCCAATTTTTTTAGTATTTAGAATAGACAGATATTGTAAAGTACAGATGCTCGACAACAGAGGTCGTAAGCGTCCTAACAAGCAAAATAATTACGGTAACTCCCACCATAGGCTGAATCTGGGGTACAGGAAGGGTGACGGCTGAGGCCTAATAATTTTTTAAAATACTTGCTGTCCAGTTCGACCTACTCGAGTGCAAATCGCCATTTTCACTGAGTGCTTATTCCCATTGTCGTAGCGTTATAATTTAATTGAAGTGAAAACTTCCTTAGGCGCGTTAGGCACTTTTTTCCTGGGTACTAAAATAACGTGAATCGTTCGCAAAAAACCATAAGAATTCGCAACATGACCGTTCACAAGCTGGCCGTTCGCAACCTAGACCTTAAGAATTCATAACATACTTATATCATTAAAACGGCTATCTAGACACTTCCATTCATAGCGCAGATGGTTACAAAAAGGCTTTGTGGTAGGCGAGACTTACATAAATATTTCAAAATTTATTTCTGAGCTTATTATAAATCATGATTAAGTAATTTCGGGTCATTTTGTTCACAATTTAGTGCTCTGTTAATATAGCTCAAACAAAAAAACAAAATTACAATTTAGAGAAAAACTGAATATCCAAATAGATCATCTCTATAAAAACTAGAATCAATATGGTAGCCATATTACATACGGCTGTATGATTATAGTATATTGCATTACAAGGGATGAAACTTGGCGTTTGCAACCAGTGTGAAGTTTGCTGCCCAAGGTACAAGGGCAGAAACCACACGTGTTGCAAACGCCAAGTTTTGTTCCGGGTATTTGCATTTTTCGCAAGTCGCAACAACTCTATTGACAATTCAATTTAAGGTACCTGCAATTTGGGCGTGCAAAAAAGTCGCAAAAATATTAGATCTGTCAGATTTATGTGGGGTTATGTCTGTCATTTTGACATTTTCGAATATTATATGCCGATTCAATAGCTCTATCTCCCTCTTAACAACGTTAAAAAAGCAGAGAAAACCGACAACTATAAAACATTTTTCCCTCTCTTAGTTTCAATCCGCTAAACAGGTACCGAAAATCGAATCTTCAATAGCGGCGTTGTGAAAAATAATGTTATTATCACAAATACAAGTTATTGATTTAAGATAGAAAGCTGTAATAATTTAAAAATCGATCATTTAAATAAAAACATTTGGCAACCATATCTGCAACTAAAATATCCACATATGTTTCAATATCAATTACTGTTACAATTTAATAGCAATCTGGAGAACAGTAAATTACAGACAATTAAAACAAGATTCAATTTGGCACCCATATCAACAAATCATCACTTATTCATAGACGCTAATGAGCTCAGTTGTCAATCGTTATATTCTCACTCACTTGTGATTCAATATCAAATACAGTTACATAATTAAACATCAATTTAGAAAACAGTAAATTACAAACCGGGTATAATTTCAATTAAAATCAGAATTAATTTGGCAACCATGTCAACAAATCATCACTTATCATTCAATATCAATTACAGTTACAATATTTAGCAACAATTTAGAGAAGAGCACAATACAGATGGATTATTTTAATTAAGTGCCTTGTCTTTAATTCACAAACAACCAATTAGGCAAACATGCAAATGGATATTAATTCCATCTGTACAATACGGAGTACAGTTATCATTGCTGCAGACTCTTGCCAAAACGATGTTCGTTTATACCTAACCTACCCTGTGTTGTGTTCTTGTGTCGTTTCTGTGCTTTGACGTGCAGGACTGGATTAACAAACTTTTTGACTAATTGATTCACTGCCGCAGTACGAAATATATTATGGACACTGTAAAACTTATCTATAAGTGTACATTTGGGACTAGAATTAAGAAAAATTTAAAATCAATTCAAACTATACATCATAATACCGGTTTTAGTACACATCTCAATCAATGAATCAATCAATTAGTGTACATCTTAATCATAACTTTAATCCAATTAACTTTAAACCTTTACATATTTGCAATAAAGGTAAAAAATTGACAATTTTAGAAAATGTATAAATACAAAAAGCTATTAAAAAAATGGGTGTGTGCTTATGATCAACACGACAGAAGTGAAAACTTCAGATTTTCTAATTTTTGGTGTCATCTATTATAGGGCATTTATGAACTAAAAATAATTTATTATACTAAAATAGTAAAATTGTATTTTTAATTAATTCCACCTTGATTTCAAAAAAATTATAATATTATTATTGTCAAAGAAAGAATACAACAAAAATTAAAAAATATATAAATAAACATAATGTAGAATTTAGAAAAAAAATACGTCAAAAATTCTACGATGCCATTAGGTTTCGAACCGAGGTCCCTATGCATATAACGCAAAGACGCAGCTAACTGAGCTATTGATACAACTGTATAGCTTGCCGTTTTTATGATATAAGTCCTTGTGTAGATTCCATGGGCATACTGCTAATACGTGTTAGCCGAGTTACCCCGATTCAGCGAATTCTTACCATCGGGTTGCGAATTGTTCCCGTCGGGTTGTGAATTCATCCCGTCGGGTTGCGAACGCTTCACTTTATTTCAGTACCCAGGCAAGGAGTGCCTAACGCGTCTAAGGAAGTTTTCACTTCAATAACAAAAATTTGGTCAATGATCAATTAGATTTTATACTGTCACCCCTCGCTCAAGTAATAACTAATTATTATTATATAATAACTAATTATTAGATTTAAGCTATACCTGAATTATTTTGTTATTTAGGTAATTTAACACCCCAAATTTTACCTGGGTTAATGATAGATAGGTATTTGTTTGTTAGACTTTAAAGACTTTAGTTTTAGTTTGAACTCTCCTGATGATGGACCAGAAACCCGAAACGATCGTTGAGATTAATAAAATATGTAGAATTTTTCAAATGTTTGTGTATTTATTTTCTTCAATCATGTTCTAGCAAGTCCCTAGCAATAATTTTATTGAAATCATACACTTAATTTGTTGCAAACGATCGTCTACGAATGGCGGCGCTAGGATTTTTTCTAAGGGTGGGCCAGTGTTGGGCATGGTGATCTGAAGGTTGGCCAATAACATCCCCAAAATTTCAGTGCCCGTTAAAATTTTAACCCAAGTTACTTGCTTTAGAATTTATAGGAAAAATTGCTGAAATTTCGGGGGTTAAAAACGTATTTAAAAAATTAGACATAAAATTGGATATTAATTACACATAATTATGCATATAAAGACATGTATATGTTTGAAAAAATCTTTCAGGTTCAAATGTGTTATTAGGTAATCAGTTTATAATTCGTTAGTTGACTTATGAATGATGATTTATATATGTTTCTATTATTTAATTTTTAAAATAATTTAACCTAGATTGGGGATAATGCCAGGGTGAGCCAAGCCAGTTTAAGGTGGGCCATGGCCTACCCTCTGGCCGCCACTGTCGTCTACACTTCACGAACGTCATATAAATAAACCTTTGACAACGCGGATAAATGGCAACGTTTGTCAGATGTATTCCCGACTTTAGTGTGTGAAGAAAAGTACTGCAGACATGCGTTTCATAACCCATTGTCACCTAGGACAAGACTTTGTGAACACACGTTATCTACTATTAATTGGTCATTATTTTTATAGCTGTTGGCATTTAAATAAATAAATAAGCACTATTTTTAAAATCTTTATTTATACCTATAGGCATTAATTTGAAACGTTTTTTGATGAACCTTATGAACAACATTTGTTAAAATTTAAAAAAATACCTCAGGCTATGAAAACGATTAATTCACATTAAAATTCTAAAAGAATGTTGAACAATAAATTGCTTCGTTAATTAGTTTTCAAAATTATTTTAGGCTATGTGTAACTTTTAATTACTGTAAGCACCGAATAACTTCATACATACTTTAAACAAACTTATTTTAAACCTTTTAAACAAAACGTCTTCTAGACGTTTAGATCTTTTTTATAAAATAATGTTTTAAAAAATCCGTAAAGCAAAATTAGTCCAATCGTCAGAGAATCAAATCAGTGGGTACCTTCGAAAAATTCCGATTTCCGAACTTAATGAAAATTTGGGATGTTGTTTGTGGGTGTCCAGTAGTACTACCCAATGTATCCAACAAAAAAAACCCTGTAAAATTTGGGGGGAGGGAGGCAAAAACCACAACGTTTTTGCACTTTTTTCGGTTTTTTCGAAAACGGTTGATTTTAGCGAACAACTTCGAATTAGTAAATTGTAGAGGATTAAATTTCCTACAATGTTTATTGGTAAAACGTATTTTTTGAGGTCGTAGGTACCGAGATACAGAGTTTCAAAAAAGTGCAAAATTTCTCAAAATCGTAAATAACTGTTAAAAAGGCTGGTTTTCGATATTTATTTTCCATTTGGCAACATATTAGTGCATTGACTTTAGCTTTTTACCTTGCATCCTAGTTATATGAGGCGTGTAGAAGCAAACTCGCCTTATCCACTTTTGGTGAAAATTTAGTTGAAAATGCCACTGTATAGCTCATCTTGGCGGCTATTATCCGTCGATGTTATTATTTAGCAAAACTAAATATATTGATGGGTTATCTAAATGCGTTGAAAAAACCAAAGGTGCCACCCTACAGAAGCAATTTTATCAAAGTAAACATTTTGACTAAAAATGGAAACACTTGATGCGAAGTTCTCTAGTAAGTAGGGTGTTTAATTAATATTAATTTCCTGTGTAGGGATTATAGACCTATTTATGCGCTATCTAATTGTGTACAGAATGAAATCCTACTTTCTAAATAGATCGCACAAAAAATAATATGTGCGTGTTGATCGGAAAGTGATTTTTGGAGTACGAAACGTGCACAACAGCGTGGCGAGTACAGCAAAATCACTTTCCAGCCGAGATGCACAAACTATAAATGTTTTGTGCAATCTATTATGATTTTTAAAAATTACCTCATAACATTTTAAAATTAATGTCAATACTTTATAATCAATTAGATGTAACTATGGTCGTTATTCATCAATTTAATTAATATTTATTTAATTGCGATATTTTCATGATTGTTTATTTTCAAGTTCAATATTTCGCATTTAAGATGAAATTATCTTTAAAAAATATGCCATTTAGCATGTTTTTCAACGTCTAGGATAGCGAGCAAATCTACGAATAAAATCAACGTTCACGCAAGTGAAGCCGCGAGCAAATGCTTGAACGTAATATAAATTGAAGAACAATACATTAAGTTTCTTTATATTTTAATTCAGAAAGCTATTTGCGATATTTGCTTTTTTCTCATATTATAGGTATATTTAGAGTTATTGAGACATGAAGAATTTATTCTCAAAAGCATTGCGTCGCATAGCTTTTTATCATAAGCTAGCGGCCCGATTCGGCTTCGCCCGGGTGCTATGAATTTATGATTTTTAGCGGACTCGGATGGTATGAAATTATGATTTAATAGCGGTCACCCATTGCTCCGCTCACGTATAATATTTAGTATATTGTTAATTTGTTATCTCCCCGCGAAAATCTCCCCCTCCTAATTGGTTATGCCCCCGCGAGAATCTCCCCCTGCGTAGCTTTCTATTAGTGAAAGAATTTTTAGAACCGGTTTAGTAGTTTCAGAGATAAGAATTTATGATTTATTACCCCCCTCTAATTTTTTTGAAAATTATATACAGCCCATGTTACTCGCTGATAATGTAGCTTTCTACAGATGAAAGAATTTTTAAAATCAGTTAAGTAGTTTTTGAGTTCATCCATTACAAACAAACAAATATACAAAAAATCAAATCTTTTTTCTTTGCAGTTTATTTGAATAGTCGACTCTCGCATGTAGTGTGTTTTCAACTTGAAATTGCTATATATAAGAAGAGATCGGTTTCCACTCTCGGGCACTGTGGAGAAATCGGTAACTCACCTAGCCGGAAACTGGGGGTTTCGGGTTCAAGTCCCGACAGTGGTCATTTGATTTTTTCTTAGATATAGCTCAAAAATCATGGCAGCCTAGCTGTCTGAGATATTTATTATTTTCACCTCTAATTGTTATGTGAATAATATGGTGTGGATATAAGGGGTTTTAAATCGATTGATTTTATCATATACCAATTTATAATATTACTTCAGATAAGGACTATTGTGGTTTCTATTTCCTTACCATTGCCAGGTTTAAAACAGTTTGCTGTTACTTTTTGATCAGTCTGTATACACATCCATAAAAGTTCGCCAAGGCATATGCAAGGAGTAGGTATATAGACATCAGAAACAGCCGTTTCAGACGCTCCACTTATTTTCTTCCCGATAATAAATTCTGTATTTGTGTACACACGAGTATATAGGCAACTCGTAAGTGTTATACTGCGGCAGAGAAAATACCACTGTGAGTTTTAGGTCGACTTGCTAATGTCTCCGTATGAAGTTTTTGTTTTTGTTCTTTTCAATAACCTAAATCGACTAAAGCGGTTGCAAAACTTGCACGACAAAAATCTATTAAATGATGATCTATGAATTAGTAAAGATAGTTCAGTGTTTTGCAGCATTGCCAAACAAAAATGGACGAGGAGTGTGCAAAACATTCAAATTCGAATACAATAACAGCTACATATAATTTCAAAAAATGTTAACAGCTGACCAAGGAGGATCAGATCTGATGGGTGAAAATCGGGGGTAATCTCAGAAGACCGATTTCAAAAATGTTTTCACTGTTCCATAGGTGATACTTTGCTTTAAGACATAGGCTAACAAGCGAAGCGAGTGAGTAATGTATTAATAAATCATAAATTCATAGCACCCGGGCGAAGCCGAACTACGCCACTAGTAATGATACAATTTTGACTAGGGTATTCAGAAGTTAAGGAAGGACACATATCTATGAAAAGTTTAAAAACATCTGATATACATACAGTGTTTCTTAATGACGTGCTAATATTTCAGGGTGTAATTCCTCAGGTCATTTTATGAAGAAAAGTTCATATGTCCGCAACAGCTTAAATTTTTTGCTACAGGGTGTTGAATTTATTTTTTAAGCGTTGTTTTTTGATGTCTCCGAAAGTACTTTAGATATTATTTTCAATTTTGGTATGTGTTAATAGGATATAAAACCACATATTTTAGTTAGAAAAGTGATTCTATTGCTCCACCAGTGACGTTTCTGCAAGTATTATTAAATGTTTTTAAATATAAAAATCAACTTTACGCTGTTAATTCTACTATACATGATTACAGCACTCGCCAGTCAACACAATTAAGGAACCACAAATTTAATTCGATCTCGTATAGTAGAACTCCTGTGTGCGCAGGTTCCAGGTTTTTCAATAGTCTTCCGCTTTTCTTACAAAAAGCTAACAGTTTTGAAATTTTTAAAAAAGATTTTCAAAAGTTTTGAATACATGGGTGCTATTATGATATCAATGAATTTTTAGCATAAGTTTTATTGTAATTTTTAAATGTATTATAATTTTAGATTTATTGTAATTTTATATCTGACAAATCCATACAATGTTTATATTGTCTCTGGAGAATTAATAAACTAAACTAAACTATATTCTCTGATATTTTTTACAAAAAAGTGGTACGCCATTAGCGTACCCTGTAGCAAAAAATTTAAGCCGTTGCGGACATATGTTCATATGAACTTTTCTTCATAAAATGACCTGCAAGGAATCACACCCTGAAATATTAGCACGTAATTAAGGAACACCCTGTATAATCATCGTGATTTAAACAGCAGTTGTTTATGCAAATGGTCATAAATAATGCATTATTAATGCATATTTTTGGACTCATTTTTCGCATTGTAAAAATAAAACAATTTCAGTTCAGTGGATATATGATTAGCAGGAATGTTGCATCTTTATACATAAAAGATTGCATAAAACAACCAACAAAAATACTGTCCATGTATAACGAAACACCTGACATGGAATTTAATCCATTTCTTATAAAGTTTCTATCTACAAAAAGCCCATTAGCTTAATCACAAAGCCATCGTTTATTGGTTCATTTCAGAATAATGCTATATCCTAATTAAATTACAGCTCACTACTTCTTTGTATAAATATTAAATATGTTACACATGACCAGTTAAGATAAGGATTTCTTGCCATACCCACAACAAAACACCTACTTTCCATGCATGTATACCGGCCTGTATTGAGTCATTTAACAGACAGGCGTAGCGAAATTGTTTTCATAATATAACTAGCGCGGTAAGTAAACCGTTTACTTACTGCGCTAGTTATGTTAATGTAGTAACTTATGTTTATTCGCTCTATCCGCCTGCTATTACCTATACATACTCACGGCCTGCTGTAAATGTAAAGATGACAACGTAAATGAGCTGTCAAATTTTTTTGAAAATACTGAAAATGAAGTGAAAAGTATAGGTATTTTGTAGTGGGTATGGCCAAAAATACCATGTATATGATGTATATCTCGTGCGTAATGATATTATGACTCGTTTTTACGTACTTCTCGCATCTACTATATAAAAATTTACACTTTGTTACATAAATTTTAAATTCCGATTCTTATATAATATAATAATATCTGGGTGCCGAGCTTTGCTCGGATGAGTTCAAAAAAATAGTACTTGTATGCTGTGAGATATTATTTTCTCAGAATATTATTCCGAAACGAATTTATTTCTGAAACATAATTTAAATAATTGTTTCTGTTAAATATTTTAAATACCTATGTGTATTTTTAAGCGTAATAACTAAGTATCAACTTGAATCAAGCATTTTTTCCTGTAAATATTACTTAGGTCGCCATTTTCAAATCTACCGCCGTTATTGTTTTGTTGACTGAAGAACTCGCAAAAACCGATTTTCATAGATTGAATATCTTGTAAAAATGTTCGAATCAGATGAAATTCTGCTTGCCCGTTGCCGTTTCAATAAACCATTTTTAAACATTGATACCAAATATCAACTTTATCGAAGTACTTTTTCTCTGTGATGATCATCTTAGCAACTTCCAGTAAATTTCAAATATTTTTTTTGCATAGAAGGTACCTACTTAAAAACTCACAAAAATCGATTTTCGAAGAAATAGAATTCATATTATATCTTTTAATAACAAACGTCAGACTATAAACCTGCAGCGCAAAACTTTTTTTTAAAAAATCGATGTGTTTTAATATACTGCATGCCTGCGTCGCTAGAAGTGCGGCCCTTAGGGCCGCCGTGCAAATTTTTAAACAAAACTTTTTTGTATGTATCTTAACAATAGTTTTCAAAAATCGATGTTTGTCATTATTTACATATTGTGCAAGACACTTCTTATATTAGTGTTCATTTACAGTTTTAACCCTTGTGATATATTATACAAAATCTATGTAGAAATAGGCTTCGAATCGATCTGACAATTGACCGAGTTATAAATAAAAAAACCCTTTTTTTTAATTGCTCCCCTCTGGGACCAAGATTCCTACCTAGATCGATTTCTCGCCCCAAAAAATCCCCATTCTGTAAACTTCATCAAAATCGTTATTCGTTTTTGAGAAAAAAAAGTCTAGGTAAGATTATACGTCATACTATATTTAACGTACATAATATACATATTTTATATAGGTAATATAAAAATAACATACTTAGGTACCTATTTATTTAAATATTAGTTAAAACTACTTACATAATTATGTTTAGTTTTTATTTCTGTTATTTTTTACTATACAAATAGTTCACGGATTATTTTAATAAGTTAAAAATTCTGTCAGAGTATTTTGACATATAAATAATGAAAGTAGTTTGTTTTCTCCAAAGCCTACTCACGATATTACAATGTTTTGACAGGTCAAAAAACCGTTTTTAAAAATGATAAAATCGATAGGAAAACGAATTTTTCCAGGGATGAGACCTAGCTAAATCGATTTTTTGCCCCCCGAAACCCCTTTTCGGTAAATTTGATCAAAATCGTTAGAGCCGTTTTCGAGAAAATATTTATATAGATACATAGAAACATATTTACATAGAAATATAGAAACATATATACAAGATTTACTCGTTTAATAATATAGGGGGATAGTATATATTACCCAGTGTAATAATTAGCTTAATGCTACCGAGTTTGTTTTTTATAAGTGGTCAATTACCACGTTTTTTTTTGTTTTTGTAATACAGGGAAAAGTTAAAAAAAATTTACGCCCAGGTAAAAATTGAATATTATTTACTTATAACTTGTTAGATAGACCTCAAGATTCATTGTAAGTAAGGTACCTATATAATGTCCTAACTAAAGGCCAAAACACACATCAGTAGTCAGTACCGTATCCTTGACGTGTCCGCGAATACATTTTCAATAGGAGTGTGTACATCTAACCGTACTATATCAATGCCGGATTCTCGACGGCACGTGTCCGTGCTCTTTCAGTGATCGCCGACGATATTTTAATGACACTGACGGCACTGAACGGTGACTCACTGTTATATTGTGTATACGTATTTCCGACGTACATAAAAGTAAGAACGTGTTCTAGTCTACATTTAATCCTAAAGTTTAAAAAAAACTCGGGTCGCAGTGCCAAACCCTGCCGACAATATAGTGTATTTGCTATTACAGGCCTTGTGGCTTTAATACGTGAACTTAAGTTTGTTTTTGGACAAAATAAAAAATTCAACCCCTTAATACATCCCTTAAAATAATATTTTTTTCTTAATTTCAATATTATTATCATTGCAACCTCTGTACCAAATTAAATACACCCTTCAGTAAGTAAATCACTATCCGCAAAACTAGTGTTTTCATAAAATTTGTAAGTCCGGTCCTATCGGGCCGATTTTATTAAAATTTTAGCAGCACATTTTGATATTTACTAAAAGGTTAAATTTCAATTTTGAAACAATTCTGAAATTTTTTTCGGTATTTTCGGGCGCAAAAACTTTTTTCAACCCCTAAAAACTACCCTTAAAATACTCCGATTGGGCCCATTTTAAATAGGTTCCGTGCGGTGATGGATTCCAACGTGTGTACCAAATTTCGTTCAAATCAATTAAGTCTTTCGAGAGTTATGCCGCGAACACATATATATATATATAAATAAATAAATATATAAATATATATATATATATATATACATATATATATAAACATTTCCAAAAATGATGCCAAAGTGTTCAGGAGGCTATGAAACGTCGAGAAATTTTGGTCCGACCCCTAGGTCCCGCCATCCGACCGACGCCAATAGTGTATGTGCCATATGGCAAATACACTAATAATAATGATAATTTTAAAAATACACAACATAGTCAGCAACTTAAAAAATTATTTTCGTATGGATATAAATAGTACTGATGTGTGTGCTTAGGCGTGTTTCGACCAACGGTCAAAACACATCAGTACAGTATCCGTGCCGTATTCGTGCTGTCCATATCAGTACTGTATCCGTACGAACTACGCATATAAAATTGTAACGGGACTTTTGTCTGTGGAGTTTTCAAGTACTTTGTATGATGCCTAGACAGAAAATGGGTTTCAAGAGTTTGTACGGGCTTCCTTTGAAAACGTCTGGGCCGGTTTTATAACTAGACTACATTATAATGAAATGTTACCCGAAATTAAAATATATACCTAGGGCATGTTATAACCCGGTTACGCTAGGGTTAAGATAGGGTTCTTGTCAAAACCAAAATAGAATAGAATAGAATATATTTGGTTGTAAGAGAGATCGAAGTCTATTACATAGTCATATAAAAGACAAAAGTGTAAAAATATTAATATTCGTTCAGGCTATAACAATTTTTTGACAGCAGATATTTTTTTAAAGCGCAGTTAAATTTTTTGCAATCATTTATATTTTTCAAACAAAATAAAATATAGTTACTTCTTACCACAACAGTTTTATTGATGGATGTACATTTCGAAAGCTAAGCTTTCATCTTCAGCGAACACTACATGAACTATATTTTATGAAGTAACTATATTTTATTTTGTTTTTATTCCAACCACAGTGCTCATATATTTTTTTATTATATTTTTCAAATCATTCGGGAGTTTATTATGCACTCGTATCATGGCGTTAGCGATACCACGATTTACAACAGTTAACGAGCTTGTGTTTATTTTTCATTTTTCCTTATTTCTTGTACCGTATTCATGATTGTAAACATTAAAAGATGAAGTACCGTAAACGCCGGATTGCACAGTAGCTAGTGCCGAATAAGTGAGATTTTACTATATACACAACTGGTAATAATGAAAAAGAACGTTAAATTTTTGAGACAAAGTTTAGTTTAATGACATACTGCACAAATACTGACTGCCATCTTCAGACAAAGAAACAAAAAAAAAGTTTTTTTAAATAGCACAGCTATCAAATATTCAACTTTAACGTCAGCTCTACACACAAATGTATTTATTTTAATGAGATATTTAATAATGAATTTTCGGTTCAACAATTTTGTTTAATGAACTTTAATTATATACGGACTGTAACAAAATAATAGGGAAATGTTTCTTGAACTGACAAGGCCGAAGGCGACTCTATATTATATAGCTGAAGGGTCGCCGATTCAGCTTTATCTTTTTATTTATTTTCAGGAAAACTAGACCCGAAAACAAAAATACGTTTTCATCATTCAATCATTAGGGCTTATTTTTTGAGGTATTTAAATTTGAAAATTCAATTATAAATTGGTGATTGCACAGATTGGTAACGCTGTTTATATTACTATAATCGCTATTACATCGTACATGATATGATGGCTGCCATCGTAGGTATCAATAATTCGTGTAACCACCGATAAAGGCACGTCGATCGAATGCCGTGAGTTCCATCTGCCCGTAGTTATTATACAACTGAAATAAACTGGCAATTTTTTCTACTCTTGCTGTACAACATTCCTTCTCCCCGTCCCATTTTGACTTCAAAGAATTACCTCAGATGTCAAATTACATTTTTTTTTCGCTCAAATAAAAAAAAATATTCCTCGAAATTTTCAAAGCTGGCGAGAAAAATAATAAATAAACATGAAACATAATAGGATGTACTTACATCGACATGTATGCCAGGCAAGTCGAATACTCTGGTGGGAGGTTCCTCCTTGGGGACATAGCGATAGAACTCCTCGTTATCGTGGTACCACTTGATCGAGTACAGTGGCGTATCCTCAAGGTCATAATTGCACGCCATTGTCACCGAATGGCCGGCCCGAACAGCTCGCGGCACGCTCACTTGTAGACCGCGTAGTGCTTCGCCGTACGCCACTGAAATACAAAAAACACACACTTCATCATCATTACTGTCAAGAGCATAGTTATTAAAATTTACAAATTTATTGACAGAAATAATAGACAGAACAAAGATATCGTTCCTCGGTTTAACAATACTTCCTTAAGAGCATAATATATTCTCTTGATACTTGTATTCAACAATGCTTCTACATTTAGATAATTCTGCTTTTATTAAGTGAGTATTTAACTTCACAACGATATTAATATACTTTACACCTTACTGACGAAGAGTAAGTAAGCTCTACAAGAGACGACACGAACGAGAAACTTGATTTTCGATACCAATTTCAAAGTACGCAAATGTACTTTTGAAGTGAAAATTTCTTTAGACGCGTTGAGCGATTTTTGGTAGAGGAAACTCTTATGTGTTCGCATCACCGATATGCTATGGTCTAGAATGTCTCTGTCACAACTGTGTCCACGCGCATTTAAGATAAAAACGGCACGTCGTCATTTAGTCGTACCGATGGCGACGATAGCCAGCGACTGATGGTTTTATGCATAACGTCCCCGGTTCGAAACCCACTAGCACCGTGAAATTTTTTTGTTTTTTTTTGTTCTAAATTCTACATGATATTTATTTATATATTTTTATTTTTTTATATTCTTTCTTTGACATTAGTTATAATTTTTGAAGTGAAAACTTCTTTAGGCGCGTTGAATAAACCATATAAAAATGTAAGTATATAATTGTTGCTCGGTCGAGTGACTATAGATGTGAAAACCAGACTAATGTTAATAATTTTTCACTCCTATCGGCATGTCCCCATGACTGCCTAATTTTTTTTTTAATAAAGGGAAGTTTGTCAGTTGATTTGTTTGTGTGTTTATCCACGTAATCTCAAAAACTACTAAACCGATTTGAAAAATTCTTGCCTACATGTTCTTGATTTTTATAGGATAGGTATAGGTATATCTATATATTATGTATTATAACGTCAATATTATTGTCAACGTCAATTTAAAAATTAAAAAGTTACTTTTTACCTATACAGGGTGGACCAGGTTATAGTAGCAATAATTCACCATTCGATGGTCCATCGAAAAATATGTCGACATGCATAATTTTATTTTTTTCCAAAACGCTTCCTAGGGGAGATACACCCCTTCAAAGTTCAGTTTTAAAATTCTTTTTTTTGTCTTAACTCTCAGGTCATTAATGCGTTTTTGACCAAATTTGGTACAAGTATTTATGCAATAGATACTCATTACTTGACGTAAGTAACTTTTGTGAAAATTGTCAAGTGGCGTAGATACAGGGGGGTTGTTTCACTTTTCCCGCCCTATTTTCTGCGCCACTGGATATTTTTAAAGAATAACATTTTTTTTCGAATTCCCTGTTCAATTTAGAAAAAAAGAGTCACTCTTGCAAAATTTCGATTTGAGGCTTCGTTTACGAGATAATTAGAGTTGAAAGTTTAGAACACTTCTAAAATAGCCACCTATGAAAATAATAGGTCTGGAATCTTGTACAACAATTGTAAACTTTTTACTGTTTGACGAATTTAAATAAATAATTCATTAATTAAATTAAGAACAACAAATAAATAACTTATG
The DNA here is from genome assembly GCA_039654895.1 of Mongoloraphidia duomilia. NCBI lineage: Eukaryota > Metazoa > Arthropoda > Insecta > Raphidioptera > Raphidiidae > Mongoloraphidia > Mongoloraphidia duomilia. The sequence goes on from CM077516.1 coordinate 64,797,684, forward strand.
AAAATAACCAACAAAGTAGGCGATACTTGGTTTTGAGATAATTTATGACACTTGTCAGTATTGATTTTTAAAACTGGACTTTGAAGGGCTGTATCTCCCTTAGGAAGCGTTTTGGAAAAAAATAAAATTATGCATGTCTACTTATTTTTCGATGGACCATCGAATGGTGAATTATTGCTACTATAACTTGGTCCACCCTGTATATGTGTACCTATTAATAAACCTATATCCTGTTTCAATTCGATCGATTGAACGAAGCAAATGAAATCCCGTTTTAACTCGATTGCATGAACGAAGCGAATGAAATATCCCGTAATAGTACTTATTTAAAAAACAGTCACCTAGGATAACGCCGCTAGCAAGTGCAGAGGTATAATGTCATTCAAATGTCAGTACTGTTTATATTTTCCACCCATCTGATGGCGCCACCAGCAAGTGAAGTAACTTCATTCAATGATTTAACGGCTAAATCGCAGTTTTGTATTTATTTTATTTTTCATTCCTTAATAATGAATAAATGAAAAATCACTAAACACAAACCGTTAATTTCTAAACGTTTGACATACTTTATTTGCCACTAGCGCCATCTAACGAATAAAAAATGTAAGTGTTTGACTAGCGCTATCTTGGTAGCCCTCATTGCACTAATTTTAAAACGTAGAAATTAGAAAGGCATTAAATATTTCGTAGATTTTCGGTTACATTCGGCCCGGTACGTAATCTATAGCACATTTTCATTAGACGAGCTCTCTCTTAATTCATTACTATTATTCAAACTTCAAAGAAAGAAACAGTAGTCGGTAAGCCTTCTACTCTTTATAGTCAACGACGATCTCCATTTATAAATGAGGTTGTCAACACACGTTTTATTCCACGAGGTTAAAAATATATATGCATTTACAACGTCCTTGGTTTTATTTTTCTGTGATTTTAAAATGTCGTGTGCTCCTGGAAACAAAGATAGATGCTAACATGATCAAACAAGCTTAAACGCAGAACTTCTAAAAAATTCTACGAATTACGCTACCTCATTACCTGGCATTGTATAAAGTATATTATATAGCTTATTATTTATAAGTATTGTATATCTGTAATTAAATCACGAGCAATACGTTTTTTAATATCAGGAAATACAAAATTTATATTTCCTGAACAAGACCTTTTATTTAATAACAAGTCTTGTTGAGTTCGTCCACAGTTTTCTCAACGATTCCAGGAAAATCTCGAGAAGGTTTTTGACGCGTCCGCAAAGCTTCTAATTTCCAACTCAAAAGGCAAATAAAAGAAATGCGTAGAAAATTTTCACGCGAACACGCTGTATATATATGAATATTTTCAGTAATTTATCATGATACCGTTTTCGGTCGTTTTCCGGGGATCAACTGTAGCCCTTTCTTGACCCCCAATTGGCCGTTGCCTTGTATCAGAACCTAACTACGAAGCTACCATAGTAGATGTCATTCTACAGCTTCTTCTTTATTAGACAAATATTAAACAAGCCGTGAGGTGGGTCGTTTATTAGGACTAAAGTGCGAGCCTTGAGGTTCACACGACGAACTTCCCGGTTTGATAAATATTTAATAATAATAATTAAATTAGATATTACACAGAAAAGTAATCATTTTAATCATTAAAACATAATTATTATTTATTTTTAACAATAATTAAAAAAAAAAACGGCTGAACCGATTTTTATAAAATTTATGTTGGATCAAAATGACGTTAACACGCCTCGATTGACAACCCTTACGAAGTCGATATAATTTTTTATTCGCGAGATATTGTGTAAAATCTACTTTTTTGGAGTCTATTTGGTTAAGAAAAAAGAACGGCTGAAACGATTTTGAAAAAATTTCTTTTAGATTATATTTACGTTAATACGCGTCGATTGGCTCCCTAACGTAGTCGATATCATTTTTCATTCTCGAGGTTTCGTCTTAGAAAGAAATAGACATCATACGTACGTACGTACACACACACACATACACACACACATACACACACAGAGACATCTTTCTAAAAATAGTGTAGTGACCTTGAAACATAAAAATTTGTTATACATTTTGATTTCGATTTTCGGACCCATTACAATAACTTCCATTGGGAAGTTAATAACGAAAAAAAAATTTTTTTCAATATCGAGAGATAAAAATAAGGTCTTGTCGAATGATGAAATATTCTTTAGGAAAAAACCAATAATAAAACCGTATTTCACGCGGCAGTGAAGTCTTTAAATAAAAATAAATAAAAAAAGTGTTTCGAAGATACGCAAAGATAACGAGCAATAATTAATTTAATGAACATAAAAGTAAAAAAAATCGGATATACGAAACACGTATAATAAAGCTTAAGAGTTGACGAGGAAAGCGGCTTCTTATGAGCGCCTGGAGAGAGGGATGGAGAGAGAAATAGACAATGAGAGAGAAAGCTTTTGTGTATCTTTCGACCGTGGTGGCCTCCAGTGGCCGTTTTACATACTAATTATACTTTAACTGTATATATTATGATAATGCTATGCGTGGGGCTTGCGGTGGACCCAGATAGCGACCCTTTGCTTCTACACCCACCGCCAGGATACTTTTATTATTCACTATATTGACTTTAAAACAGTGTTTCCATAATCGACTTGCCTCGGTGCGGTCAAGTCTGGGAATAGTTAAACGGAAATGAAAGGATCAATATAGAGGAATGCTGACTTAATAAATTAAAACTGATTCGCCGTTGAAATTAATTATATCTAATCACCTATTCAAACCTTCCACCTGTTAGGTAGAGATGGGCATATCAGTGAATTTTCAGTAGCAGTGAAAACTGTGAATGCTACTTTTTATTCACTGCTACTTTTAGCAGTGAAAAATTTCACAGTTAAAATATCTCAGGTAAACTGGTAAAATCCTTTCAATTGTGCACTGTGCAGCGAACTGGGTTAGTTGTTAGGATATAATATAGCAGCGGTGAAATGAATTATGAAAAAATGCGTTTCACAGTCACTATTATTACCTATTAGGCATAACAAAAGATTTGACCGGATGTAACGTAAAGCAGATTTGTATTTTGCATGAAGGTCACTGTGAAAAATGGGTACCTATATTTTTTTTGTCCATGTATTTTTTGATACGTTAATTAACATTATCTAAATTTGAATTAATAGAAAAAATTATTCGAAACACTTTTGGACAATGCGCGTTAAGAAACATTAACAAAGCAAATATATTTTTTTGCTTTTATTTCACATTTACTTTTCTTATACTTCCTAATTTTTTACACTTAAATAACGTACACTGTACAAGTTATTAAAACAAATCAATATCTTGTGTCAATAGATAATGATATACGTAAATACGATAGCTACCTACCTACCTGATAAACCTTATTTTAAATTTTTCACTGTTGGGTACAATAGGTAGGTAGCAGGTACACATCTGTGAACGTAATTGTAAACTGTGAACTGTGAAATGCTAGCGAACTGTGAACTATTCACATTTCACAGTATGCAGGTAGCAGTGTGCAGACCATACTAGTTGGATGTGCAAACGTTAAGAGTGAAATTGGTAGCAGCTACTTTTAAGTGATATCTTTTAAGGTCGCTGTGAAAAATTGATATCTGTGAAAAAGTAGCAGTGAAGTGAATACTTGCACATCACTACTGTTAGGTACAAGTGCAGTGGCGTAATCAGTACAGATTGAGAGATCAAAACAATTAAGTACTCTAAAATTTTTGCTACATCAAAATTTGAAGCAGATTTTCTTATTTATCTCAATCTTTATATGGTTTTCCTAACGTAATTAAAAATTTTTTGCAACACTTGCATCAAAAGTACAATTTTAGACGGATGTGTACGGTTTGAAAAGTGATTCTTTATGGAAGCCTCTGATGCGTTCGAACGGTAATGTTTAAAGTTAATTTTAACGCACTCCGTTCTATAAAGTAATACTGTTTTGTTTTACTTTATAACACACGTGCGTAATAAAGTACTTTATAGATAGACTAGCCGTTACCCGTGGCTTCGCCCACGTATTTTACGATTACAATTTATTACCCCCCCCCCCCCCGCGAAAAATTCTCCTCCTGCGAAGCGAAGCCGGGCTGGTCGTGTTTATTCGCTCGAATTTTATAATACATAACTCATTCGCTTTGCTCGTTCGCTCGGATTTTATTAATACATTAGACACTCGCTTCGCTCGTTCGTTTGAATTTTATTAATTCCTTCTTCGCTCGTTCGCTTGATTATTATTAATACATAACTCACTCGCTTCGCTCGTTCACTCGAATTTTATTAATACATGACTCACTCGCTTCGCTCGTTCGTTTGAATATTAATAATACAATACTTACTCGCTTCGCTCGTTCGCTCGAATTTTATTAATACATTACTCACTCGCTTCGCTCGTTCGCTCGAATATTAATAATACATTACATTTGTTATCCCCCCGCGAGAATCTCCCCCCTAAATTTGTTATCCCCCCGCGTGAATTTTCCCCCTAATTTGTTATCCCCCCGCTAGAATCTTCCCCTCTAATTTGTTATCCCCCGCGTGAATCTTCCCCCTAATTTGTTATCCCCCCGCGAGAATCTGCCCCCCAGCGTAGCTTTCTATTAGTGAAAGAATTTTTAAAATCGGTTTAGTAGTTCTAAAGATAAAACAAAAACAAATCTATCCCACGGGAACCGTACATTTTTCCGGGATAAAAAGTAGCCTATAACATTATCTGACCCCTAAACTACCGCTATGCAAAAAATCATGTCGATCCCTTGCTCTGTGAAAAACAAAAACAAAACTATCCCACGGGAACCGCACATTTTTCCGGGATAAAAAGTAGCCTATGTGCTATTCCAGACTAAATCTATCTCTGTGCCAAATTTCATCCAGATCCGTTCAAAAATGACGATTTTCCATACAAACTTTCATCCCCTATTTAGCCCCCCTAGGGGATGAATTTTCAAAAATCCTTTCTTATTGCTCACCTACGTAATATAAGGAAATCCTATGCGAAATGTCATGCTTCTAACTTCAAAAATGACGAACTTCCATGCAAACTTTCATCCCCTTTTTAGCCCCCTTAAGGGATGAATTTTCAAAAAAAAATTTCTTAGTGCTCACTTACGTTATATAAGAAACTTTTGTGCAAAATTTCATGCTTCTAACTTCAAAAATGACGAATTTCCATACAAACTTTCATCCCCTATTTAATCCCCTTAGGGGTTGAATTTCTAAAAATCCTTTCTTAGTGGGTGCCTACGTCACAAAAGGAACCTACTGTCCAAATTTCAAGTTTATATCTTCAGCGGTTTGACCTGGGCGTTGTCTGTCAGTCAATCAGTCAGTCAGTAACGGAACTGTTTTATATATATAGATACTTTGCAATAATGTCAATAATAAAATATTTATCCAAATTGTGTTTTATTTGCTTAAAATTGAACTTTTGAAACAGTTGTTGCAAAAAATATTGTATGTAACTCGTGGCTAAAGTGACGAATCTGACAGCGCGATTTTACAATACTCTCTTAAGGTTATGTTTCATTTATACCAGAACGAGTGTGTGTGTACCGCGCGAACCGAAGGCAAGTGCGGTAATCACACACTCGTTCTGGCATAAATGGAACATAACCTTAGGTTATTAGGTTATTAAAAAAAATAATGAATTGAAAATATGAATTGGTGCTAGGCCCAAATAACCTTAGCTGTTGGTGGTCTTTAAAATACAATTCAATTCAATTCATAACCTTAGGCTCGTATCCCAAAATCGCGACTGTCATATAATCCGTCACTTAAGCCACTAGTTGCATAAATTACTATTAGAATATTTGTGTTTAAAAAAAGAGTAAAACATCTTTATATGGAGGTAACATATCAATTTAATCAACTATGTAAATCTTTTTCTTACAATGTATTTAATCCTCCTGTTTTAATGTATGTTTTTCTCATATTTTTGATTTGTATACACAATACAAAGACCATATATTCGAAGCCACTGGAATATGCAATAAGTACGCATGCGTCCTGGGATAGTCAGTGTTGATGACAAAATCTCACTTTAATATTTAAAACGGTCCCGATAACACGTGTGGGCTAAACACAAGGCGATGTTAAATTATTTTACCATTATAATACTTAACTGTTATTGCCTACACTAGACTTTTGGTGCCTATATTTATTCACTGTGCTCGTACAATGTTATCTGTTCTACATACATAGGGTATATCTGGATACACTACCGTTCAAATATAATAATTAAAATTATCATACCGCCTTTCGCTCGGGTATAAATCATCAAGAGTAACAAATTTCTCATTACTTTTATAGCTTAGCTATAGTGCACACCAAATTAGGTCAGAAATCGCATGCGGGATCCCCGACTTGATTTACATTTTCGCTCACTGCTCAACCACATTTTGTCTTAGCGCAATAATATAATAATAATAATAATAATTGCCTTTATTAGGGCGGAGTTCAGCCATGCTGTTCTTCCACTCAACCTAAAAGATACAGAAATACATGTACATGTACACCAATAAGGCCAAGTCTCGCAATCGCGTAGCAGTAAAACGTTATGAGATCTAATAGAGCCAAGTCCGGTGAATCACTTTCCTGAGAGTAGTACTTTCAATTATCCACGAGAGGCAGCACTTGTGCTAGGGACACACATTATTTATTCCCCAATTAGAGCCATGTTATTTTAGTGGTATAACTTAATTATGTAATTAACTAAATTAAGTTAACTTAATCATTTAAATAATTAAGTTATACCACTAAAATAGCACGGCACTAAATGAGGAATAAATAATGTTTGCCCCTACCACAAGTGCTGCCTCTCGTGGATAATTGAAAAGACTACTCTTGGCTAGCTTCAAAGTTCGCTATAAGAGAATTAATCAAAATCGAGTTTTTGCACTATAGGAGTACCTATTGTTTCTTTTAGCTTTTCTATGAATGAAGAATGATAAATTATATAGACGATGATTCGCGACTAAATTGAACAGCCCTAACCGTACCTACTAATTAAAAATTTATTTTTTTAATTAAAAATACTTCTGTCTCGTAGCGTACTCCATGTGTACACATTAACTGGGGGGTATACACTCACTTAACTCTTTAAGATAACCCGTTTTACATAATTTTCCTAAAAGATTTTCCGGTTTCATGTATACACAGTTTATTTTGTAATCTGTCCGTAATTATGATTACCTTCTGTAAAATTATTATAAAATTAAAGATAAATGAAGATTTAACTTTATTTAAACGCGTCTCAAACCTCACAAAGTTATTATTAAAGTAAACTGCAAATAATAAAGATGAAACTTATCCTTTAAGTGGAACGAAACATTGGTATTATCGTTGTTTAAAACACGATAACAACACATTAGATTAATTTCTTAATTTGAGATGAGCTTTTCCACTTGGGGGAATCCATTGTCATTCGTTATTTAAACCATGTTGAATACAGCTCAGTATAGGTCGATCCAAATACCGTTTCTCGGCGAGAGGCAGTAGGAAAAAGTCCTAGTTACTTATCTTCCGAATGTGAATCTAGTGTTCTCAACAGTCACCACTACGCCATCCACTTAGTGTTTCAAATAAAGACATCGAGACTCAAGATGCGAAACTCGTAGTCATTTATTATCAAACGACATGGCCAACGTATACAGGGTGAGTTCGACCACCCGTATCAGTCGTTTTTTTCGAAAACGGTTAGTCGTAGAGAGTTGTGTCAAAAATTTGTATTATAAAAGCCCTAATAAAAAATCGAATGGTGATAATTTTTTTTTCCGGGAAGGTCGGCTTCCCTATTAGTTTGCTCCAGAATGTCCAGAACTCCGGAATTATAAATGTAACGATAAGTCGAAAGTGATATTGTTGAAAAGATCTTTAAAAAATAAGCAAGTTTTGTAGGAAAATTTTTTTTATTACTGCCACCCCTGTAAATTTCTATAAGTATAAATATAAATTATTATATGTTCAAAACTCCGGAATTTTAGAAAGCACGATAGGTTGAAAGCGGTTCTGTTAAAAAGCTCTTTAAAAAATAGGCAAGTTTTGTAGGAAAAATTATTTAATCACTGCCACCCCTGTTAAGTAACAATCGTTTGAAATTATTAAATCAAAATTTCATAATAACGATCGAAGTCGGCATTAAAAATCTAGAAACCTTACACATTGTCGCAAATGATCAAACTGTATTCCATTTACTCTTTAATACATACTACTCTCTTCTGGTTATACTGTGAGTGTGCTTCTTCAGTGTTTAATGATCGATAGATAGGTAACTAGATTTTAAATGCGGACTTTTAAAAAGTTCGTTATTATGACATTTTAATTTAGTAATTTCAAACAAATATTACTTAACAGGGGTGGCAGTAATAAAAAAAAATCCGTACAAAACTTGCTAATTTTTTAAAGATCTTTTCAACAATACCACTTTCGACCTATCGTTATATTTATAATTCCGGAGTTCTGGACATTCTGGAGCAAACTAATAGGGAAACCGACCTTCCCGGAAAAAAAAATTATCACCATTCGATTCTTTATTAGAGCTTTTATAATACAAATTTTTGACACAACTCTCTACGACTAACCGTTTTCGAAAAAAACTACTGATACGGGTGGTCGAACTCACCCTGTATATGCCAATTTTGGCGAATGTGTTGGCGACCAATGTCGGGTATGGTTGGGCATGTGTGATCATTTGAATATGTCCAGTATCCACACGACATGATTCTGATTGACCAACGTTGACGAAGCTTAGTACACTCAATGTTTAGCGAATATACACTAACATTAAACAAAATGGATAGCGAAGATGACGCAATTATTGCAAATGCTTCAGCGGTAATAATTCCTTGTACCCAGCTCTTAATATACGTTTCATGCAACTCATAAATCACAATAATATACACACACACACTGACAAACACCACGTAGTGAAAACTGTCCAGTCGTCTGGACGAAAACAAAGTCATATTTGCAAGTCGCGTTGGCCAATCCCTTTGATGTGTGTTCAAAAAAATACCCTCAAAGCGAATGTCTTCCAATGGCAACGTTGGTGACTGTTTGTTAAATATTGACCATAATTTGAATAAAGAATTTTATTATTATTATTATTATGAAAACCATCCATACGGCATGGCAACTGTTCGAATGTCAACATTGGTCGATATTTGCAATGTTGTCTGGAGCCGGCTTTAGATACTGATAGAATTCTTTTAATGCTAAATTACACATCAGGTAATATAATGATCGAGTTTACTTTACTTCTCCGCGGGAAAATCCTCGACATATGGACCAGTGAATCGACCAGGATAAAAAGTGGCCTATGTGTAAATCCGAGTCATAAATTACGTGCATACAAAGTTTCGATCAGAGCCAATGCACCGTTGAGGCGCGATTGAGTAACAAACATGCATGCAGATATTTTCAGTTATACTACGGGTTATATAGGATTTGTGGTTCTAAATAATCGGTTTAAATGAATTGATTACGAAAACTGATTTGTTATTGTCAGTAAATATTGTTGAAAATGATGCACGTGCATAGAAACACAGATAGAAAAAAAAACTTTTAATGACAAGCTTTAATTGAAATGTACGACTAGGTACTAAAAAAGAAAAATAATTTTTAATAGTTTAGGTTCATAATAATATTATAAACGCGTGTGTTGCAAACTCTATAACAGTTTATTAGTCACGACCCACGCTTTTGTAATTATTATGAACCTAAATTATTAAAAAATATTTTTTCTTTTTCAAGTACATTGCAATAAAAGCTTTTCTTAAAACAGTTTTTTACTAATATTTTATTTTGTTCTTTCAAAATTTTTATTATTAAAACATTAATTTATTAAAATTAATTGATTAATTTCATTAAGTAAAAATGAATTATTCATGTATTGTCATCAGGAAAACATATGTATACAAAATTTCAAATAGATCGGATATGTGGAAGTCGTTCAAAATTGATTTGCAAGATGTGAAGTTAAATAAAATTTTGTAAAATAGCCCCTATACCTTCTCAATTTTTCCGTTGCCTGGAATGGAGCTTCAGAATTCATTGGAGAACAGTTATTGTCAAAATAATAGGATATATTGTCAAATAATAATAGGCAAACGCAAATTGCTCTTCCAAGGAGGTAGCAGAACGTTGTGATTTATTATAACGCATCACTAGAGTAAAGTGTAAAGTTTAGCCATCATTGAGATGGTCCACACATTACTAATATCATCTCGGTAGAGCAGTTAGAAATTACATGATAACTTCGACAACGCGACGACTTGGTTTTGTAAACATGATAGTTAACAAGCACTCACATCGATGTCAGTTTTCAATCAAGGATCGAAACCATAACCGTTAAAACCCATTTCCGTAACCACTATTTTAGCAGAGAAAAACCGAAACCAAAACCGAATGAATAGTGGGAACCTGGCTAAAATCGGTTTTCGTAAAAAATTTCATTTTTCATTAACCCCCGACCCACAAAAAGAGGTGTTCTGTATTTGGGTCCTTTGCTTTTATGCCTATAATGTATCAATAGCTCTTAAATACATGAACCGTTTTGATGAGATTTTTTTACTCTACAGTTTACATCCATAATAACAATCTAACTTTTATTTTAAAACATTTACAAAAGGAAATTGAACTTTTGTTAAAATATCGTATTAAACGTTAAAAATAAAAGTATACATATTATTTAAAATACAGATAAAAGTTACATATAGTATAATCCCAAAGAAAAGAAATAATATATAACTGACTTTAAAATTGATATAAATGTCAAAACAACTCATCTAAAAACTGTTTCCAACACAATAAGAAAATAATGTATTCGATTTCTTTTCCGATATTCCGACGCGCGATATAACAGAAAATGTAAATTACAATTTAAACGCTGAAGTTATCAAACTTGACCCGGCAGACATCGGAGAGAAGATAAGTTCGGAGGTGTGAGAGTAGGAAATATACAGCATGGAAAGAGGAACCAGTGCTCCGTGTTTGTGCTAGACGCCAAGGCACGGCTGAGTCTCATAAGCGCATACATAAGTAGTAACAGGGTTGCAGAAGTGGGATGAGAACATACACCTCTGCCTACCTATATATACGTATAGAGGATACCTACACAACTTCCCTTAGAGAGCTGCCTAATGGTCTAATACATTAAGATTTATATTCACTTTGCTTGCGTTCTGCCATGGCTCGTTCAGGGTTGCAGTCGCTGCATAGCGTCAAGTATTTTACGCCAATTACGCACAAGTAGGATAAAACTTTATGCATCCACCATAAAAGCATGGATAACATGTTTACAGAAGTGATACAATTATAGGGATTGCAATCCGGAAAACCGGATCCAGTAATCCGGCAAAACTATTTTAGGTATATCTACTTAAAAAATATTTTTTTTCCATGTCGCAAAATTTTGACTTGCAAAGTAAATTTTTTTTTTATCAAATCGACTCTATTTCGTCGTTATCAGTCGATTTACATAAAAAAATCATTTTTGCGGAGTATTTACATCGTTGAATGAAGTTCGGTTTAAAAACATTTTATTTTAACGAAAAAACTTTATTTTACATGAAAAAAAGTCATTTATTAAACAAAAATTGATTTATACTTAAAAAGGATATTATTGTTAATTGAAATAAAATAAAAGATGGCTGAGTATCCTAAAAAACCAATTGTTATTGTTGAATGTTAATTTTTGATTGTAAATAATTGTTAATAAAGTTGATTTAAAATTTTCTAATTATTAAATAAACGTTTTTTTATTAAATTTCAAATACACTCACGTCACCACCTTTTCAACCGCAGATTTTGAGAAATTGCGAATTATTTTTGATATGATTAGAAAGACGTATAATAAGCACCGGATCCAGCCGAATTAGTGCAATTTCGGCCGAATTGAAAGTCGTACCGGATAATCCCTAGGTATAATCTATCATCTACTATAGGAACACGGATAAGTTATAACAGGACTTCAAAAGTGGGATAAATTCACATCTACCTAAGCCTCGACCTAAGCAATTGGGAAGAAGTATTCACATCTTAAGAGCATGGATAATTGATAACAGGACTTCAGAAGTTGGATAAATTTCACATCTACCATAAGCAAACGAATACGAAATAACAAGGTCGCTGAAGATGTATAAAACTATTTACACCTACAATAAGCGTATGAAGAGTAACGAGGTTACAGAAGTGGCATAAACTAATAGATCTACCTTAAACGCTTAGATCACGATTATTAAGAAGTTGTACAAAATATACACACATCGATCAGCGCGTGGATAAGAAATAGTTACAGAAGTAGTACAAATGTATTGACAATATACATCTACCACAAAATTAACTGAGTTCTGTTATTGGACATATTATATCACGCGGATTTGCATACAGATAAGAAAGGTAAACTTTTTTCAACCAAATTTATTACATTTAGCATTGATTTCATAAGCGCATGAATAAGTTCATAGAAATGGGATCATACTATACACATTTACTATTAGTGAATGGATTATGAATATCAGGTTTTCAGAAATAGAATATCTATACATAATAATATCTATAACAAGCCTATGAATAAGAAATAAAACATGGTTGCAGAAGTGGGATAAGATTATTTACATTTACCATAAGCCTATTGGATAAGGAATATCAGGGTTACAGAAGTCGGATGATACACTTCTGGCTGCCTGCGTATAATATCCTTAGAGAATTGCCTGATGGTTTGTTACATTAAGATTTATATTTACTTTGCTTGCATTCAGGGTTGCAGCCAGTACAGAGCGTCAGATTACAGACGAATTTTTGTAAAAAACAGACTAATATTTTCAATATCGCATTTGAGTTGCAGAAATGGGATGAAATGATGTATATGCATACAAAGTAAGGATATGATAGTGAATATCCTGGGAAATTATCAAGTATCTGTATTTATCGACTATATGACAATTAATATCAAGTATCGGGTAAGTATCGGTCATGGGTAACAGAAATTCCTACCAGATATTTAAATCGTATGCCTGATATTGAGAATTAACCGTGGTGTGAATATAGCATGGTGTGCTACCTAGGGTACCAGTTTTCGACTGCTTTGCGCAGTGACGTCACGTAGGGAGCAGATTTTAACTTAGTTGGCGGGTAAATGTCAGTAAATGTATACAAAATACAAACAATTGATTATTAATTTCATTTAAACGTATTTTTTGACAGAAATGTTGCCATTTCGCAAGATTATCGAAAGTTTTGGGGAATTTATGTCCAGAGTATCCTTTTTGAATATACTTTTATTAATTTTGCAAAAAATATCACAAACTGTTGCAGTACCGAATTGACAAAAATTTGGAACGCCCAGTATTTCTAAACTAGTAACTTTAGACATATATCGTCTTGGACTTTTTTGTAAGAAATTTTATACTCTACAAAATTATTAGTATACAGTTTTGTCCTATCTAGCATGGTTCTCACACAAATTTGAGTGAGAGTTGAAAAAACACATTTTTAACAATTTGGGGAGGTTCTACCGCAGTAATTTTGAATAATTTTGGTCCAGAATATCCTGACCTGATACACTTTTGATAATTTTGCGAAAGAACGGTTATCTCGAAGTTACAGTTACTAGATTTCTAAAAAACTTTTAAGGGGTAAGTTGCAGGCCTATTAAAAACCATGAATATTGAAAATGGATATACAATACTTCTATACCAACTTCTCATAAGCCTTTAAAAACAATTAGTAAACAAATTTTGTCGAAATTCCCATTATTTTTTCCCAAAAAACGCCAAAAATAACTAATAATTACTAGGTACTGTTCCCTACGTGACGTCACACGGCAAGAGCGAGACGGACGTATCTCACTCACTCGCTGCGCAAGAGCACACCATGCTATAATCACACCACGGAATTAACGGAAATTGTTTATACCTGCAAAATTTCTTGCAGGTTCGAGATTACTTTCTTTTTGGTCCGACTACTACCCTTCATCGTGAGTGTTCGTGCCCTTTCGTCTCACTCCGCTGCCACGCGGTAGTAATACCCTCCTGTCTAAGCAATTAGACGGAAGGCTTATGACGACTGTACAACATTGCCTTATGTGCTCCTCCTCACTTCCACTGGCCTGGCAGTTTTCATTTTCAAGCGGCTGTACTTAAATAAATTATTAATGAATATGACAAATTAGAATTAAGATGTCTCTTACGTTTATATTTCCTAAAATCTTTACAAATTAACTTCGCAAGAATAATGTTTGTTTGCGAATGCGTCTTCTGCAAAAGAAAAGCTAAATTGAATTATATCGTTAATTATAACTGAATCGTGTCTTAAATTGTAATTCATTTATGGTATAATAAATTGATATATTTTATTTATTTCCTCTAATAGCGTTTTACTCATGTAAATAATCCCCATATTTAAAGCGCAAGCAATCTTCTTTCGGCAGTTCGACAGCGATCCCTATTTAACCAATATACATATTTTTTATTGAAGTTTTTTGTCCACAGATGTCATCAATATATTTTTTTATTATTATTCCTTATATTATTATGAAAAAAAAAACAATTCTGACCGCTTCTTTTCAATATCCTTAGGTTTCATCGAAACTACTCAGCACTGCTCGGAGAAGTTCAAAGCGAGCAGCCGAACATACATATATGAATCGGGTCTTATCTAACCGCTCGGCTAAGCTGAATGCAAGCGTATTTAACAAATAATTCATGAACATCTCCCAAGACGATCAGATTCCGGTTTTAAGTTCGAGCTCAGTAGCTGAAATATATGTTTAAATGCGAACACTCATTTATAATTGGCAACCATTTTAAACTTGAGCCTGTTAGATGCTGAAACGTCCAATATTTCATAACAATCATTCATGGTATTATAACATTTATCCATTTAAAATACCAAAATTCACAGTTTGACGCCGTATCATTTAGCCAAGAACTTTAATATTATCCACACCTATACTGTGATCTGATAAGCCTATAGGTAGTATGTCCTGTGATTTTCGACCGAGCGAATCGAGTGAAGTTAAGTTTCAACTTGATGGTTTGACATTTGGTTCTGTTTATCTGTTCATCCGTCTATTTGTTCTGTAATTATGGCCAAATGAGTGGACTAATTTTAACAAATCTTGGCAAGAAAATTCTTTAAATGTAGGCCAAACGACCTGTCAAAATGGTTTTGCAATCAAAACATCTGCTGTGTATCAGAGTTGCAGAAAATGTTGAAGAAACATGCAAATGATCTTTGTATTGTTTTATTTCAATTTTGGAATAACAATTACAACAGACAAAGCGAAACTCGCTGTTCCTCAATGCCCCTCTACCTTCTGGTTGATATACTTACCGATGTGACTAACATTCCAGTTAATGTGATAAGGTCTACGACATTAAAATCTCTTAACTTAAATAGTTAAAACATAGCAGGAGCAAGGTTTACTGTTCACAGAGCTACAAATAAATAAATTATTGTGAGCAAAGGTATACTATCCGTGTATTCTTTTAGAGATTTCTTAACGGACGCCACTGTAATGCTATCAACAACCAAAAAGATTCAAGACCAGTGTCTTGATACCAGTATCTAATTGCCAATTAAGACAATCTTCAGACAGAATATCAAATAACTACTGCACACATATAATATACAAGATGTCCGGACTGTAGTCAATCCCTAGGATATTAATGTTAACATACAGTGCGTACGTTTAGTGTGGAATAACCTACATAACAAATCCTAGATAATCTGCGGCCAAAATTCTCCGACAGGTCATTCTAATTTTTTTAACGCGCATCGTTTTTGATAGTCGTCTTCTTTTTTTACCACCACCCCGTTCCCCATTTATTTAAAATAAACTGTTTAAAATGTCGCAGCTATATCTCGAATTATTGTTTTCACTTTTAACAATCAATATCTCGAGAAATGTCAGTGCAAATATCAAATCATGGCATATTGCTGAAATCAGACTTTAATAATCTATCCAACCCTGCAAAAAAATTGACGTCATTTCGAAAAGGGGTGGGGGTAAAAAAGACGACTATTAAAAAGAAGATGCGCGTTAAAATAGGTTTGACAAAATTTTGCAAAAAAGCAATATTCAAACCGCCCGGTTATCTACTCTACTTGGGATCTTATACCTTCAGCGACTCTACCGCCGGAATAAGGAATCCTTATTTTCCTCACTTTTTAGACAACGGCGAATGCATGGAGATCAGTCTCCATTCTCTCTATCCTCCATGCATTAACTATTTGTTTTCGCAAGCAAACCTATCCCTTGGATTCATTCAAATTCAATATTACTACCCTTTGTTAAAATTTGCATACCTTCGTAAACATGCGGTATATCTATTCACAGTCACATAATACACTGAAATGAACGCTTACTTACCGAAGATGTCGACAGAGGGCAGTAAAGAAATTGTGTCTACTGTGACTAATTACTAATTAAGATAGAACTCTATAAAAAACATATCAAGTAACTATGATTTATAGAACAAGGACTACATTTAATTATGTGTGTGGGTTTGAGAGTATAGCCAAGATTGCAATAATGCCTTAGGCGTTTTCATAACCCGTCTACTAGGTCAGCGCACACATACTATTTTTTGTCGCACGATTTTGCGATTAAGTTGCTTGGAGCTACCAATAGCATAGGGTCGCACACTCCTCGCTGAAATACACAACTGATGTATCACGTCAAATCGCGTTTAGTATCCTAAATCGCGAATTTGCGATTGCACTTTCGCTCGATCTGCAGTTCCGATCAGAGATTTAGTGAAATTATCAATCAATGAATTATTTAATATAATAATAAACTGAAAATACAGATTAGTAGTAGATTCAAGTCGGATTGGTACAGAACTCGATTTCCGAAATATATAAATGTGACATACAACTTTTGTCAACTGGCCACGAAGAAGTTTTCTCTTATGGACGATTTCTTCACCTATATCTTGCAGATAAGTTTATCTACCAGATATGTTGAGGATAAATCAAACTTTGGTTTTCTTTACTAGCAGATATGAGATATCTGCCAGATAAAGTTATCCAGTACACGAAGCCTCGGAAATCTACTTATTTTATAGATAAATTCCACAGCGCTTGCGCCTTGCAGTGTTATTTCATATTTGGCATAATATTATGTTATTTTGCATATTATTTAAATTCACAATAAATAAAAAAAACAAGGTTCTAATTTTAACAAAAATGGTCGTACGTGATATTTTTCCTCCTTTTACAACATTTCCACATATTTATTTCACTGCTAGTGCTTCAATCATAGTCTAAGGTCACGGGTTTCGTATCCAATAGATAATTCAGAGTGAAGAAATCAGATTCGTATTTATCTGGAAGATAGATATCCGGAAGATAAGTATTATATGAAGAAATCGGGCACTAGAAATCATTTGTTATCAAAATGCGATTTCATAACGATTTCAAACGACTTCTACTATGTTTTTCTAAATCTTTTAAAGCCACGATGTACGTTATGATTTCAAGTAATTTTAGATGATTTTAGGAGAGATTGTTTGTGATTTATTCAGAAATCGGTTCTATATATTTCCACTGTTACCGGTTTCACGAGATTTCATGAAGTCAAAAGTTACCAGACAACGATTAACAAAACAGCGTGTTAAATGTACGATAAATCCCGACACTATTGTTATTGATTATATAATAAATAGATGAAGGAAATTAATATTTCGAAACATTGGCCACAAGCGATATTTTGATAAAGCTTCATTATTTTGACCCTCAACCAAACCTTCCTTCAATTATTGTGTGTTTTAAAGACCACCAACAGCTAAGGTTATTTGGGCCTAGCACCAACTCATATTTTCAATTCATTATTTTTTTTTAATAATAAATTGAAAATCCAATTGACACTTTTACCAGGTCTCGGGCTAGAACCCGGGAACTGGGGACTTGTAATAGAGGAACTGCATAGCAACGCCATGTAAACAACAGCATTGCTACGCTCTCGGCTATTCTCAAGCCCTCTTTCAATTATTAACATTCATTGGGTCAACACTACTATATATACTGAACAGTGTTGCCAATTTGGTAGTCCCTAAAGAATGGCTTGAAAGTCTCCATTTTACAGGGAAAAGTCGTCAAATGTGTCAAACATAAGATTTATAAACATTTTCTTAAAAAAACCCCGTAGAAACGACTTAATTTAAGCATAGATTTTTACTATAATTGCTCATATTATTTAGTAGATTTCGCAGGTATGTGGACAGTAAATAATAAAACAGACAGTTTTTTTTTAAATTGCGATGTTTCGTTTATTGATTTAAACTTTTTCAAGTACTTTATACTGGCAGTATAAAGTACTACTTGTTTTGGGTCTGATATTGATTACGATTAGTATTTCGTACAATCATTAATTTTATGTTATAATTTACTAAATAATTGTGAGCCTCCAAATATTCCCCGATTATTTTAAAAAAGTATTTAAAAATGTCGCTAATCCCAAAAAAAAAAATATTGTCGCCAAGGATAGTTTAGAATCCCCTATATTTAGCGACATTCCCCCAGAGTTGACAACACTGATACTGAAGATAATAAATAGACATTAACGTTCAGAAGAGTCTTATAAAGTTATTATCTCTTTACCTATATTTGGGAATGATTTGAAAGAAGGCTAAGTACCTACTCAATGGTCCACTGGAATCTGTCAAAAGCATCAAACCAAAAATGATTTATTGCTCTACACTTATTTCAGGATGGATTATAGTCAAAATTCGTCACCCTCAGCGATAAAATCGCACATGTAGGTAAGACGGAAAATTTGCACGGACTAACTTATGTGATTGTGGGCTCATATAGGTAAATGCAAATCAACTTTAACTAGTACGGTGTATAAACGTTACCACGCGGTATTATGCGGTTTACCGGTGACTGAATGCATAAACAGTAGTTAGTTAACTCATGGAACGCTGCATGAAAACAACTTTACCTATTATTGTTATATGCTTAATGTGTAATCTAAAGCCTGCCGTTCACTATAAACATAAAACGAAATCGTGCTATGCCATCACAACTGGAGCGTACACACACTTTTTTTTCATTTGAAAAGGTATATTCTAATTGTATACAGGGTGCTGAATTGCTTTGCAGGTAATAGGTATTTAACCCGTAAAATCAAACTTTTGCGATTTCCTGTTTCCCTAATTATTTTAGGAAAAATATCTTCGAATAAAAGTTTTAGAACATAAAATTCTGCAAATAAATCATTTAACAAAATTAATTTTGCATGCTTTGTAACGGCAGAAATTTGGTATGAAAATGTCAAAATTACCTCAAAAACAGATAGCGATCGCCATGGAACTTGTATTAAATGATGACGTTTTAGCTGTCAGAATAATTTCTAATCATTTTGTTCAAGTTCCATGGCTATCGCTATCTGTTTTTAAGGTAATTTTGACATTTTCATATCAAATTTCTGCCGTTACAAAGCATGCAAAATGAATTAATTAAGTTTGCTTAATGATTTAGATGCAGAATTTTATGTTCTAAAACTTTTAACCGAAGATATTTTTCCTAAAATAATTAGGGAAGCAGGAAATCGCAAAAGTTTGATTTTACGGGTTAAATCCCTATTACCCGCAAAGCAATTCAGCACCCTGTATATCCAGTGTCCACTTATTATACAGAGAATAATATTATGTACTACATCCCTATATCCCTTGGAGATGCCTGAACATATTAATGGGTCAACAAGATATCAAAAAACATCCATGAACGAATGTAGGATTCAAAACTCCATTGATAAAACACCTTGCAACCTACAAACATATAGAGGTCTCTATTATGCCTACGTTGCCACCTGAAATGCTCCAGTCTCTCCAACTGCCAATTTATTAATTTATTATCCGTAACGTTTTTCAAGAATGTATCCTACGAGAATGGCAAAGAATGACAGCATTAATGTAGATAGTTTGCCAGCTCCTCAAGCGGCGTTGCCAAACTGTGGGGGATTCCCCAAACTGCTAAGCTATATAGAGTAAATGCGGGAGAGATGCCGCGGTAGAAGAGACGCCGCATGGCTATTAACTTACCTATTAACCAATGGATGGTGCTACAAGTACGTATGTTCGTTCATCTTATCTTGACACATACGTCGCATGTATTGAATATGATTTTGTGCGTATTTAAGTTAAAGTTTTTCGAAGGTATCTCTAAATTTTTATGATGAAATTTTGTTAGTGGTTTTATATACATCTGTAAAAATGCTGGGGTGAAATTTTCGCAGCATTTCATGGTTTCAGAGGCACTTTTAGGGTCTTGTGAACACGTTTAAAATCAGCATAACCTAACTTGACATTTGTACTCCACCGCCCTTGCATGCGGCGTCTCTCCCAACAAAAAGGATAGTTGCCGCACTATGATTTGGGATAGATGCGCCCTGCAGTAAAGTTGACATGTCATGCTCAAATAAAACCAGCAGTCTACATGAGTGGAGTAACAGTGACGAAGAACCCATTGCCAAAATAATAAATACACAAAAGAAAAAAAATATTTTTTCGTTGAATGCTTTGATTATCACAAAAGCACAAGAAAAGATGATTGGTTGGAATGCCTTAAATGCTTAGAATGGCTTCATGAGTCTTGCACAATGTATCAAGACAAGTGCAATGCATGTTCCAGGGACGAATTACGAGAAATAATTTGGAAAGCTGCATAAAAGGGACTGCGGCATCTATCCTTTTTCGGTGCGGCGTCTCACCTAAGAGTGAAGGAGAGACGCCGCTTTGCAATGTTTTTTATTATTTTTATTTTAGTATGATTTTTATCAGAATTTTTATTTTGTTTTTATGTATAATTAAGGCTAAATGAAGGTATTGGGTTGTGTTAAAATCTAAAATCATAAAATACAATATTTACAAAATTATGATATTTTTTCGAAACGTGCGGCATCTTTCCCGCATTTACCCTAATTGAGGAATTTGTGGGGAGAGTCTTAATGCGGGAAACATTTGTTTGTATGGATATTTTAGAAAAATATTGGCAGCCCTGACTGATACGAAAATAACTCTATTTTTAGGTTTGATTTTGAACTTATCCATGACATTATATATTTTTATTTAATGGCAAAACTGACGCTCTAATTTTATTTGTCTGGGTTTCTTTAAACTCTAATTGAGTCATATAACAAGGAAAGGTTTATGTAGCTTGAGACAAAACGAAACAGTGAGGAAAGATATTAAAATCCCCCGAATTGGGGAATGTTGGCAACGTTTGTGGATGTTTTTGAACACCGCCGATGGCAACCCTGGTGATGAGCAAAGCTTCCTTTGTAGTGAACGGCAAGCTTTGTATTGAGTATATGTTTTAACAGTTAAGTATTAACCTCATCTCCGTATAGCCAATGCGATAATAACAGGTTAATATTTCACCTTGCATCATTACCATGTCTACTGTTATATGCTTTTACTGTACTTCTGCTAGGTGCTATGCCAACTAATATGGTATCATCTCTAGCCTCTACGAAGTGGTTCATAAAACCGCACCCTAGTTTTTTTACTGAGCTGCATTTTATTGCTGATAACATGCGACATTTTCTAGTTTTTTGTATGATAGATACTTAGACAAAAGAAATCGTTTCCACAATTTATATCTGACAGTCAGATTATACGGACATTACCCTAAAACTGCTGGATCGATTTTTATAAAATTTAGTACATTATCAAATAATACCCAGACTTAATAGAATAGGGTACTTTTTACCCGGCTGAATTCATGTTAAGATACGGTCCCACTCAAAACCGACAAAGTAAACCACAAGTAAAAGTTGATGATCAAATTTTTAACTTCCCATTGGAAGTTATTGTAATAGGTCCGAAAATCGAAATCAAAAAGGAAAAAAAATTTATGTTTCAAGGTCACTACACTATTTTTACACTACTTTTAGAAAGATGTCTGTGTGTGTTTGTGTGTGCGTGTGTGTACGTATGTATGTGTCCATTTCTTTCTAAGACGAAATCTCGAGAATGAAAAATGATATCGACTACGTTAGGGTGCCAATCGACGCGTATTAACGTAAATATGATCTGAAAAAATTTTTTTCAAAATCGGTTCAGCCGTTCTTTTTTCTTAACCAAATAACCTCCAAAAAAGTAGATTTTACACAATATCTCGCGAATAAAAAATTATATCGACTTTGTAAGGGTGTCAATCGAGGCGTGTTAACGTCATTTTGATCCGACATAAATTTTATAAAAATCGGTTCAGCCGTTTTTTTTTTTAATTATTGTTAAAAATAAATAATAATTATGTTTTAATGATTAAAATGATTACTTTTCTGTGTAATATCTAATTTAATTATTATTATTAAATATTTATAAAACTGGGAAGTTCGTCGTGTGGACCTCAACGGTCGCACTTTAGTCCTAATAAACGACCCACCTCACGGCTTGTTAATTTTCCAAATTACGAACCATCCTGTATATTCTAACCTCACTAATGCAAGTATGCAGCTATGCAATGTGTGGACTCGTTGATGCAGTTAATGTATAAAACTCCCAACATTATACACTCACGTGTAACATAATATGTGTTGTATGCAAACAAACTTCAACAACTAGGTATTTTTATGGCGTTTATAATACGTAGGTACATAAATGGCTTAATAATACCGTATTTGCAGCTTACTCAAACAGCTACAACATCATCCCGTTAACATCTGCAAAAAACCAAAGTTATGTTTAATATTATGACAGTTGGTTTTTTGACACAAACGCTCATAGAGCGATGACACTGTGCCGACTCGACAGCCGAGACGGTTGTCGACTCTATAATGACAGACACAGCGGTGTCAATTCGGCAGTCAGGTGTTTCTTGTGGAGAGCGACGTGTCAAGGCGGTTGAGAATCGGTTTTCAGTTGGCAGGCAATTCTCGCCGTGGTGTCTTTTACATTATTGAAAAACATTAACATACGTGCCAACTCGGCAATCACCTCGGCACAAACCGCTGTGTGTGTCATCGCTCTTAATAAGGTATTATTATAAAGCGTACACATTATGCAATTACAAAGATTTTAAAATGCTAAAATAATTAATATACCTAATCTATAATTACATTTATATAAAACTAATTTTCAGGTCCGGCTTCAGATATCGCGTGTGGGATCCCCGACTTGCTTTGCATTTTCGCTCACTTTTCAACCCCCATTTGTCTTAAAGCGGCATTATACATGTGGTATTGTGACAAGTACCAAATGTTTAGGATTTGACGAACTATTTGCCAACGTAGTTGTGACACCACAAACATGTGTGTTTATACATGGTGCGTATTTGGCAAATTTGTGGAGGTATATCTGGTACGAATTCTTTGTTTTACAAACATTGTGGCCCACTTCGATGCGTGATAATTTACCGACAACAGACGGGAAACATTTGCCGAAATACACATTGGGCGAAGTCTGACCAGTGACGGATTTAGGCCTAGGCCCGCGAGGCCCGGGCCTAGAGCGGCAACATTTGAGAGGCGGCAAAATTAAGAAGGCGCTTGAACCTTATCATTTTTCCCGGGCGCTGGAAAGTCAAAATTGATTAAGTTTTCCGTCAACTATGAGATTGAATTTTATTATTTTCTCTCTCACTGTCGATATATATTGTTACGGATCACCCTGTATATAAACGTCAGGCAGGAATTCTGAGAAGCGGTGTCTGCTTGTTGAACAACGAGTAACTGCACGAACATTCTAGAGAACGCTATAGAACGCGCTAGGCTGGGTCGCGCAGCCTATATAAACAGCAGTACGAGTGAGTGAATCAATCAGTCAATGGTGAGTCGTACAACCAAGCGGATCAGTGATATAAATATTAGTCAATCAACGGTCGAATCAGTCAGTACAGTGATATAAATAAATATTACTGAAGTAACTGAGTAAATGACCGACATAAATAAACGTTAGAAATAAATCTGATATAAATACAGTGATATAAATAGTTCCGTGATATAAATTCACCTGATAAAATAAATATTAGTGTAGTCAGTTGTATATAGTTAAGTGTTAATTACTTGTATTGATTGTTAGAACTGACTTTTGGTTGTTGTATTTATTATTGTTGTGTTTTTAATTATTGTAAATAAATATTGTAAATAAATATTTATTCCGCGAACTCAGAAATCAGTTTTGTGGCAATATACTTATATATACTTTGACGTTACAAGAAAGGCGACATATCAGTACGGGCCTAGGGTGCCATCACGATCAAATCCGCCACTGAGTCTGGCAAACGTCGGCCAACACGAATGTGCGGTTGGTCTGTTTGTCTGGATTGGCCGCGGCTGGGCCAAGTTTGCCGGTGTTCGTTTGGTTGTTGGTAAATCACGACAAATCAAAGGGATTCGAGCGTCTTTTGGACAGCCTTTCTTCGCATTATTTGTGCCGTCCACACATTGGTGCTTGTTTGTCGCATCACTCAACATTTACTCAGTATCCAATAGAGTTAGTTTATCTATATATATAAAACAGTTCCGTTACTGACTGATTGATTGACTGACAGACAACGCCCAGGTCAAACCGCTGAAGATATAAACTTGAAATTTGGACAGTAGATTCCTTTTGTGACGTAGGCACCCACTAAGAAAGGATTTTTCGAAATTCAACCCCTAAGGGGGTTAAATAGGGGATGAAAGTTTGTATGGAAATTCGTCATTTTTGAAGTTAGAAGCATGAAATTTTGCACATAAGTTTCTTATATAACGTAGGTGAGCACTAAGAATTTTTTTTTGAAAATTCAACCCCTAAGGGGGCTAAAAAGGGGATGAAAGTTTGCATGGAAGTTCGTCATTTTTGAAGTTAGAAGCATGACATTTTGCACGGGAGTTCCTTATATAACGTAGGTGAGCAATAATGTATTAATAAAATTCGAGCGAAGCGAGTGAGTATAGTATTATTAATATTCAAACGAACGAGCGAAGCGTGTGAGTATTGTATTATTAATATTCAAACGAATGAGCGAAGCGTGTGAGTAATGTATAATTAATATTCAAACGAACGAGCGAAGCGAGTGTGTAATGTATTAATAAAATTCGAGCGAACGAGCGAAGCGAGTGAGTAATGTATTAATAAAATCCGAGCGAACGAGCGAAGCGAGTGAGTTATGTATTATAAAATTCGAGCGAATAAACACCACCAGCCCGGCTTCGCTTCGCAGGAGGAGAATTTTTCGCGGGGAGCATAATAAATCATAAATCGAGAAATACGTGGGCGAAGCCACGGGTAACGGCTAGTACATTAATAATTAAATAATGTCAACCTACTGGACTGTTCAGTTTTTGTAACTCTATCAGGGGGAACCATTCATAATATGGGACCCCAAAAATAAATATTCTACTTTTTCGTCTAGCCTTTTTCTTATTAATCATGACATTTGCTAGCGTTAAATAGTTAAAAACACTAGAGAAGCCACTGCTGTTGCAGTTGCAATAATTTCCACGTCCGCCATCGTCTGCAGTACATTAGTACATTCATCTGTGTTCGACCAAAACTATTTTGTCACAAATTATTTGGCGATATGGCCATTGTGTAGATCGCATAAATATACACAAATGTTCGGTCAAATTTTTGGACAAATGTTTTGGCCAATGTGTATGGCGTACGCGCTATTTGTTTGACATATAGCAAACATTTACCAATTTTTTCAAGATACCTATTTGCCAAATATCAAACATTTGATATTTGACACATGTCACATGTGTAACGCCGCCTTTAGTGTAATAATATAATCCTATCCTATGTTATTCAGGAAGAAGTAGGTAAGTTTTCAAACAGTAAAATAATTTTTCAAATCGGTTCAGTAGTTCCTGAGATTATCCGCGACAAAAAAAACATACAAGCTTTTCCTTTTTATGGCACGGGGCGCTAAATAAAAAAATATTAGTAAAAAAACTTTTTAAAGACACGTTTTTATTTAAATGTACTAAAAAAGAAAAAATAAGTTTTAATAATTTAGTTTCATAATTATAAAAGTGTGGGTTATAAACTGTATGATATTTTATTAGTCAGGATCCACGTTTTTATAATTATGAAACTAAATTATTACAACTTATTTTTTTCCTTTTTAGTACATTTAAATAAAAACGTGTTTTTAAAAACTTTTCTTTTCTTAATATTTTATTTTGTTCCTTTTAGTCGTTCAAAAGTTTATCCTCTTTTGACTCCTTTAGGGATTGAATTTCGAAAAAT
Organism: Mongoloraphidia duomilia; assembly: GCA_039654895.1. NCBI lineage: Eukaryota > Metazoa > Arthropoda > Insecta > Raphidioptera > Raphidiidae > Mongoloraphidia > Mongoloraphidia duomilia. The sequence goes on from CM077516.1 coordinate 64,823,866, forward strand.
CTCTTCATATAGTGGGTGCTTACGTCACAAAAGAAACCTACTGTCCAAATTCCAAGTTTCTAGTTTTAGCGGTTTGGCCTAGGCGTTGAATAGTCAAAAAACCCTACTCCCTCGTTTGACCCCCTTAGGGATTGAATTTAAATCTAAAAACGATTGATTCATGCGTATTGTCATCGAGAATACATATGTGTACCAAATTTTAAATCAAACTAACATACAAACATTGCAAGTTAAATAAAAGCTTGTAAAAACGCCACGGGCCGCCTGTTTGACACCCCTGTACTGACCTATACAGTATACGTACGTATAAAAAGTCACGCCTGTTTATTTTTGACACTTCTCTATGGACAGTGTACATACTTTGAAAATGCCACGCCACGTTATTTCGTTTAGACACAAAGTGCAAACGGACAGTAACGAGCCCCGTTCGCGGAGCAGT